>SJYT01000350.1:88120-160588 GCA_006410635.1 Cephalophus harveyi
GAGTCCCTTGGACTGCAAGGAGATCAAACCAGGCAATCCTTACGGAAATCAACCCTGAATATTCATTGGAAGGACTGATGCTGAAACTAAAGCTCCAGTACTTTGGCCACCTGGTGCAAAGAACTGACCCATTGAAAAAGACCCTGATGCTGGGGAAGATTAAAGGCGGGAGGAGAAGGGGACGACAGAGGATGAGATGGTTGGATGGCATCAGCGACTCAATGGACATGAGCTTGAGCAGGCTCCAGGAGTTGGTGATAGACAGGGAAACCTGGTGTGCTGCAGTCCAGGGGGTCACAAACAGTCGTTGGGCATGACTGAATAGCTGAACTGAACTGAGTAGAAAGTGATATCTCATTATGGTTTTGGTTTGCATTTCCCTAATGATTAGTGTTGTTTGGTGTCTTTTCCTGAGCTTATTGACGACTTGGATATCTTCTTTGGAGAACTGTCTATTCAGATTCTTTGGTCATTTGTCCAAATGACCCAAAATATTGGGTTATTTGTCTTTATATTAAGAGTTGTAAGAATTTGTTCCCTGTTGCTTTCTTGCTAATGATTTTAGATAGCAACTTAGAAAGTAATTAACTTCCAATTAAAATAAATAAATTTATATACTTTTAAAAAATGTATATTTTACAATGTTAAAAATCATTAGAACAAAATAAGTTTGACTCTTTACCAGAGAATGAAAACACTATGTATAATTTTTCTCATCTCCTACAGTCTCACAGATTCCCATGGACACTCCATTCATATGTTGCCCATTGAATCCTGTGCACAGTCGATGGTCCTATTAGTAAATGGTCAAGACTTTGGGTGAATGCTCCACTTGTTTAACTCCACTAATTCAAAGTATGGAGAGTTTTACGGCTATGCACAACCATCCAAATCTTTCACTAGTTCTCAGGCAAAATTGAAACCATATCCATTCGAGATGGGTTCAACTTTAAAAAAAAAAAGGCAATAAACATCACAGCCTGCAGCAAGTGTTCAACTGAGTGTAGGTTGAAAGAATGCAATGCACACAGGGCCTTTGTGAGGCATGGGGTTTTAAGCGCTTGGTTTGTTTACTTAAAAAAGAAGATGAAGGGAAAGACTTATTTCCTTCTTGGTCAAAGAGCTGTTGATCTTCTGAAGCCATAGCCAATAACCCTACTATCCTGATGGCTTTGAATGCTTTTCCAGATTAGGATGGGGGAGGGAGGCTCATTTGCAGATTGATAGCCCTATCTACAAATGGTCCATTTGCCAGGGCAGGCCATAATATATACATGAGAAGGTTTTTATCTAGTTCTGGGAAGATAAACAGATCTGGGCTGTATGTGATTATCAGACCAACTGCTTCCTCATAGATCTAGAAGTATGTTTAAAGTCATTCAGGCAGCAATCCCACTGCTATTGCCTTTAGCATGTACTCTGAAGATCAACTCATTCTTCACATTTCTTATGTTTCTGCTTCTGGCTGCCTGATCTTTGGTCCTTTCTCAGTTATATTCAATTATAAGTAATGAAAAGGGACAAGACTTCAGCTTATGAAACATATGCATTGTTTAATTGCAGGCAAGTCTGCTTCCTCGTTTATAGAACAGAGATGCTAAATATAACGTGCTCTTCCCCTCTCCTTCCAGGACTGTTGAGAACCTCAACTAGATGATGGAGTTTCTTGCAACATGCAAAACTCCAAACAAATGTTAATGGTGCTGCTGTAACTACTGGGTGACCTCACATCAACCAATTAGTTGACTGTGCTTTCTCTTTTATTCTTGATAGTGCCTGTTTGCATGACATTTTGGAAGAATTTAAACAAATAACTAATATGAGTTGGACATAAACTGCATTTTTGATCCTTTTTTCTTTTCTGCTAACATAGAACAGAAGAAAATTTGAGGGAACATGACTCTAGATATATGCGTGCATGCTAAGTCACTTCAGTCATGTCTGACTCTTTGTGATCATACGGACTGCAGCCCACTAGACTCCTCTGTCCATGGGATTCTCCAGGCAAGAATACTGGAGTGGGTAGCCATGCACTCCTCCAGGGGATCTTCCTGACCCAGGGATTGAACTCATGTCTCTGGAGGGTCCTGCACTGCAGGCAGATTCTTTATCACTGAGCCACTGGGGATATTCAGATATTGCTTAATCGGACCCCCCAAAATGGAGGAAAACATTCTGGTTGATGGTGGTCCTTGAGGAAGTAGCAAGATAAAGGGGCTGTGTCAGCACCCTCTAGGGTGCACCAGATGGAACCCATTTCTTCCCAGCTCCCAGGGGGCGGAACTAAGATTTCTAAACCTGTTTTTTTCCAGGCTAGACTCTGTCCTCTCCTCAACCACTGAAAATGGAATAAAAAAGGCAGATCCTGAATGGGTTTGGTTCCTTTTTTGCTGGTCAAGAGGAGAAAGCCAAGTAGTGAGTGAAACGTTCTGCCTTGAAGAAGTGATCTGGGTTTTGTTTAAGTCACTAATGAAGAGAGAATCTTGAACGATATCAACCCAAACCAACCCAATTAAATCAAAGATAACTTTCAAAAAGCAGTGGGTAATGCCCAACTTGGAAACAAGCCAGAAAAGAGAGGCTGCCTCCATTTATTCCAGTAGAAATGCCCCAGGAGTTGAATGACCACAAAGACCATATTTTCCAGGAAATGAAAACCACTAATGGGCATTATTTTGGTAATTCAGGTACTTTCTTCCATGATAAACACCTGCTCCTTTTGGAAACAGACTTAATGATGATGATTATCCATTTATATTTGTATACTGCTGAGCTCACTGACAGCACTCAATAAATAATAAATAATGATAATAATAATCTTGATCCAGTCTTCAGGAGGAAGAAATAAGACCCAAAGATTTATTGTTGGCGTAGCCTGTAAAAATCGATCTTGCTCTTTAAATAGAAGAAGAGCCTTAAAGGAAGATAATCTATTGATTTATGATTCAAAGAAAATGTAACTTTAAGAATTATAACAACAACAACAACAATAATCAATGTCCTATATGGACCATAACAAAAGAAAGAAACAAAGAAAAGGAAAATACCCAGAATAATAAGAGGTATTATTCTAAGAAAAGAGGAAGATGTCATAAATATTTTTAAATGACTGGAGTCAGAAACAAGACTGGTTCCCAGGTATACATGTCTACTTCTGTTTGCTCCTTGAGCATGTAAGTTGCACAGGTCAGTGATGAGAGAAACTAATACACCTCCATCCACTTCTCTCAGTCCATCTACACTTGACCCCCTTCACCAGAAGAAGCTCACTTCCACTGTTATCAGCAGAGCCCACCTGAGATTTACTTCTGGCCACATCTTCCCAGAATGATGAAGTCATAATGAGTTATAACTCACTGACTCCTCCACATTGATCTGGCCTTCATTCCACCTCCTCAAGTAGGTTCAGAAAACACAAAGTAGCCCCTTCTCAAGATCCTTTCATGATTGCTTATTCCCTACTATGGGGTGAAATTCAAAATCTGTACCAATGACTTGTCCCCACCTTAGCTTGCCAGCTTCACTTCCCACTGCATTTTCTCTTTGGAATCTTTTTCCATTGACTCACTCTTGTGACCCCCACACTCCATGGCTCACCTGTATCTGTGGCTTGTGTCAGGCTGATTCCCATGGGGAATTCACTTCACTACCTGCTGAGATGGATGTGTCTTTAAGGTGCAGCTCAGATGCCAGCTCCTTCAGAAAGTCTTTCAAGGTTCTTTTATTTAATGTTGGTTCCCAACTCCCTGTACCCCAGTGGAATCATAAATGTAGCATTTTTACATTTTTTAAGTTTTTCTTTGCATAAAAGTAAATGCATTGAGAGTTTTCCGCTAGGAGCTTGTAAGACTCCAGAGTGCCTGTGCTTTGCATGCAGTAGGAACTTAGTACAGACCTACTTAATTCTACTGCTACAATTCTACTGTACACCCAGAAGGAAAAATGCGAATATCTTGACATTTTATGATGATGCCTTTTAGGAAAGTCCTGGGCACATACTCACTTAGTTTCATCCAGTTATTGAAAACCATTTCTCCAATATGTAAATGTCTGCTCACAATTCATTCATGGTGCATAGTGGTCAATAAATGCTCCCTGAAAGCCTGTCGCTAACGTGGGATGAGCACCCGTGAGATGTTGGCGTCCTCAACACGTACTGTCTGTGCCCTCTTGAAATCTCAGCCTATCCTCACTCATCTCTCTCTTTGACAAACTTTTCTTCTGAGTTCTATTTCCAGTACTCACTATGGCACACAATCAAGTGCCATTGACAAAATCAATGGTTATGTTCTATCATCAATCACACAGTTAACAAAACATCTCGATTGTACCCATATAGGATTAAATTAGTATGGGGAGAGGTAGTAAAGGATTAAAAGTTATCATAAAAATGGTCTTATCTCCAAGAGGATGACATTTACTACCATCTATTAAAATTACCTACTCATTTGTCTTAACCTTCCCTTTAAATTATAAACTCACGAGGATAGGGGCTACATTAGTCATCTACATCATTATATTTTCTGGTACCAAGCTGAGTCTTGACGCATACTATATGCTCAAAAAATATATTATTTTACCTGAATTAAGTATGCTGTCAGATTAAATTTGCAATGGCCCTCTGCTGCTCAGTCGCTCATTCTTGTCCTCTTCTCTGACTCTGTGACCCCATGGACTATAGCCCACTAGGCTTCTCTGTCCATGGGATTTCCCTAGCAAGAATACTGGAGTGGGTTGCCATTTCCTCCTCCAGGGGATCTTCCTGACCCAAGGATTGAACCCTTGTCTCCTGTGTTTCCTGCATTGCAGGCAGATTCTCTACCCACTGAGCAATCTGGGAAGCCCAGGAAAGCAACAGCCCCCTAGCCGTAGCACAATTATATGCCAAAATACTTCTCTTCTAAGTGGAAGCAATCCAAAAGACTTCCTTAAACTTAAGTGATGAGATCATATAATATTAAGACACTGATTTGGGACTTTAAATTTATTTGCTAGAAGTTTAGTTTTCAAATATTCATGGACTGCTGAGATCGGTATACACCCGTGTCTTGGCAAACTGAAGAAAGAAATAAACAGGATCAAGGAAACTAAATGTGTGAAGAATAAGGGGACTTAACTAATTCCCGGTGATGGCTTTGGGGTTTACTGCACCAGGTGTGGGATTTTCTGAGCTCCCCAAATCGATTCCACACTGAGCCTCGCAGGCTATGATGAGTAGACTCCTTAATGGCCTTGAGGCTTTAACATTAGCCTAATACACCATCTGAGCATCTTTTCACTGACTCCTTCTATCTCCTCCATGGGGACCCCAGTGCCTGGGCATCCACCCTCCACCCCATGCTCCAGAGGCTCCTGGAAGTGCTCCTGCGTGCTAATCTCTGCAAAGACAGCAAGGCAGAATCTAACCCTTGGTGAAGGCTATTTTCTAACTTTCTTACTGGGCAGATAGTTTCATGAGACCAGAGGGGACAGACTGGTAATCTAAGCACTGACTCTGAAAAACCTCCAATCCTTGAACCAGATGTTCAAGGGCAAATACTTCACCCCTTCCTAGCACTGCTCGCTGAGAGAACCACTGGCAGTAAATATCATTGCCCCCTTTCCAAGCAATGAATAATGAAATGGCAGAAGAGGGCAATGTTAGTGAGGAGAGTGAAGAACAATGTGGCCCCTGCCAGGGCTGGAGCAAATAAAAGAAAAACTAGTCTGTGAGCCAAGATGCCTGGTCACTGGCCCAGTTGCACTAGGGTGGGGGACTCATGACTGATGAGCTTCTCAAATACCAAAGGGCTGTGTATTTACATGTCTGAGACCTAAGGACCCGTTCCTGTAACTTCAGTGACCCCAAAGGCTTCCTGGAAGCTGGTGTGATTCTGTGCACAATGTGACATTACTCAAAGACATGGCCTCTCACCTTTTCCGATCAGGTCAGGCTACAGGGACCGCAAAGCCAAGGAAGTCAGTCAGTTGGTGATGACCGGCCTTGAGTGTGCATATTGATCCAAATCAGACGTTACCAGAAATGTGCTGTCTTACATTAAACTTCCAGCTTTTCCCACACCGGAAGGTGGAATTTATCATCTACATAATACTTTATGCTGCTCTTCAGTCACTAAGTCACGTTTGATTCTTTGCGACCCCAAGGACTGTAGCCCGCCAGGCTCCTCTGTCCATGGGATTCTCCAGGAAAGAATACTGGAGTGGGTTGACATTTCCATCTCCAGATTATCTCCCTGACCCAGGGATCGAACCGACATCTCCTGTGTTGCGGGCGAATTCTTTACCACTGAGCCTCCGAGGAGACGCTTATATTATCAGGAAAAGGAAAGAAATAGGCAGTTCTCAACTTTCCTGGAACAAACAAAAGCTCACTGGAGTATCTTTCCAGCATGAGTTCAAAAGATTTCTGTCTTACTCAATTATCTGTATATTGATGGGAATGATAAAACTATTTAAAACTCCTATTCTGTTTTAATTGTTACAGATTCTTCTGTGATAACTTAAAAACTCAGTGGGGAGGTATGTTTTAATAACAATATGTTTGCTAAATCCTCAAGAGTTTTACAGTGTTCTCCCAGTCCTGAGTTTAAAAAGAGAAATAACTGCTCAAAATTAAATCTGATCACAGATTTACTTTAGTTTACATAGTAGGGGTATTAAGTCTAAGTATGAAAGCAAAGTGTGAAAACAAAATGAAGCAAGACTCATTCTTTGCTCAGACTGGATCTGGAGACAGCGCGTCAGAGAGGCTGGTGCACTCCAGGAAGGCTGGGCACAGAACACACGCAGAGCTGAGAGGGGCCTCCCCCGGACACTGGACAATGCAAAGACAGGCAGAGTCAAGAGAGGTATCACAGCTGCCCTTGAGTAAGTACAGCGGCATTGTGTAGACGTGGAAGCACATTGACTCCACATGGCTTCTGGGACACAGCCTTCATTAGTGGGTGGTCTTCCTGGGAGATGGTGGGACTGCATCAGGAGGCTTGTTCCTGAAGCCACGGCATCTAGAGCAACAGGGATGTCCTCGGGTATCTTTGGACAGAAGTCAAGAGAGGACCTGATGGGGATGCTGCAGAAGATGTGTGCATTGGATCCGGGGCACAGCAGAGGAGCTGTGAGTTTAATTCCAATAACGACAGTGCATGAATCTCTGAAATTAATCTCTTTGTATCTTAAAATAGTTTATAGGAGAAGGTACATAACTCAAGGCACTTAAATAAGGAACCCGCTCCCCCACACACAGTGTACAAACAACATGATGGATAGGAGAAGAGCAGGAATTCTCTCTCAGAGAAAAAAATAACACTTCTAAAAAAGGAGAAGAGAAAACAATCTTAAGCTGGCTACTTGAAAAGAACAGGAGGCTCTGGTTTATACAGTTTGAGGCACAGCTAAGTCTTGAAGGGCAGAAGAAATTCAGGAAAAGAATGAGACTAACTTGACCTATGTAGGAGGTGGAGGATAGATGGAAGAGGGTTTTTTTTTTTAGCAGAATTCTTTAGATCTGAGGACAGTCTCTTGCTTCCAACTAACTCTGGGGGAAAACAGAGAAAATAGTTTCGTTTCTATTTGTTGCCTTTAGACATGATCTTTGCTTCCATTATTGTTTTATAAGGAATCTTTTTGTTTTCTTATTTTTAGTTTTAAGAGAATTCTTTTGTAAAATAGGAAGGTTCATAGGTCATTGCTCCAACACAGACCCATGACTCCCGTCACCTAGTGATGGAAATCCAATAGCACGGAAGAGAGGGAGACAGCAGCCGGACCTGAGAGCTCTACCCCTCAAGCAGCAGAGAAAGCAAATGCCATAGTGATTTCAAGAGACCTTGGCTCTCCCACACATGTTCATCCTGACCAAGGATTTCACAAAGGATGGAAAGTCCAAGCTGTTTTTCTAAATTAACAGATCTATCATTTCTAATGCATACTTTTTTCTTTTTTAAAAAATTTTTATTTTTTTAACTTGAAGTATAGTTGATTTATACTATTGTGTTAGTTTCAGGTATACAGCAAAGTGACTCAGTTTTAAATATATATTTATAAAGTATGTGTATTATATATCTGTATAAATATATATCACATATTTATTTTTCATTGCAGCACTATTCACAATAGCCAAGACATGGAAGCAACAGAAATGTCCATCAACAGATGAATGAATAAAGAAGATATGGAACATATATACAATGGAAAATTACTCATCCATAGAAAGAATGAAATAGTGCCATTTGAAGCAAACACGGAAGGACCCAGACAGTGTCATACTGAGGGAAGTAAGCCAAAAAGAGAAAGACAAGTATCATATGATATTGCTTATATATGGAACCTAAAAAAAGATACAAATGAACTTTTTACAAACAAGAAAGAAGACATAGTCCAAACTGCTTTTAATTGTAGGTTTCAATAACTAACAAGTTTGTTATCCTTTTTTTTTTTTTTTAGAAGGGGGTAAAATTATGATGATCTCCCAGTGTAAAGGTTATAGACTAAACAATCAGGATGCTAACTTTAGATCTGCCTGTGGTTCAGGGACCTTGCCCAGTTCATGACCAGACCCCAGCTTTCTCACCTGTAAAATGGCAGGGGTTGGAGTGGTTTCTGAGACTCAAACTATGCATTCATTCAAAGAAAGCTATCTCTAAGAGGCAGAGGCTCCAGAGGCATGCGGTGCAGCAGGCAGCCTCTCAGAAGATGATACCACAGAGGAAGAAGGCAGACTATCAGATGCAATTTCCAGGCCCTGGCTTCTGGACGCAACGCTGTCACTGTGATTATCTTGTAATCTGAGGAAGCTAGACCTTCCGACAATGTCCCTACCGCTCCTCTCGCTCCACTGCAGCAGTATTGAACCCGTGATGCACTGGGTCCTGGCTGGATGTCAGATCTGCACGCTGTCTATTCTTTGGCCCTCGAAACGATTCCCGTGCCTTCCTACCAGTCTGCTTCACATCCCTCAGCAGGTGACTAACACCTCACCCGCATTTCACAGCCAGGCAGGTGAAGCGCCCCCACTCTGCTCTCCCACCTGAGTGCCGGGAACACCCTCCACCCTGCATCCAGAGGGCCCGTCTGCTGCTGCACCTGCTGAGCTGATGGCAGAGCCCGCTGGGGAAGGGGCCCTGTCTGTCCTGCGCTCTCTGTGCCCCAAGTCCTCAGCACACTGCTGGCTCTCGGGAGGTGCTCAGCAAACACTGCCCTATGTTGGGTGGTGTTGCCTTGTGTAGTACTGTGCTGCGGTGTCAAGCATCAGTACACTTGTGGGTGGATTAAGGGAGGGAAGATCTGTGCCATGTGTATTTTGCATGTCATTGTGGAGGGCCAACCCGGCCAGTGTGGAGAGAGCTGGGCGTCCCTCTGGAGGTGACCCTGGGCACAGGATGTGGCCAGAGCAACTCATCAGGCCTCTGCTAGCCACTCCATCTTTGCATGAATGGTTGGGGATGATAAAGTTAAATGAAGTATGTCAGTAGGGCCTCACAAACCGAACCCGGCACTGGTTATCCATATACGCACACTAATGAACACAGAACAGGAAAACGTTATCTTTGATGCACATCGGACACACGCCTCACCTGCTCTTTTCACTTTCCCGGCTGCTACGCTCCACACACTGTTTCTTTACTGCAGGAGTTTGTACATGCCTCGCCATCCCAGAAGGATGTCTGTGTGAATAGAGGATGCTATAGAACTGAAAAAACATTTTATCTAAATCAGTGGCTTTTCTAGGACCAAAGGTGTGTAGCAAGGGCTGGAGCAGGTTCAAGTTCAGAGGATGGGGCTCCCCATCCCCTACAAATCATGCCACCCCATGGTCACCAGTTCCAATTGCTCACAGGGAAGTCTTGCTTTCACATCTCCATAGATGTTTAAGGACCAACCTATCTATAAATTTGAAAAACTCAGCAGTGGCCACTGAACTGGAAAAGGTCAGTTTTCATTCCAATCCCAAAGAAAGGCAATGCCAAAGAATGCTCAAACTACCACACAATTGCACTCATCTCACACGCGAGTAAAGTAATGCTCAAAATTCTCCAAGCCAGGCCTCAGCAATACATGAACTGTGAACTTCCAGATGTTCAAGCTGGTTTTAGAAAAGGCAGAGGAACCAGAAATCAAATTGCCAACATCCACTGGATCATCAAAAAAGCAAAAGAGTTCCAGAAAAACATCTATTTCTGCTTTACTGACTATGCCATGTGGTGTTGGAGAAGACTCTTGAGAGTCCCTTGGACTGCAAGGAGATCCAACCAGTCCATTCTAAAGGAGATCAGTCCTGGGTGTGCATTGGAAGGACTGATGCTAAAGCTGAAACTCCAACACTTTGGCCACCTCATGCAAAGAGTTGACTCACTGGAAAAGACTCTGATGCTGGGAGGGATTGGGGGCGGGAGGAGAATGGGATGACAGAGGATGAGATGGCTGGATGGCATCACCGATTTGATGGATGTGAGTTTGAGTGAACTCCGGGAGTTGGTGATGGACTGGGAGGCCTGGCGTGCTACAGTTCATGGGGTCGCAAAGAGTCGGACACGACTGAGTGACTGAACTGAGCTGAACTGCACCTGAGAACAACAACAATAAAATATTTTTACCTGTAAAGCTGCCCTGTGTCCTCTCCCCATGACTGACTCACATTACAATTTCATTCATCAAGAAAGTCTTTCCTGAAAACTCTCTCTTCCCCCAAACTATGCCATGTCCTCACTGCACACTCTGACAGCATTCTGTCCTTTTCCATCATAGCAATTAATCACAGCTGTAATTAAATTATTATGGTGAAATTCTTTGTTTAATGTTGATATCCCTTGATGGATTAAAATCTATATGAGAGTAGGGACTGTATAATATGTGTTTACCCCTAGAATCCCAGTATCTAGCATGACAGGTGGAAAAAAAGCGACATCCAGCAATCATTTGTTAAGTGGATGAATATGAAATGATACAATTTCCCAGTACTGAGAGGTTCAAGAATGAAAGGCTCACATCACACATAAGAAAAGTCACACTTGTCCACTGTCTGAATCTACATTTTAGGATTAAAATAGAAATGTGAGTCTGTATGCTCTAAGATGTGGCTTCTCAGGTGGCGCAGTGCTAAAGAGTTCATCTGTCAGTGCAGGAGACGCAGGAGACGTGGGTTCGATCCCTGGGCTGGGAAGATCCCCTGCAGGAGGAAATGGCAACCCACTCTAGTATTCTTGCCTGTCAGTATTTCCATTGACAGGGGCTCCTGGTGGGCCATAGTCCCCGGGGTCCTATGAAGTCAGACACGACTGAGCGACGGAGCGCCACACACAGCACACTCTCAGATAGAGTCTGACAAAGGGCACACCCTTCAAAATAGATACATAGGGGCAAATATTACCAATTTGAATTTGGAAGACTCCATATTATTCTTCAAAGGGAATGTTCTAGTAGAATAAATAACACAGTATCTTCTAGATATTTGGCTTCTGGTGTGTCTGACTTCCCTGGATCAGGACTTCCTGTAGAGGAACACTGCAGACCTTGCTCTGAGACCACCCTGCACCCGTCACAATGCATGGCAGAGAGCAGACTTGCATGAAGTATTTGTTGATTGAGTGGATGAAGGAACCAAAGATAACCTAGAGAAGTAACTCAAGAAAATGAGCCCAGATTGTAAGGCTGAGGCCAGCTCTCCATTAGTGCCTTCACACGAGGTGTATGGAAACAAAATATGTCTGTTTCTAACAGTCTCACCTCTATTTATTATTAATAAATGACTTCCATAATAAACAACTTTTCTCAGAAACCTAGATTCTCAAGTGGTAGCAACCACTGTGATAAATTGAGAAGAAAAAAATAACAGTTTCCTAGAAACAGGTGTCTTTCAATTTGGCCTAAGGATGCATGCATGCGCACACACACACACAAACACACACACACACACTCAGAGGTGTCTCAGAGACAATCCACACAGTCTCTCTCTCTACACACGTCTGACAGAGGAAGCCCGATCAGGATGCGCCTCATCTGGCCTGACTGTCACTCCCCGTTTGATTCATTATGGGGGAAATGAAGTCCATTTCCAAGCAACTGGGAGACTCACAGTAATTGGGTTCTCCAAAGCCTTTCCCTTAATTTGCTCAAGTTGTATTTAGTTTTAGAGAATTGGGTGTTAGCAGCTGATGGACAGATCAGAAAAATGAAGGCAAATGCACAGCGTGATGGAGACGCAGCGCTTGCCCCGCTCCCCACCTGGTGTCCCTGTCCCCGCCTGTCCCTCCCTTCCCTCTCCCTCTTCCCAGGTTTTTCCCACTGGGGGCGTCGCCTCACCGACACAGCAGGGCTCCTCGGACAAGCCTCTCCCTGTGAACTTCCCTCCAGCCTTCGGTTGGGGAAGCCTGTGGGCAGTGACTCTGCTCTAATGGACCCTCTTTCCTCATGAGTGAAGTCATGGAAACTCGACTCAAAGGTACCTTCCCTCTTTGTCAGCCTCTTCATTCTCAGCTCCACCACACTGAGAATGCAGAAGGGAGCGTCTTTAGAGGAGTCATGGGTTTCTACATGTATGAGAATTTCTTATTCTTTGGGGGGGGGGTGTGAAATGTGAAGTGGAATGAACTTTTCTCTAGTGTAAATCAATCTGAATCCTATCTCAGAAAGACTAAGATTCAAATTCCACTTCTACTCCCTGAGAGATGTATGATGTTGGTACGTTTACTTAACTTCTCTGAACTTGCTTTCCTGGATAAACCACTTTTATGAGACTTCTGGAGATGAAGTGAAAGGCTTGGCACAGAACAGGTGCGCTGGGAGAGAGCCGGGTCTCTTACAGTGTGTGTTAGTTGTGTCCGACTCACATGCTTAGTCTGGTCTGACTCTTTGGGACACCATGGACTATGTGGGTTCCTCTGATTGCAGGTCCCTCTTCCAAATTTTAATCATCACCATGATTTCCTTATTCCCATAAGAAGAGAGGGTATCCCTAACAGCAATAACAAAAGGAGATACACAGGAGAACTCCATGACCTGCAACTACCCCTCATCAGGGATGAAATGAAGCCTCATCCCAAATGGAGACCTGCCTGCTGCAACCTCAGCTTGCTAGTCACTGACTGATAGGTGAGCTCTTCTGAAGTAGTCAAACCACTTTGTAGGTTCTGAAAATTCAGGGACGATTCCTTCAGGCTCCACCTTCTGATGATGGTTATCCGGAGCCCAAGGAGCAGGGTGGCTATTGTTTATTATCTTGAGCCCTTGGGACACCACAGCACCTTGTGGCCACAACTCCACTCTCCACGTCTGGGGTCCCTTTGGTTTCTTTAGTGACTGAATTCTCGAATGTGTGGAGTCTTCTCTAACCAGTGGAACTTTACAGCTTTGTCCCAGTGATGGATGCAACCCCCAGACTGCAGTGAGACATGGTCAATAACCCCCTAGGGCCCAGAGGCAATTTTTTTTTCTTTTCACATGTAACCTGCCTATACATCAGAAGAGATGTGAGTGTACTGTGTTTGCTGAGGGCTATGAAAACCTTGAATTCTTTTGAGGATTTTGTGACCATGCCCTGACTCAGCATCAATAGAGTGGAAAGGAGCTTTCCAGGAGGAAGCTGAGGGACCCAGCGCTCCCCCCTCACCAGAGCAGCAACTGTGAATTTTGCATTGAAAGGCATGCCCAGGGCAGGGGCCCACCCAGCCTTGCAGAAGATCAGTATGTGGATTAAACCACCACCACTACCATCACCATCACCATCACCATCATCGTCATAACATCATGCTTTTCACACAAAATCTCTAAGTATCAGAAAAATCCAGTGAAGGAGACAAAGCTAAGGCTTAACACATGACAAGGAGTACGTCAAGGCTGTATATTGTCACCCTGCTTATTTAACTTATATTCAGAGTACATCATGAGAAATGCTGAACTGGAAGAAACACAAGCTGGAATCAAGATTGAAGGGAGAAATATCAATAACCTCAGATATGCAGATGACACCACCCTTATGGCAGAAAGTGAAGAGGAACTAAAAAGCCTGTTGATGAAAGTGAAAGAGGAGAGTGAAAAAGTTGGCTTAAAGCTCAACATTCAGAAAACTCAGATAATGGCATCTGGTCCCATCACTTCATGGGAAATAGATGGGGAAACAGTGTCAGACTTTATTTTGGGGGGGGCTCCAAAATCACTGCAGATGGTGACTGCAGCCATTAAATTAAAAGACACTTACTCCTTGGAAGAAAAGTTATGACCAACCTAGATAGCATATTCAAAAGTGGAGACATTACTTTGCCGACAAAGGTCCATCTAGTAAAGGCTATGGTTTTTCCTGTGGTCATGTATGGATGTGAGAGTTGGACTATGAAGAAAGCTGAGCACTGAAGAATTGATGCTTTTGAACTGTGGTGTTGGAGAAGACTCTTGAGAGTCCCTTGGACTGCAAGGAGATCCAGCCAGTCCATTCTGAAGGAGATCAGTCCTGGGATTTCTTTGGAGGGAATGATGTTGAAGCTGAGACTCCAGTACTTTGGCCACCTCATGCGAAGAGTTGACTGATTGGAAAAGACTCTGATGCTGGGAGGGATTGGAGGCAGGAGGAGAAGGGGACGACCGAGGATGAGATGGCTGGATGGCACCACGGACTCGATGGACGTGAGTCTGAGTGAACTCTGGGAGTTGGTGATGGACAGGGAGGCCTGGCGTGCTGCAATTCATGGGGTCGCAAAGAGTCATGACTGAGCGGCTGAACTGAACTGAACTGAACACATGTAGGCATGTGATCCAAAACTCACCGAAGACGGGTGAGAACGCAGAGTGAGTCTAAGACTTGTGATGACAAAGGCCAGGTATCCAAACCAAGCCATGGACTCCAGGACAAGCAGGCTGATGGCACACACCTGGCCACGCTCAGTGTCATCTGTACAATACACATCACTGTGAGCAGGGCCTTTCAGAGGCATGGAGCACACCAGCATAGCGGGATGGGGAGCTGGGATTCTTCACGTGTGTAAGCCCCAGGGTGACAATGGTCACACCACCGATCGCAGTCAGCTGAGTCAGCAAGGACAACAGTAAAACAAATCTGTCTTGTGCTCTCCCTCCTCCAGGTCAGGAAGCTGTGTAATGCCGTTCCCGTGGTTCACGAGGCTGGGAATACCCTGCTTCCTTCCTTCCCCACTGCATCTCCCATCTCCCATCTCCCCTCCTTCAGCGCTCCTTCAGCCCAGCCACTCTGACTGCTCAGCAGCAGCTGTGCCAGGCACATTTCTGCATCAAGACCTCTACACGCCCGTCTCTTCTTTCTCCATGCATGGCCAACCCCTCACCTCCTTCAAGTCTTTGCTCAACTGTCTCTTTTTCCAGAAAGCTTGCCCTGAATAAATACCCTGGTGAGACTGCAACCCACCCTCCCCACCCCACTGCACTCTTGATCCCCCTGATTCTGTTCTACTTGTTCAGTTTTTCCAAAGCTCTTGTCACCAAACAATCTCCACAAAAAACTCCCTTACTATTGGGTTGGCCAAAAGATTCATTCTGGTTTTCCCATTACATCTTATGGAAAAACTCGAATGAACTTATTGGTCAACCCAATACAAACTTTGTGTCAGTCAGTTTTCTGCTAGTCTGGATGCTCCCTGGCCTCATGCTCTGTGAGTATTTTATTCACGTGTCTAGAGCAGTGTTTGAATGAATGATTGGACTAAGGAATCTTGGTTAACCTTAGCTGAGGCTCTAAATGATAAAATGAAAAAATTCAACTGCTATTTGATTTGAATCTGAAGTTGTGGTTAAGACAGTAGTTGAATGTTTTAATCAATAGAAATGATGATGGAAAGGAGCTTGGCAAAATGGCTCTGAGATTCCACAGTCTAGAAGGCACCCAGACCTTGGCTTGATCATGCGCATCTTCTAAAGCATCTCTCTCAAAAGTTAATTTGCAAAGTTAAAGTGAAAACACCTTAGAAAATAAAAAAGATAAATTTACACTTGCAAAAAAAAAAAGTTTGTTTTGGGGAGAAGGGATAGTTAGGGAAGGTCATATACACACTGCTATGCTCAAAATGGATAATCAACAAGGACCTACTGTGCAGTACAGGGAACTCTGCTCAATGTTATGCGGCAGCCTAGATGGGAGGGGATGTTTGGGGGAGAATGGATACATGTATATGTATGGCTGAATCCCTTCACTGTCCGCCTGAAACCATCACAGCATTGTTAACTGGCTATACCCCAACTCAAAACAAACAGTTTAAAGTTTGAAAAAACCAATTTAATAAAAAAAAAAAATAATAGGAAATAATGTATAGGCTTCCAAGATTTCATGATAAGGTCTATGAAACATCTTCATCTTGATCAGAAAAATGTGTGTGTGTTTTTTTTTTAATTGACAAAGAATGGGGACTACTGCAAAGATTAGGATTTTTTGCAGAAACTGGTAAAAATGCTGCATCTGTGTGTGTGTGTGTGTGCGTCGATTTTTTAAAAAGATAGTTCATTTTTATTTGAGCTGGGAGAAAACTAAAATTTAAAGACAAACCCTATAATAATAAAATTAGCAGCACTGTAATCAGGACGACGCAGTAGCTGAAGAGCGATTCCAGGATCCTGGTTACAGCGCAGCCTTGTCCTCTACCCGGGGCTGAGCAGTTGGGTTATTTCTCTCCTCCATGCACTTGAGCCCCCAGTTCTCTGTAACTGTCCTTCCTGATCTAGTTCTCCTAATCAGATTTCTTAAACTCAAAAGGCTTCCACTTGTCCTCCAGAACATTACACACAGGCCATCAGCTCTTCCAAGGCTTCCTCGATACATCAAGGCTGATTCCCTTTACAGCTCCGTGTCCCAAGTTCTTTGACGTGCTCAGTGATGTACTGTGTTGCAGTAGATTGGAAGTGGCCACAAATTCCTCTTGTCCTGTGTGCAAGCAACTTTGTACTGTGACTTTGCTCCTCTCCCAATAAAAGATAGGGCCTGTTTCTTTATTCCCTGAAACTCAGCTTGGCTGGTGACTTGCTTTGGACAAAGACACATTAGCAAACCAGCTGCTAAAGAGGCTCCTATTCATTGCTCAGTGGGCATTGTGGGGACACCTGTGACCATCACTGTGGGAAAGAGCCCTGCTGCCTGCAGGATGAAGAGAGTGCGGGGCCAGGTCTCCCTATCACCCCGGCTGTCGCCAAGCTGATGGCCAAATATGAATGAATCCGTCTAGCCCAGCGGAGCCTCTGGCAGACCTCAGAGATTGGCTGATCTAGCCCAAACTAAAAACACCACTCAGTCCATCTGCAGACTCCTCAAGAAATAATAAAACACTTGCTGCTTAAGACTACTAAACTTCAAGGTAACTGATTAATCCAGAAAAGCCAGTTATACATGAGATGGATGTTACTACCAGTATATAAGGAGGTGATGAGCACCTCTAGTACAGGAAATGAGTATTTTTCACCTTTGAATCCCCAGGGGCTACTGTGATCTTATCCCACAGCAGGCCAGTGTCTGCTGAATTTAATTGGATTTATTCGAAGATATTCCCTCAAATAGGCTAGACCAGTATTTTAGAAATTATGGGATATTTACTATAAACAATAATTTTAGATGGTATTGAATGAACGCTGGCTCCTTGGAAGAAAAGCTATGACAAACCTAGACAGCATATTAAAAACCAGAGACATTACTTTGCCAACAAAGTTCCATATGGTCAAAGCTATGGTTTTTCCAGCAGTCATGTATGGATGTGACAGTTGGACCATAAAGAAGACTGAGTGCCAAAGAATAGATGATTTTGAACTGTGGTATTGGAGAAGACTCTTGAGAGTCCCTTGGACTGCAAGGAAATCAAACCAGTCAATCCTATAGGAAATCACCCCTGACTGTTCATTGGAAGGACCGATGATGAAGCTGAAGTTCCAAAACACTGGCCACCTGATGCAAAGAGCTGACTCATTGGAAAAGACCTTCATTCTGGGAAAGATTGAAGGCAGGAGGAGAAGAGGACAACAGAGGACTAGATGGCTGGATTTCATCACCAACTCAATGGCCATGAGCTTGAGCAAGCTCTGGGAGTTGGTGAAGAACAGGGAAGCCTGGCATGCTGTAGTCCATAGGGTTGCAAAGAGTCAGACACGACTGAGCGACTTAATAGCAACAACAACAAATGTGAATGAATGGAAATTAAAACCATATCATATGTTGATTTAGTGAATATTTTTTAAACAACTTGCACATTAAACCCATGATTGCATAGAAATTACGGTTTAAGACTAGGTTGAATTTAGTACTGCCATAGTACTCAACACAAGCTAGCTGAGCTATCAGCCTAAGGTTCAGGGATGCCTAGAAAATTTCAGGCCCTTCAGAATGGAACCTGGCCCCACAGCTATTAAGAAACAGTGACTTCACAACGGTGACATAGCATCCTCAGTGTGAATTTCCATACTCCAAGATTCCATGTGTGTATCCATATCATTCTTTACAACCCCACCTCAAACTGTTACTTTGATGATCTCTCCAAAAACCATATCAATAATATTGGGCTGCAAAACTTGAATGTTTGTGGCATACTACAATGGAACACGGGAAATTGAAAGAGTAGGAAAACCATTCTTTAGCCAAAAAGCTCCCCTGGTTGACTCTGCAACCTTGGCCAAGGTCATGGGCATTATTATGCTCTGATTTTCTCATCTCTCAAGCTCAGACCCTTTCCTTTGAACCCACAGAGCCTTGATTAAAAAAAAAAAAGAAAAGGCACTGCATGTTAAAATCCAGAGCAACAGAGAGCACATACTGTTCATAATAGACAATTTTTTTTTATCAAATGTTGCTCATAATGTTTAAATTCGAGAGAAAATCATATTAAAATCAAGCAAAATATGGCTTTAATAGACCAATAATGATAACAATGATGAATAATTAAGAAGATACTTTTTCATGTGTAACCTCCCTGCGTAATGAACACTATGAAGAAAGACATAGGTTACAATTAGAGTTGAAAACTTGGTATTTTTAGAGTAACATTATTTCCAGAGTGTATATCCTTAGAAGGAAGCACAGACATTCTTCACAAATTAATTTAGCAAAATGACAAACTTTAGTCATGATTTTGGGGCAAAATACACTAGGAAGGTATATAATATTACAATTTTAATCATAAGAATAACAGTACCCAAAAAGATAAATAGGACTTTCCTGGTGGCTCAGATGGTAAAGCGTCTGTCTACAATGCGGGAGACCTGGGTTCAATCCCTGGGTTGGGAAGATTCCCTGGAGAAGGAAATGGCAACCCACTCCAGTACTCTTGCCTGGAAAATCCCATGGATAGCGCAGCCTGGTGCAGGCTACTTTCCATGGGGTTGCAAAGAGTCGGACACGACTGAGCAACTTCACTTTCATTTAAAAAGATAAAAGGAGCCAATATACCAAATTATGAAGTTTTTTTTTTTTTTCTCATCCACAGTTTCAGATTCACAGGCTGAACTTTTGCATATTTTTTTTTCTCATCATTTCTGATAGAAAAAGGTTTTAAAGCTTAGACTAAACCCATACACTTTATGTGGTGGTGTGTGTATAAACACATGCACTTATTTGAATGTGGGTATAATTATTACTGAATTGTAGCTTTTAATGGGGAGATCATTAGGGGCAGTTAAATCTGACTGCATTTAGCTTTCATTGAGACTCTGAAATTATTTTTTCAAAGCGTTCAGGTTTTGAAAAAAAGTCAAACTGTGTTTGTCTCAAATAGTCTTCCCTTAATTTTTCAGGCTGGTATTTTAAAGCAAATTTAATCCATATAGTTCACACTCATTTACACTTAAATTATCCAACTAGAGCTTTTAACAGCTATTTAATGTCCCAGACACCTTTTGAGCTTTTAAAGTGAGCTCCTAAAAGCCTTCTCTCTCTCTTTCACCCTCCTTTCATCAGCTTAAGAGGCTGCATTTGGCTCAGAGTAAACAAATTGAATACTGAAACCCTGGGTTATTTTTCCTCTCGGTTTATGACCTATGAATGTAAAGTGGCTTTCGGATGAGACATAACTAACTTTCCCATCCCTGTGAACCAATATAGGGTGTGTGTCACATTACACTTACTTATGAACAGCAGACTCGCCAGCAAACGAGGCAATCTCTGGCCTCCTCATCCAGCCCCCGCAGCACATAAATAGATAATTACGGAATCTCAGACTCCTCTGACATTTTTCATGTGAAAATTGCCAGGGCTGCCTTCAGAATGGCATAAGCATACATCTTTGAACTTGCCAGACACACAAAATACCTAGTTCTCTCTCTAAATATTTCTGCCTTTTTTTTTTTAACAGACAGGAAAGGCTCCGGCCACCCTCAGGTGCTTCCTTCCAGGCTGATGGTCCTAAAGTCAAAGGAGTTTGAGAGAGAAAGAGAATGTGTGTGTGTGCGAGTGTTAGCGAGATAATGAGACAGAGTGACAGGGACAGACAGACAAGGATGAGGACAGGGAGGCCCGCACGGGCACCGTTTCTCTGGGATGCTGACAGCATTGGGAGCCGTGCTGGAATCTTGGGAACCCAAGACCCACCTCTGCGGCCGCTGTCACTGTGCAGTCCCCCTCCCCTTGTCCACTCACTGTCTGTCCACATGGGTGACCGGCATGGTCTCAGAGATGCCCCAAACGCGCATCACGTGACACTTTCCTAACATGCCTTCACCGCCTCTCGAGGCTCTCTTCTTGATGCTCAGCGTGGCCCACGCTGTGCCCAGGGCCCCAGGAACATGCTTTCCTGTCTCCAGACTGGTCCAGAGATGGACCTGTCAGAAGTGGCCCCAAGGGATGCTTAGAGAGGCGAGAGGAGACATTCATCTGGAAAGAAGTTTCTAGAGAACAGACTGCAGGAGCTTCATGGCATCAGCCCCTCCTCTGCTCCCCGGGACAGCTGGCCTGGCAGGGGGGCCGAGTCAGAGCTCAGAGGTTCCCCTAGCCACCTGGAGCAGCCGCCCACCCCCACTGCCCCCAGGAGAGCACCCGGCCGCGGTTCTGGATCGCTGCCTTTTCCTAATCAGACTTTGCTTAGGCCGCTAAATGAAGCTGGCTGCCCGGCTGAGTTCAATCCCAGCCCCATTTCAGTTTGCTCATTCCCCGGGAATGTAATCTCACCTCCTCACTATGGGACACCCCCCCAGGGCCTTGTAACTGATGAGTGGAGGCAGCCGGAGGGAGGGGGCCCAAGGGGAGGCGGGGAGGTAACAGAAACCACAGCCCGCCCCATTCAGAAGGTACCGTCTTCAAGATCCACAGAGCAAGGGGCTTTCCTGTTGCAAGGGGACCTCAAAAGCACACATGCGCCCGCCACCCACATCTGACGTGTGGATTCCCACACAGGCTCCCCTGCCTCTGTGGCAGCATCTTTGATGCTGGGGAACTCACCCTCTCCAGGGCGGCCTTCTCAGGAAGGTCTCTTAATCCAGCATCGACACTTACCTCCCTGAAACATGTTCACCAAGCCATCACCTGCACCCCGTGTTTCATCATTTCAGCAGAGAATTCCTCCCATAAATCACCAGGTAGAAAACAAAATTGAGTCATTCTTGCAACAGAAGCAAGTTGATGAAAAGAAGAAGATCCCTTACGAGCCCAGTGGATGGTACACGATGAATGAATGTGTTTAGAAAGCCTCGTGCAGAAGCACCACCTGACCCAGGGCCTGTGGTTTAAGCCTGTTTAATCACAGATTGTGTTGGAGACTCACTTTTACACCCAAATCAGCTGACTGCACACATCCCTGCTCTTCACAGGAACTCAGTGATTCTCTCTCAGAGAACAGGCACGGCCCCTCACCTTCAGGTCTCTAGACTACTCTCACCAAACACACTGCCCATCTGGTTTCTAGTTGACCTTGACAGTCTCTTCCCACGTTTTCACAGGGTCCAGTCTGCTGCCCCAGGCCCCTTGACACCCCCTGAGTTTCCCCAGGAACAAATAAACGGTTAGGGAACTTCATCTTATTATTTAGTCATCTTTTTTCTCTTTCTATGGCTAGAAATAGGAGCCCAGTATCCTGTTGTTAGCCTGTGGACCCCAGGACCCCTGCAAAGGAGTGTACTGCAAATTCATTGCCTGCTCTTATGCTTTCGAACACTTGTAACTTAGGCAGAGTGAAGCAGGGTGAAAGGGGATGAGGCTGTAAAGAGGAGGCTGCTCCGCACAGGACCAGGGCACTGGAGAAGAGGCTGGGGAAGGAGACAGCTTGTGTCACCTCCCCTGCTGGCCCAGCTCGGGGGCTGGTGGCAGCAGCGGTGGTGGGTGCTGGGCCAGCTGGCCAGACAGGCCAAGACGGTCAGTGCTTTTACATTTTCTTGGTCAGTGAAGCTTTTGCCTGCCCGTCTCGGGGAGTGAGTGAGTCCGGGACAAATCTGCTCCTGCTGTGACTTCTGGCAGAGGCTTCAGACTTTGCCTCATCAGACCAGTTTCACCCAAGCCTGAGATCCTGCCAAAGAGGGCTTACTGAAACCACTGCAAGCTGGGCAGGGGATGTGTTTTTCCTATGTTTTATTTTATTTTTAGTTGCAAATAAATTCTGGACAACTCCAGGTTTGGTATAATCCAAATTGGAATCAAGCCTCTAAAAACCAGTCCAGCAGTACTTCTGATGGTGACTTGTGCTTCATGACTTATTTTGGAAGGGGGAGGGGTTGGTAAGCTCCCCGGAGAAGGGAAAGCCTACCAACTCCAATATTATTACCTACAGAATCCCAAGGGCAGAGAAGCCTGGCAGGCTACAGTCCATGGGGTTGCAAAAAAGACAGACATGACTGACCAATTAACACTGACTAACTGGGGCACTAGTGGTAAAGAACTCGCCTGCCAATACAGGAGACATAAGAGATGGAGGTTCAATCCCTGGGTTGGCAAGATCCCCTGGAGGAGAGCATGGCAACCCACCCCAGTATTCTGGCCTGGAGAATTCCACTGAGAGAGGAACCTAGCAGGTTACAGCCCATGGGGTCACAAAGAGTCAGACATTACTGAAGCGTGCACGCACAGGGTAGGCAAATTATATCTGTGCTGAAATACAAAGTATGACGATAGAAAAGGGCAGTAAATATTAAGCGACCACCTTTAGGAAGCCAAGAAACACTGAGGCACTAAAGGAGGAATGGTATGCAGAGCCCCACTGTACGGAAGAGGTATGTTCAAGCGTTTCAAAAAGAAGCAGAGACCAGGAAGAGAAATTAAGTTATTCAAAGACGAAGATGGTGAGCTGGTGTCCTTGTGTGAGTGTAAGCCTGGATAGATTGGTAATGTCTGCCTTCAGATCCAAGGGAAAGAGTAGAGGATGAACTAGTGATGTCTGAAGCTGGCATGCACAGAAGCAGTGGCCCACATGCCATGGCATGCCCTACTTCAGGGATTGCCTGGAAGCTTGGTTCTATCAGGGTCATTATGTTTTTCTCTGGAGCTGTTGGACTGTGTTCATGTGTTTGATAGAATAGGGAGGCTGCAAAGAGGTCTCTGAGGTCTCAGAGGTCTTTGGGATTGTGCCCATCTGAGTCCATCAGTTGTCCACAGACCCTCAGTAGAGGCCAGAAAGTGAGTCCCATTGTGCCATCACAGAGGCCGGTGCACCCAGAAAAGTGCCTAGCACCACAAATCAGTGCCTCTTTATTATTATCTATGCAATAGTAGCTGAACCTGTGATCACTTTTACTTCCCTACCTAATGTATTACCTTAATATCAGATCTAGGTGTGTCCTGTGTTATGCATTCTGCCCCAAATATCATGCTTCTCCACCTAGTTGCCTTGACTGTTTCCAGAGATGGATTAAAGCCCTCACCTCCCCAGAGTCTACCTTATTTCCAAGTCTCATAGAAGAAACGTGTTTTCCTCAATCTGCTTCTATATCCAGCTATACACCACCATAAGGTAACCAGTGCACACGCCATCAAATTTGACAGAAGTGACAGTCTGATGGTGTCTGGAGGCGTCCACACTTTGGCAGCCCTTCAGTGTGGGGGAAAACAGCTCAGTCTAGTCCACCTTCCTTTCACCATTTCTGAAAATGTTCTAGAACTGCCCCAGTCAAAATAAGGGGTCACCAGTTGCACATGGCTATTGAGCACTTCAACAGTGGCTGGAGTGGCTGAGAAACTACAGTCATTTCAGCTAACTAGGGGACTTCCCTGGTGGTCCAGTGGCTGAGACTCTGTGCTTCCAGGGCAGAGACCCTGGGTTCCATCCCTGGTCAGGGAATTAGATTCCGCATGCCACAACCAAGATTGAAGATGCTGTATGCCGCAACTAAGACACCATGCAGGTAAGTAAATAAATTAAAAGTTTAAAAATTCAGTTTACTAAAAAGATAAGAGTGGTCACATTGCACGTGGCTACTGTGCACAGTGTTCCTCACACTCTAATCCACAAAAGAATCACCTGGAGGGCTGCTGGAAACTACACCCGGGGCACACAGCCAGATCCTCTGATTTGGTCTGTCCGGGTCTGAGGTGAAAACCTGCATCTCTAAAAACCTCCAGATGACCCCGCCACTGCTGACACAAGGACCTGGCTTCCGGTTGCTCTGATGAAGACGGCTAGGGTTACATGGCTCAGTGGTCGGCAACCTGCAACATCTGTGCTCATGCACGACAGTGGTGATGTCTGGAGGAGTCACTAATTGTAACAGATGGGGGCAGGGGCTCTACTGGTTCTACTGGGCAGAGATCAAGGATGCTGCTGAGCGCCCCATGCATGGGACATTCCCTGCCCCACCCCACCCCCAGCAAATAATTACACAACTCAGAATTCCAAGAGGGCCAGAGTTGGGAATTCTACTTGCACAAGCCAGTCAGGCTCTGGCCACAGAAGTGGTCTAGTGACATGATTTCTACTCAATGCCACCCTGCACCTTGGCAGGCTGTGGCCTTATTCCTTGACCAAGTATTACAATGGTCATCTGTTCTTGCTTCCCTGATGCTGGGAATTTGAAGCTCAAGTAGAGTTTGATCAGGCAGTTTTTCCCCAACTTGCACATGAGGAGAGAGGAGCAGTGATGCTCAGGCCACCAAGTTCCCATGGGAGTGCTTGCTGGATGGACAGATGTAAGGCACTCCAGACTCGCAGAGGAGCAGGAGGCTGCCTGGCTAGTTTTTACACATGATTCCCAGGAGAGTTATGGGCTTCCCTGATAGCTCAGTTGCTAAAGAATCCACCTGCAATGCAGGAGACCCAGGTTCGATCCCTGGGTCAGGAAGATCCGATGGAGAAGGGATAGGCTACCCACTGAAGTATTCTTGGCCTTCCCTGTGCCTCAGCTGGTTAAGATTCCACCCGCAATGTGGGAGACCTGGGTTTGATCCTGGGTTGGGAAGATCCCCTGGAGAAAGGAAAGACTACCCACTCCAGTATTCTGGAGAATTCCATGGACTGTATAGTCTACGGGTTGCAGAGTTGGACACGACTGAGTGACCTTCACTCACCCAGGAGAGTTAGTCATCAGGGGCTACATTGGAGGCACTGCTCTGAGAAGTGCATTTGGAACTGAGATGGGTTAATTAAGGACACAAAAAGGCCAAGGTCCCCACGATTCCTCCCCAGAACAGTTTCCTCACTCTTGGCTGACTGAGCCTCACAGTTACTCTCCCTTCCACATGGCTTCGGGCTGTCAGGCGGGAGCCCCCAGAGGAGGCTGCATAGCTGGGGTACTGGGGCACTCCTCCACCTTCTAGGCAGGAGGCAGGCGTGAGTCACATCCCCCAAGCAGCTGACCATGTGTGGGGAGCACAGGCTGGAGGCTTCCTGCCTGGCCGAGGGAAGCTGTTCTGATCTCAGGTCTTAAGATCACTAGCTATTCCATCACCACCCCCCACCTCAACTTCTCACTCCACAGTCCCAGACACACTCACAAATCCTCTCCTCCATTTTTAAGCCCAAACTCCAAGGGTGCTATGGGAACCTCTTAGTGCATAAAAGTCATCCTAATCCAGATGCCCTGGCTCCAGCTGTGGTCTATTTATGAGACTGATTTTGTCCGTTTTCTCTGCTTAGCAGCGCAAGACCCCCAGACTCTAGGGTGAGTCCCAGTGAGAAAGTGGATGGAACTCTTCTCAAGGGCACACTGTTCCTTCCTCAGCCTTGTTGGAAATGAGAATCTGCACTCGCTCAGCAGCTGTCACGGCCTGAACTCGCTGTCCGATGAACGATGCTAGGAGGCCTGCTTGAAGACGGCTGCCATCCTGGCCATACGACACAGTGAGGGTTTGGCGGTTTCCTGCTTCTGAGCCTTGGACGTGGGGTACTCCTTCAACTGGATCCTTAATGGTTCTGCCCTGGGAAGGTCATGACACAGGATGGTGCGGGAATGAGGGAACCAGCTCTTGTGAGGAATGAGAAGCAGGTTGGTCCTATCAAGGAAGCTGGGGCCCCAAAGACACCAAGGCCTCATGCTCTCCAATCCTTTCTATAGCATCCTGATGGGAACAGAGCTGTTGGTGTGATGCAGTTTCCTTTGATGGAGAAGGGAGTTGACATAGGGTCCCTCCCCACCCACTGGGTCGTTGAAGGTGAGACTTAGATGCTCACCCACGTGCCAGCAGAGCCTCATCGGTCATGGGTGTGAGCACAGCATCCCTGCCCTGGGTCCCAACTCCCAGGTCAGAGGCCTCCCACGTGTGCAGCACGCAGGTGGGATGGACACAGCTGCTTGGTCGCTCAGAAGCAGGGGTGTGGAGAAGGTCAGCATTCAGAGAAAGCTGCGCTGTCACAGGGTGTGATCTTTGCATGGTGTCGGATGAGTTTTGATCCGTACTTGCTTAGTCTCATCATTACACCACCCAGATTTCCTGCTAGCCTAGCAGACTAGTGCTGTGACCGCAGCACGTCACAATGTCCGACCACCAGAGCAGACCCAGCCTCCTGTCCCTTGGATATTCATCAGAGCAAAGGGCAGTGTCCTGCCAAGAGCTGGGCAGCCCAGCCTGAAGCAGGTCAGCCAGGAGTGAATGACGGTGCCTCCTGGGGTAGACTGACAAGCTCAGGGTCCATCTTCAGGGGGCACCAATCCAGGCCCGACTCTGGAGGGACGGTCTCAACCCTCCAAGGCCTGCTCAGTAAGCTCTGTGGCCCGATCACTGTCCTTGGTCCTCGCCTGCCTGGTGCCAGGGCTTCATGCATGGGGTGACTTCAGGCAGAAGCCTGCATTTGGCAGGAGAGTTCTGTGACTGATTCTGGGACCCCTGACCAGGAGGCACTGGAAGGAGTGGGACCAGGAGCAGGAAAGGCAGGACCCATCTCTGTCTGGGTCCCAAGCAATGGCTTTACCTGGGGAAGGCCAGGTGTTTCTGCTCTGTTTTATTTATTTGTCTTTTTCCCTGTTCAAAGCCTCTGATCCTCCCCTCCGCCCATCCATACCTTGTGGCAGAGAAAACACTGGGTGGGAGAAGGATGCAGTGCCAGGAAACCCTGGAGACAGGGGTTAGGGGAGGCAACGGCACTGGGAACCCTTTGAGAAAAAGAGGCAGTTATTTTTCAGCAGAATTGATGAAAGGTTTGGCTTTGTGTTTCTGAAAACTACAGGGCACGGCTGTGGACAGTTATGGAGTACAAGTTTTTCTGCAGCAGAAAGAAAGATGTTTCCATTGTTCAGGGAAAAAACAAAAAAGGCTCTCCTGCACTCGTTTATCAGTCCAGGAAACAGCCTAAAACTGAGCTCCGGCTGCTAACTCCTGCCACCTCCAATTTGAAGGCCATCCCTCTGCCGCATCTGACCAACCAGCTTCTGCCATGAGCATCTGAGCGTTAAGCCAGAGGGATCGATCTGGGAACATCACCTCCATGGCCAGAAAGCCGCAGCCAGTTTACAGGCTCCCCTCACAGGCCCTGGTCCTGGCCCACGCCCATTGGGGTAGAGTATTGGGTGGTAGTGGTGGGGACGGGGAGGCAGGGGAGGGTGAAGGGCTCATTTGCAAGAACTGCCCAGCTGAGATAACATTTAAAATGAGCAAGAGGAAGTCCAATGCTTTGTAATCCTCTAGCAGCTGCTCACTTTGGGTTACGATGGGGAAGCGGCCTTTTGCCATTAGTCCCCGAGCCAAGAGTGGCCAGAGTGGGTTTTTCATTTCCCAGAAAGATGAGGGGGCCTCGGGGCTGTGTCCTGGGGAGGCAGGACACAGGGACGAGGACAAGAGGCTTGCAGGTCCCCTCTGTGTGTGTGGCCCCCGGGAGGCTCACAGATGAGCCCGCTTGGAAGCAGCCACGTCTTGGCCCGTCTCACTGCAGCTCTGCGCCCGGAGAGGGCAGCTGGTGGATGGTTCTCCTGCTCCTCAACCTGTCTCTGCGTAACTCTGAACAAGGTTGCCACAGCCCAGAGATGCAGATTATCCCTCAGCTCAGAGCGTCTCACCATCCTCTAAGCGACCCAGTCTTCCAGGGAGCTGCCACCACCCCCAGAAGATGCCCACATCCCATCTGCTCAGGGAGGCCATCCAAGGCCACCATGCCAGCCCAAGGAATACCCATGCCGGGCCCACCATCCTCCCCTAGGCCTGGGTCTCTCCCACTCGAGGAAGAGGAAGCTTCTTTCTTTTGCTGTAAAATTACGAATAAAATTAAACTGACTTTGAGCGTATTAGTGATACCAGATGGTTTCATAAAATGTAAATAGAGTGATAAAAATACAAACGGAGCCCTCCCAGTAATTAGCTTTTGATTTACACAGTCCAGAGAGAATCAGATCACGCATCTCCCGCACAGGAGATGCTGGTCCCCATCAGCGCTTCTCCTGGTCTTGGCCTCACCAGCCTCCCCGTACCTGTTTTTCCTGACCCTCTGTCCCAAGCCCGAGGTTCTTTCTAAGTTTCATGGCAGCAAGGTATTGAAGCAAACGTCTGCAGCCATCTCTCTTGGATGTGTCAACAGGCTGCATAATTAGGACGGCCATGGATAGCGTGGGGGCCATGAAGTGCTCCACGGACACACATTATTCTCGTTATCACCCTGACACAGTAATAATAACTCAGCTTGTTGGACCATCTTCACAGTACCAAATATCCTCTTGTTTATTTGGCAATCATGCACTTCGCTATTTATGGCTGGAAAATATTCTTTGATGCCAAGGTCAGATCACTGCATAAAGCCAACAGAGAAGAGATTTTCTGATTTCTAGATCCACTCTGCGTTCAGGAAAATCCTTAAAACCATAGTAACAGGAAACCGCAGAAGCTCTGATTTTGTTCCATAGGCTCAGGGCAGGGGTGGGAAGGAGGGCCTCTCCCTAAGTCTTAGGACCAAACACTGGCCACTCCACTTACCGGATGAGTCACCGCGGCAGGTCACCTGACCTCTCTGGGCCTCAGCGTCCTCACCCTTCCCTAGGGTGAAGACGATATTAACTTCCTCAATGGGATTATTGTATGAATTAAATGAGTTGACCCAAGTCAAGCAGGTAAACCAGTGCCTAGCAACGCAATATGTGTCCTGTCACATGACTGTGACCACCACAGCCACAACCGTGCTGAGAGCCCTCCAGAGATGGTCTAGTTCAGACTCAGCATCGCACAAAAGAAAACAAAGCCCAGGCCTGCAGAGGACCAATACCTATCCACAGCCACCGAGTAGTCTGATGGAGTAACTGTGTTTCCTCTCTGAGTTCAGTATATTAAAAAAAAAAAAAAAAGCCTTAAGTTGAAACATTTTATAAGACAGAGTTTCACATCTTCATCAGATATAAGGATAGAGTTATGAAAAGCAAGATGAAAACATCATTTAATAACAGCAATTAACACTCGAATGTGCAACTAAATATTCTACAACTAGACAGGTATTAAATACTCTTATGTCTATAACTAAGTAGATATTAGCTATTTCTTCAAAGAACTTTCATGCACAAAGTCATTTACTCCACAATCAGCCCTACGAGCGAGTGAGTGAAAGTTGCTCAGTCGTGTTCGACTCTTTGCGACCCCATGAGCTATACAGTCCATGGAATTCTCCAGGCCAGAATACTGGAGTGGGTAGCCTTTCCTTTCTCCAGGGGAATCTTCCCAACCCAGGGATCGAACTCAGGTCAAAGTATTATTATTAGGACATTTCCTTCAGATGAGGAATCGGCATAGAGAGCTGAAGTTATTTGTACCAGGTTACACTGTGTCAGAGGAAGGCACGGCAACCCACTCCAGTGTTCTTGCCTGGAGAATCCCATGGACAGAGGAGCCTGGTGGGCTACTGTCCATGGGGTCTCAAAGCGTCGGACACGACTGAAGTGATTTAGCATGCACACACACACACACAGTAATTAAGCTGCAAAGCTGGGATTTGAAACTTTGTGGGTCATCTGCAGAGCCCTCTAGGAGTAGGATAATTAAACTGAGAATAGACAGTTTGGATGTACCTAAAATTCTCAACCATCCCTATGGTTCCTTCAACGAACTCTTGTAAATCACCCGCCCACTCCACCCACGGCCTGTCCAGCAGACACTGGGATCAGACGCTGAGGGGAGGTAGTCAGTTGGACAGGCTGGTTCCTGCCCCGTGGAGCTGGAGGCTTTAGCTCTAAGATGATGCTGTGATCTGTTTACTTCCTTCCAGCCGGGACAAAGCTCCCTTCTCTTTACACTTGAATGGTGATGGCAGGAAAAAAAAGTCAGCTGTGACAAACTCTCTTCCCAACCTCTTTCTTGTATCCCTAAGGGAATTCCATCTCAAGGTGGTGACCATTTCCCCTTAATAACCAGCTACTCCACAAATGGGCTCACCGATTGCCTGCAAGGCTACCGTGCCCCTCCTGTGTGTTCTCTGCTCTTCAGCCACGGCGGTGATGTAGGTCAATCATATGTGATATTTTAACATCCAGATGAATTGCCCGTGAGCCTGGAGTCCATTACCTTCTCCATCAGTACTAAATTCAAGCTAATGGTACCAATCCAATTTTCCCTTATGGATGGAGCTTGGGAGGCCATCAGAGGCAATGACGTGCTAGGAGACTCTCTGCCCTGGGGGGAAGGGGAGGGAGAAGAGGCTGGATACACTGTCACCAGGGCCTGGAGGAGCCCACATGGCATCAGGCAGTGAACAGGGACCCTCCAAGGGTCCCTAGCCTCCACACTTAGACATTCATAACTCAATACACTCTTGTTGCCATTCCGTCTTACCAGGATGGATAGTGATTCCAAATATATTTCCTTTTACCAATTCCAGTTAAACCATTACATCCAAGGAAAAGAAATTGACTTTGGCTGCTCTGCCTATGTCAGCCCAAAGCTGTGTCAAAGAAGGCTGTGGTGTGAGCGGGGCAGGGGGCACAGTCCTCACAAGCCCTCCCCAACCCGAGCCCACCTGCAGTCTGTGTCACTGCCTTCCAGGTGCCCCGAAGGGTCCCTGTGACCTCAGAGGGGAGGGGGCAGCCCTGGGTCACGTTGCCGGGACCCCCAGTCCCCCCAGCTGCACTCACACGTCTGCCTCCTCTTTGGAGACGCGCTCTTCCTCGTGACACTTTGGCACGTAAATCATCTGTCAGCTGTGCACCCAAATATCTCCTTTCTCGTGATTTTGTCAGATCATCACCGCTAATAGGATGTTGAAATTCATAAATGTGTCTATTTCCAGTAACAGGCCTCTGTACTGCCAGCTCCCAGTTTGCAAAGAGAGGGTTTTTTGCTGGGACGTGAGTCGAGCACATCTCGAGAGGGCACCTGCCTTCCTTGAATCGGGAGGTAATTTCCTCCTGGGAGAGGCTGCTGAGATCTTTAATATCGAGAGTTTAAATATATCGGCGGCTGTGAAGCTCAGCCGGCAAGCTAAGAACTGCTCAAAAAATCACGGGGTGTTAAAGCAAGGGGAGAAGAAACAGCAGTTCTCCGCCCACCACCCCCTCGCCTGAAGCTGGGATCCCCATGGCTTTGTCTAGAAGCCTCATGCCCACCAGCACGGAGGGCTCTTTTTCTCCCCGACAGCTCTCTTCTCATCACAGGGAGCAGTGGGGACTGCTCATAAGAATTCAGGCAGAGACCTGGACTTAACCCTCTGTCTAGGGCTTCCCCAGGTGCAGAAGCTGGGCTTTGCAGCCAGTGCAGAGGGAAGCTGAGTTGGACTCTGACTCAGACGGTTACACGCCCAGAGTCCGTCTCCTGCCAGGACCCTGGGGACCATTGTCTGGAGAGCTGGGCTGGGGGTTCTCAACTCCTTGGCTGAGATGTTCACCTTTATGAGGGGACTTCTGTCCTCAGGATGGGAGGGACCGCACTCATGAATTATAGCCGTGGTACCGAGGAAGTGCTGAGGAGTCTGGCACTCGCTGTTGTGCCGTGAGAACAGCTAATCACGTGAATACGACCCCATCGCCAGCTTCCACCTCCACAGTTGCTGTAGTGACACTGCAGTAAATGCCGCTCATTTGTAGGGCTCTGCATCGTACAAAACACTTTCAGATCAACCGTCCGCTTGATGCTCCCAGGAACACGAGGAGGGGAGTACGGCAGGCACCATCAGCCCGGGTTTACAAGCGGGAACAGCCTCCAGGGGAGAAAGCTGAGGTTGCCAGGGTTAAACCTGCAAGGTCACACAGCAGAAGCACATAAAAAAATGGGACAGGATCCCGGGTTTTCTGCTTCTATTTCCAGCTCCCTTCTCAGTGCCCCTCAAGGAACTGGAACCTCAGGCAAGATCTTTCAGTTCATTTTCAGAGTCCACTCTGCTCCTGGGATGGGTGCTGAGCTACCCGTAGGTGCCCAGTGAGGGGGCGCCCCATGGGGCCTCCCTCTCTGGGGGCTCCAGCCCCTCTCCCTCTCCCTCACTCCATCTGGAAGCCCCTCCGGCTGCCTCTTGCCGCTGGCATCACGGGGCTTCCCGTGAATTTATGGAGGAAGCTTGGATGTGGAGGGCCCCTCAGTGCACACTCGGGAGGCTTCACATGAAAAATGTGTGCAGCGCACACACGGAGGCTGTTTAAAACTGTCACCGTGAAATATCCCTTCTCTGTTGCCTCTGGCTGGACTGTGAGAGCAGGTCCGGGAAGAGGAAATCAGGGGAAAGTGACAGCCCTTAATTTCTGAAGCCAAACCTCCCGTTTCTGCAGACTTTTTATGTGCTGAGGTCTCAATCGAAAGCTGAAGTGTCCCCGGGGCACCCGTAACTCTCGGCAAGTTTCTGCACCTCATCCCCAAATGTCTTCTTCCAAGAAAAAGCACAGAAAACTACAAGAGGCTTCAACCGCAGGCCCAGCTGGGAGTGAGCCCCAGGCACTACAGGACAGCAAAGGATGCCCCAGGGACTCCGACTGGGCCTGTTCCGTTGCCTTGTTGTTGCTGTTGTTAAAAGCTTCTGTTCCCAGGTTGCCCAGGGCAAGGTTGCATCATTCAACCTCAGCTGAAATTATTCCACTATCTGCACTCATGTACGCTAAGTCACCTCAGTCGTGTCTGACTCTGTGTGACCCTATGGACTGTAGCCCACCAGGCTCCTCTGCCCATGGGATTCTCCAGGTAAGAATACTGGAGTGGATAGCCATTCTCTCTCCAGGGGATCTTTTCAATCCAGGGATTGAACACAGGTCTCCTGCATTGCAGGCAGATTCTTTACTGTCTGAGCCACAAGGTAAAAAGCCTGGGAGACGATGAATAGAGGTTCCCACACCCTAGAGGCTCCTCCTTGTCACCACCTCCTCCAAGCAGCCTTCCCAGGCCTGCCCACCAGGCATGCTCAGTTCTGTTCATAAATCCCCAAACCCCTTCCTGCATGCAACGCACATATCCTCTATCACCGGTCTTGTTGTGTGAAGACACAATTTCCTCACCTGACATGCATCACCACTGCATGGAGTTTTCACCTGAGTCTCCAGAGCAATGCCTCGAGTATATCTATCTCATAAAAAGTCTCTGCCTAAGATTTTTATCCCAAACTGGGAAATAAAAGTTTAATTCATAGGATTAGAAGATACATCTGACCTGAACTTCCGCTTAAGGAATCTGTGGGGCCCAAACGGTGCTGAGCAGAGTCCTCGTGTGGAGAGAACTGTCGAGTGAAGAATGGGGTGAATGTCAGAAGTGCGGAGAGGTATCACTCAGGCTGGGTTCTGAGATTCCACTGTGAAAATGTGCGCTGTCCTGATGTGCAAACATTAAACTGTAACTTAGAGAAGCTTTCTCCTTCTGGATCCAGGTTAAAACCTGTGTATTTCTCTTTTTCCTGTCACGGCATCTCTCATAGCACCCAGCTCAGTGTAGAGCAGGGTGCACACTTACCAGCAATAACCTGAGTAAGAGAGGCAGCGATGGAGACTGTAGGCCCTGAAGTGGGATCTGCAGCCCCTCCACGGACCACCCTGTGACCTTGGGGGACCCGTGTAGCTGACTGACAGCACAGCCCCCTTCAGGTAACACTGTGTCTCCACTCCATACAGATGAAATGAAATGGTACCTGGGAAGAACATGCAAGGAGGAAGCCCTCATTGGATCTTAGCTGGTGCAATTATTAAAGAAGGAAAGTAAGGAGTGGGCAATGGATTCAGTAGATCAATGGGACACGGGATGCTCCAGGCTGTGTGAGAGGAAACCAGACCGCACCCTCACACAGAGCAGGGCAGGAAGACGAAGCACAGTTCATGTGGGCCCCCCAATTCACCCGGGTCTGGACTTCAGTGACCTTGAACGTCACCTTACGCTTCTGCAGCAGAAGACGTGACCCAAGAGGTCTAGATACTTGGCTGCTTCCTGGATGTCCTGCAGCCAGAGGGAGTCACCAGTGCTGAGCAGCCCAATGCTTGCTACCCACAGATAAAAGATAAAGCTCCCGTTTGAAAAGATGCACACAGCCTGGTGGAGCAAGCCCAGGATTTACACTGAGATGGGTTTTAAATGTGTGGTTTCCTGATGGGAGACAGGGTCTCCAGGACAGGAGACAAATCTCAGAATTTCAGGACCTTCATCAGTCGCATGATTACCTCATGGGTTGATTGTGAGACGTAAATGAAATAAAAGAACATGGAACCCATTTGCAATATGTGACACACACCAAGTCATGTCAATAATTAGGACTCAGAATGAAGAGAATATTAGGCTGTGAAAGAGATTCCAGCTGTGGGCCCCGAAGAGAAATTAGACAAACTCTTCACTTCATTCCATCACATCACACCACACACACACACACACACACACACACACACACAGCCTGCTGTCAAGGAGACATGGCGAGATCACTTTTTAGATTTATTTCCCTCTTTATGAGATCATTTTGGACACCACAATCTTAGAAATATTTCCAATAGGAGAGAAAAGGGAGAGAAAGAGGAGGTAGAAGAGACCCTCACAAAACATGTCCAACTGCCACCAAGTGAATAAAATTACCTTCTAATCAAATGCATCATTAAAAGTACAGCCATTAGAGGCTAGTACTGACAGCTTTACGAGCAAGGCATTTGCAGTTAATTAGGATATACTGCCTTTGTAGTCGGGACTCTTCAGGGGGCTGTTGACTCCTCTAACTAACACCTGCTGCTACTGTCCGGGCACGTGGTCCGATCTCCACGTTCACCCCTGGCCTGGTCTTGCAGGTAACCATGGGCAATGCCACCTTGGACTATGCAGCAGCCAAGACTCTTTCCCAGAACACCAACAGCAACTGCTGTGGGAATATATTTAGAGAAGTTGTGGACCAAAAGAGATGTTGCACTTCCTTCCAGACTGGGGAGACAGGATGGGGAAGGGGGAGATGCAGCTGCAGTCCCCAGCTGTTGCAGCATCCTTTGTAGGAAGGCTATGAAGGGGTTCAGGACATGCCACCCCAGAATACACCACTTTGGTATACAAGTTATTTTGAGCTGAAGGCACTTGAGAAACAGCAGGTGCAGGAAGGGAACTGTGCCCTCCCCCTTCCTACCTAAAAAATGGGACATGACATTTCCCTGAGAAAATTTCCATGTACGAGGGATAGAAGAACATTCTTATCACGAGAGTCTGGGAGTTGGCCCCAAAATAGACCTGAACAAACGGACCCACTAAAACCACCCTGATCTTCCACTAATTTCCTCCAATGTTAGTTTCCTTTTCTCTGCCGCACAATTTCACTGTGCCTAGCCCAAGTCCCCTGTTACTTTGTCTTATCCTGTCTCCACAATTTATGGCTCTTTGTTAAAATGGTACATAAACTCCTGAGTCTAACCACTTCTTTGGGGTTTTCACTTCTAAGAAGTCCCCAGTTTCATGTAAAAGTATTAACATCAAATAAAATGTGTATGCTTTTCTCCTGTTAATTGATCACTTGTCAGCTTAATTCACAGGTGCTAGGTACAGAACGTAAGAGGTGGTAGAAGTTTTTTCTCCTCTGCAGATAACAAAATGCCCAGAGTTGTCACCTGTCCAGACCACTGGCCAGCCTAACTTAGACAAGCCTCACAGCCCCTGGGGCAACTGGTTATTCTGCTCTCCAGTCCCAGCCTCACGGTGGATAATTTAAAGGGCTGCAGAGCTGAAAGTTCATGAGCACTGATGTGGAGAGGTGCAACGTTCCCAAACAGATGCTCCCTGATGATGAATGTCAATGGAAATATTATTATAAGAAAGAGCTCAGAATCATCAGCTGTCTGTCCTTAATGAAAGCTGACCTTGCTCCTAAAAGCCAAGTCTAAAGAGTCTAGTTCCTCAGATTCCTCAAAAATATGCCAGTTTCTTTTTTTTTTTTTAATGACTAACAAAAATCTTTGGAATTTGCCCTAAAAACCCCTTTGGAAGATAACAACGTGTCTCCTGGCAAAACCATGCCAGCCATTGCAAAACTGCCCTTTTTCAATCTATCCAACATTTTAACCTAATGACTCATGGAATCATTAAAAAAAAAAAAAAAAAAAACAGGAAGTGAAGCAGCCCATTAGGTGTGAAGCCCAGAAAGCTAAGGGACACACCCAAGGTCACATGGGTCACTTAGGGAAGGGACATAGCTGGTCCCCACGTGGCCCAGCCCAGTCCATTCCCAGCTGCACTCTGGGAACACAGAGCAACTGACTGCTTCCCTCCTCCTAAGGCTTCTACGTATTGGGAGAGTTACTAAATCAGCCTAGCCTATACGCTCCAAGCTAAATAATGCTAGTTTTTCAGCCTTTCTTCCTGGTTTTATTCTCCAAACTCCCTAATCACCTTGGAATCTCTCTGAGCCATTCTCAGCTCTCTGACCTGCGGAGGGGTCCACAAAGTCTGACGAAGCAGCGATCGTCTGACGGGAGCAATTGAAGCACCTGGAGGTCGGGCCGGGCCGTTCCCAGTGTGGACATACATTGCCATCTCAGAGGTCCTGCTCAGGGAAGGCCACGTTTCACGCCAGCACCAAGCTAACGGCTGCTGCCAACATCTGTAGAGGCTGCTGGGTAGTTGAATGACCGACAACAGTTATCAGGAGCTGTGCGCCCAGATAAGAGTAATCAAATTTCACACTTCGGGGGCTCACAGCTTTAGCTGGCCACCTCGGGGCTCCCAGAGAATTCCTCCCACCGAACTGCACTATCTTTTGCTGCACAGAGTTCTGCACAATCGGGCAGCTGCATTTTGTGCTTTTGTGTTTTCCTCTGAAGAGCCCCCCAAAGGAAACTCCTGGAGCAAGGAACCCTCGGTAAGAGACCAAATCGGGTCATTGATCTCAAGAAAATTGAGGCTGATGATTATTTATGTTGCCCTAGCAACACACCTTCACCCAGAGGGAGGGAAACAAGAACCAAGACAGGGAAATAAGATGCAGGAAGCATGAAGGAGGAGCGAGGTGTGAACCCGACATTTTCTCTCAAGCCTGATGTGGAACAAGGGACCTGGTATCTGCAGCAGCAAGAGGCTCCCAGTGCATAGGGCTCAGAAGGGCCGGGACAGACTGCGCTGCTGGGAACCAGACCCAGCTCTTCAGCCCTCTACCCAGTCTCACGCTTGTACTTCTGCAGGAATAAAGATACCCACTGGGACCCGGAAGAACCTCCCCTCTCACCCTGATGGAATCTTCCAGCCACGGTTATGTTTGGTGCCTCCTTCAGAAGCTACGACAACCAGATGGGGAGCTGGGAGTCACAGGAGGCTCAGGCAGGAGGAGCCGATCTATTGTGAGGTACAGGGGTCAGACAAACCTGCACTGAGGCACCTGCCGCATCAGCCCATCCAGGGTTACAGGGAACGAGTCCACTTCTCCAGGCGAGATGCTTTGAGAAACATCACACCGCACATCTGCAGGAGAGCCGCTTGCCGAAAACACGTCTCCAGAAGGGATGCATTTAAAAAGAGGACAGTCCATGCTTCCATTGCTGCTTCTTATATAAAATGACTTAAAGTGAAGGAATTGTTGGTGTCGATACCTTTGGCATCTCCGAGCTCCAAGATGGAGAGCCCACAGCATCCAGGATCTGTGTGTCCTGGTCGGGGGTAGGGGTGGCTCACAGGCCCCGGGTGACTGTATCCATGTCACCAGCTCCCTCTCCTGTGACTTACAAGGACATAGGTGCCTTAACTGAGGAGCTAGTGCGCTCCGGCTGCTGTGCTCTGAATGTCTAAGAGAATTGGAACTGTACAAGTGCCAGGATTAAAGCTAACCCAGGGACCATGGGCTGAAGGCAGAAGGGGAAGGAGCATGTTCTAGGCAGAGCCACTGGGGTGAGCAAAGGCCAGGATGAAGGCGTGTGGACACGTCTGGAGGTTGAATCCTTGGAGGCCAGGCTCCAGGGAAGCATGAGTTCCGGGGGTAAGGGAAATATGCCTGTTAAAATAGACAGGACAGTAACTGAAGGGCCAAGGCACTTGCAGAAGCAATCTTCCCATTCCAGACCCCATCATCCTTTCTCTCTTATAACCATGTGACACAAGGGCCCCTGGCTCTGGGCACAGGGAGCCACGTGTCTGTTAAGGGAGAGCACAGGTCGTGCATGAGTGAGGGGGAGAGAACACATGTATCTAGTCCACTGGACCAGACTCATCAGAGGCAGGACACGCCTGACGCTGGGGGATGGGATGCAGGCAGGGCCGGAAACAGGAGCTCGTGTTTTTGGATGAGACGATCCACTGTATTGTATTATTACTACATGTTAGGTCCTGTGCTCAGCACGTTACAAAGCAGCCTCATGCAGTCCTTATGCAGATCCCAGTGGACCTTATGCAGATGCCAGTGGACCTAGTCTCACTCCTAGATCACAGATGAAGACACTGAAGCCCCAGTGGATTCAACAACAGGCCCAGCATTGCACAGACAGCGAGTTTCTGATCAGGATGTAAACTTGGGTCGACATCTGACCACTGCCCACTCTGCCCTGTGAGCAATGGTGTTCTGGGATTTCCTTCTCAAAGACTGTCTTTTTAGCAATTCCATTATTGAAGTATAGTTAATTTACAATGTTGTGTTATTTTCAGGTGGACATCAAATGACTTGGTTATACATACATACATTCTTTTTCAGATTCTCTTCCATTATAGGTTATTATGAGGTACTGAGTATAGCTCCCTGTGCTATATAGTAAATCCTTGTTTTTTCATCTATTTTATACATATTAATGTTTAAAGTTAATCCCAAACTCTTAATTTACCCCCCATTTCCCCTTTGGTAATCATAATTTATTTCCTATGTCTGTGAGTCTATTTCCATTTAGTAAACAAGCTCATTTGTAACTTTTTTTTTTAGACTCCACCTATAGGTGATATATATTTGCCTTTGTCTTTCTTTAACTGTACTTTATACAATAATCTCTAGGTCCATCCATGTTGCTGCAAATGGCATTATTTCATTCTTTTTATGGCTGAATAATATTCCATTGTCTATATGTGCCACATCTTCTTTATTAATTCATACACATTCAAAGACCATCCTAATCAGAACTGTTCTGCATGCTAACCACTATCCACATGGGGTGACTGAGTCTGTTAATGTGGCAGGTGCATACCGAGATGGGCTCTCAGTGCAAGACAGATGCTGATTTCAAAGACTTTGTACAAAAAACACAAAGAATATAAAGGATCTCAGTAAATTTATGTCACTTGTTGAAATCATATCTTAGATATACTGGGTTAAATAAATTATTACAGCTAATTTCACCTATTAACTTAAAAAAAAAATGTTGCTCTAGAAAATACAGAATCCTGGACATGGCTTGCATCATACTTCTCTTGGGCTGCACTGGGCTGGCTGGAAAGTGCAGGCTCGGGGGCTCCGTGTGGCCTGGCCCAGCCAAGTCGCCCTCCCTAAGGGACTAAAGATGCTACTGAGAGAAGGGGTTTTCTCTGCTCCATGTCCAGGAACAATATTTCCATTTAAGTAAGGACACTCATCATCATCTCCCCCTCCCAGTCCCGGAGTGGGAAGAAAGACAGTCCTCTGCGTTCATTAGTTAATATTTGCCAAGTGCTTTGAAGATGAAATGTGGTACATAAATGCTAATAATGGCCCTGCACTGCCAAGGGCCTTTCATCTGAGGATTTCAAAGTCCCCATCACAGGCAGGCATTATTGTTCTATTACTGTAACATTAATTGTGCCTCATCAGGGTGCTGGGTCATTATCTTTCTTGCCATTAGGCCCAGGGAGCTGGGTAGAGAGAGAGTGGCAGGTAGCCTGTGGTCAAGGAAGAGTGGTGGCCGCAGGGACAGGGAGCTCCTGGCCCTGGACCCAGACCAGGTCTCAGGGGCTGGGCTCACTGGGCACAGAGATGGGGGTGCTGCAGGAGGGACCCTGCACACGTTCCCTAGTCCACACCTGCCCTGTGCTCTCTCTGTGGGGTTTCTGTGAACTGAACACACCCAGGCTCCAGAAAGGACCAGGGGACAGAGCACTTTGGTGGAGGAGCGATCTGTGCTGAATCTCCAGCCCTGACAGTGGGCGCCTCTTACAGCCTGAGCTGGAACCAGACAGAGCTTGGGTGTGGGGTTCCACCCAGTCTCTCGCCAGGACCCCACCGTGTCTGCATGGTGGTCCACCTCTGACATGAGGACCTAGGTGCATGCTGACATGCTCAGCCAAAGAGAGCGGGATTGCTGCAGCGAGAGGGGGGCTGTCCCTGCAGCCTGGCCCCCGGTGCATGGTACCTCAGTGCCCCGGGCAGCGCCACGGCCAAGGCCACTTGGGCTCCCCTCCAGCAGAGGTCACCTGCCTTCCAAGTTCGAAAGAGCCAAAAGTAGGGTCGCCCACCAGGTACAGAGCTGCAGTGTGACACCACCTCTGAGCAGTTCCTTTATGCTAATGATGTCACCAGGAAGGCAGACAGTGTGAGATGACTCAGCTGGGGTCCCCCCACTCAGGAAGGGTGGCTGGAGATGCTTCATCCCTCTCACCAAGGGAGAAGGTGGGGGGCAGACGAGCTTGGGACAAGAACAACTCGGAAGAGCCTGGAGTGACAGGCACCCCACTGCCCGGGCTTGAGGGGAGGCGGACGTGTGCACACCAGCTTGTATAAGAAGGAATAAAATGTGCCATTTCAGATTGGGTAAGTTGAACATTACTAATTAAGAAATTACTTAATTACGGAGAAGAAAGAGAAGAAAATAAAATGAAGGTAGTTTTGCCCTGGAGGGAAAAAAAATCTTTGATTTGCTAAATCAAGGAAATGATTAGATTCAAACATTAAATAACTGGAAACAGCAGCAACAAAAGCACTGGAATGTGCACCCTACCAAAGCCTCTGCTCACCCCCCGACATGTGCTCCCTTCCTGGAGACGCCTCTGGTCAGGAAGGGGCAGGGCCCCCTCACCCTCTGACGTAGGGGGCCAGAAAACCAGGCTTACTCACCTGCACCTGCCTCATGCTACGGCACCTTTCCGTGATGTTTATTCATCACCTCTAGACGAATTTTAAACCCTGCCCACCAGGTGCAGACTCTCCCCAGCCCAGGCTCAGTCACCTGCTTTCTTCTCATCACCCAGCACCCTTCAGCTAGGTTGCAAAGCCTCCCAAGCGGTTCACTAGAGCAGGCAGCACTGTCAGGGTGCCTCCCTTCCACCTGGCCTCCATTCTGTAGAAGAGCCCCGTTACAGACCAAACCACCAGCAGCATGCCCACCCGGGCGGGACTGGACACAAAAAATGCAGCGCGCCAACAATCTTTCTAAAAACGTGATGGAGAGAGCCTCTTTGCACTTCTGTATCCTGACACTGACCTGGCTCCAGGACTCCACTCCCTTTATGCTGACAACTCCTCTTTCTCCAGCTAAGCCTCTGTTTCCATTTGCCGCCGACATATATTCACAGACCACCTCCAAAACACATTGCCCTCACCCCTATCCCCTTCTGCCCACCCAACGAGTGTCATGTTCCCGAACCATTACACCTCACATGCCCGCCCCACACCTTAGCAGCGGGAGGATGTGCATTCATTCTTTTACCCCCAAACTACAGCAGTGTTACCAGGATTAAGAAACTTAGTGGGTAAACAGTTCAATCCTTTCATAATAGGAACATGAAGAGTTCAACATTCACTTAAGGTGGATTTATTAAACCTTTATTATATGATGGACACCTCGTGCATCGGGCAGGGATGTGTGGTCACCGCCTTCACACTGTTCACAGTCCACTGCAGGACGGAGGGCAAACAGGCTTAGACAACGTGATCGTCACTAAAGCAGAAGGGGCAGGCGTCCATGCCAGCATCCACGAGGGCACTTAACGGGTTCAGAGACCTCTCTCCTGAGCTGACGATGCAGGAGCAAACTACAAAGCAAGAGAACAGTTCCAGGAGGAAGGCTGGGTGGGGAGGCAGTGGGCACCCTTCAGGATGATGAAACCTTCCGTGCAAGGCAAGGACCCACAGGGGTCTGTGAGGAGCGCAGGGCAGGGAGAGGACACGGAACCAGGTCAGGCAGGGAAACTCGGACTGGGCTTGAAAGCCGTGAAGTGCTTCACATTTCTTACACAAAGTAGTTAGAGGTCTTTCCGTTTGTTTCAATGTTTCAAACCAATTATAATATTATAATTGTGTTACATTAAAAAAATATTATAGAAAATAGATGGATAGTGTTAAGCTTGAAAACAGGAAGAAGACCAGTTAGGAAAGCATTTTCCATTTCCAAGAAAGAAGTTATAATGATGGTACCACTGGGGATAGTCAGAGAGGACAAGCTAAAAATTTATGAAGCAGGAAGAATCACTGGGGCGTAGTAGTCACCAAAACAGTGGTTGATAAGAGGACAAGGATAGGTAGTGATGTGAAGTGACTGCCAGCCGTCTTGGGTGGGACATCACACATTACATCAACAGTGATGATTGGGACCAAACCGTAAGACTAGAATGAAAATAGAGGGAGATGATGATGCCAGCTTTTGTAAAGATGAATTTAAGGGATGGAAATTGAAATGACAACATCTAGTAGAGTTGGTTATATAAGTCTAGGGCTTAGGAGGGAGTTGGCACTTGAAGCCACATTCATGGAACAGATTCCATAAGCCTGCTATCCAGAGTGAGAAGAGAGAGACTAAAGGATACCCTGGAAGACACCAGCAACGTGCTTTAAAGGGAGAGCTCAGAACAGTAAGAGAATGCCAGGGGAAAAATCCTGGTGCTACGTTTCTTAGGCAAGCACTCGGTTATTCAATTAAATGTCAATTGTACATCTGGTATGTGAGTTAGGCACTCGGGTTAACATGTTTAGCACAAAGACACGATTTCTGTCTCCCCTGAGTATGCAATGTGATTGGGGGAGATGAAGATTGATCAAATAATTACATACATGTACCTTTTTTTTTTTTTTGCAAACAAAGTAATGGAAGAGACTGTGGAGCTCTGAAGAGAAAAGAGAAGGACCGGTTGTGAAATCAATGCTGGAGAGACGTAAAGTCACGCAGGTCCTAGACTGGGCTCTGGAAGCCTGTTCTAATTTTGGTGGGAGGAATAGGAGTGGATAGGGTGTAAGGAAGTCAGAAGGCCACATCTTAAGGAGCTCCTGGGATGGGGGCTGGAGAGCCCTCTGTACAAAGGAGCAGGACTAGATAGTTGAGGGAAGAGATTTTTGCAAAGATGGGAGAGACTTGAGCACATTCTTATTTTTTTTAAGAAAATGACTGAAGAGATGATTTTGAAAATAAAGTGCAACACACGCATTCATGAATGGGGTGAGTGTCCCATGAGGTAAAGACCCCCGGAAGCAGAAGGAGGGGTGGGAGGACAGGGGAAGAGGCTGCAGACACACTTGTAAGTGGGAGGTAGGCACAAAATTTGAGTGTTCATACCTGATGATTTTTCTGCGAATGTGGGGCGAGGCCATCTGTTGAGAATGAGAAAAGGATACATGGGAAGCTTAAAGGGAGTGGCAGAGTGCAAAAATAGTGCAGAGAAATACCAAGATGCGTCAAGGGCACGCTTGACCTAAAACCAGTCTCCACGTGTAAATGTTTATCCAGCAGTGGTGCTCAGAGTCCTGGCTGTAAGGAGGTTTGATGACAGTGAACTCAGAGATGAAACTTTTCAAGCCATTTATAAGAAGGTGAGGGGAGAACTTCTAAGATGGATGGAGAATTAAGTGAGACCAAGAGGAAACCCACTGATGTGAACAAAAGGGAATGACCCAAGGATGAGAGTTTTAGGTCTGATGGAAGATCAAGGGCCCTAGAAGGAGGGAATGACAGGATAAGGGAGAGGAGCTGAGGGTTATAGAAACTTCACGCAATTTCAAGGTCCACAGTGTGGACAGGAGAGGGAAGATGAAGGTCTCTGGAATTCAGGAGATATCATAGATGTTCCACCTGGCTGGATGTGAGCATATCTTGGGAAAATAGCAGTATCTCATTATCTAACTATCTCATTATCTAAAAGCTATGGTTTTTCCATTGGTTGTGCACAGATGTGAGAGTTGGACTATAAATATGGCTTAGTGCCGAAGAATAGATGCTTTTGAACGGTGGTGTTGGAGAAGACTCTTGAGAGTCCTTTGGACTTCAAGGAGATCAACCCAGTCCACCCTAAAGGAAATCAACTCTGAATATTCATTGGAAGGACTGACGCTGAAATTGAAGCTCTAATACCTTGACCACCTGATGTGAAGAGCAACTCATTGGAAAAGACCCTGATGCTGGGAAAGATTGAGGGCAGAAGAAGAAGGAGGAGAAGAGGATGAGATGGTTGGATGGCATCACTGACTTAATGGACATGATTTTGAGCAAACTCTGGGATCCAGTGAAGAACAGGGAAGCCAGGCATGCTGCAGTCCTTGGGATGGTAAAGAATCAGACATGACTTAGCACCTGAACAACGACATTATCCAACAGTGTAGAGTTGTTTAGGCACACAATCTACTTCCTTCTGCGGAGCCCCCTGGAGTTGAGGCAGCCAGATCACGGCAGGATCAGCTGCCGGTCTGTTCCTGAGGACACTGGAACAGACAGAACTTAGTGATGGCCTCCCCACTCTGAAAGAGATATTTTATAGCAGGGTTGCGGCAACCAAGACAAAGACAGGGGAGGGAAGCCGGCAATGTCACCACCCGTTTCTGATCTTTCTGACAGTTCATGTATTTTAAACTTCACCTACTGGAGTTGTCAATTCAGTGTAGACTCCCTCTGAAGATGTGACTGGAACCAGACAGCTCCACGGCGCTTCCCTCATCATTAAGCAGTTCTACAGCACGTTAGAATGTCAAAGCACTTAAGGACTCTGCTTATTAATGTTTCCACGTAACAATGCCAGGAGGCAGTCCAATCATCTGAGCACGATGTGTGGGGAGGGGGTGAAGAAGAAATGGACCCTGGAGTGGAAAGCTCAGGGCTTTGCCAAGAAGCAGCAGAAGCACAGACACTGCCAACCCTGAGCTTGGAGACGCCACTTAGCAACCCCTAGGATCCCTCGTCAGAGCCACGGAGGAACCGGCCAAGTCCCTGAATTTGGCTTAAAGAGCATCCTTTTAGCACTTATCTTCCCTGCACACAAGATATGCTCAAAAACATAATGAAGTAGCAAACACAACTAAATAACCCCAAGTCCCTCTGAGGCAACATGTTTCTTGTTCTAAAAACTCCTTTAAGCTTTACACTTGTGATGTGTGCCCTTTTCTGTGTCTCTGTTATACTTCAATAAAAACTTAAAAAAAACTAACAACAGTATTTTACAAAAGAGTGGTACCTTCAATGTGTTTGTACAACAACCCATAATTCTATATCAACTGAAGTATCAATCTTGGGTTTAAGTGAAAGGAATTTTTGCTTAATTGAAGTAAGAAGAGGAATAAAAAAAAAGGAAGGAATTAAACATAAAGTCTTTTGGAAAATGCAAATTTTAACATGGGTCATTTTGATGGTAAAGGGGAGGGAAAGAAAAAAGAATCACCCTCATCTTAGCTCCATTAGACTGAAAGAACGCAGTGTTTATACGGGAGGAGAAGTTTCCTTAATTAGAACTTTTTCAAGCTCATAAAAAGGGCATCTGGAAGGAGAGAAAACATTTTTTAAAGAGCAAAGAAAGAATGGGCCTTGACAGGTCTTCTTTAATTTAATCACCGTGACTCTCATTAGCAACAGACCTCTGGGATTCGGAAGGGCTGCCAGCCCAAGAAGCACTCCATTCCGTTTCTCATCCCTGGAGCACCAGCCAACACCACTGCCCGCCTCCCACTGCTGATGGACACTGGGAATTAGGGAAGACTTAGTCCTTCAAGCACAGAACCCATGGGCACTCTGCGACCCTACCAGGTTTTTATGAGGAATTCTGTGTTCAAATGGTAACAGTGGTTTAGTCGCTAAGTCATGTCCAACTCTTTGCAACTCCATGGATTGTAGCCCACCAGGCTCCTCTGTCCAGGAGATTTCCCAGGCAAGAACACTGAAGTGGGTTGCATTTCCTTCTCCAGGGGATTTTCCAGACTCAGGGATTGAAGCTGGGTCTCTTGCATTGCAGGCAGATTCTTTACTGACTGAGCCACCAGGGAAGCTATATATTCAAATGTTTGTTGCTAAAAGGAAATGAGAAAAGAAATTCCTCACTAAAGGGAGGAACTTTCAAGGGTGCTCAATAAAACATGTTTCCAGAAAGAGGGCCACAGCGAAAGACCCACTGCAGAGACTGCTTAAGAAGCCTTGAATTTGAACATGAGCCCTTGTGCAGGGCAGAAAAGCAGGGGTTGGGGAGGCAGAGTTGGGGACACAATGGAGGCCTTTGCATCCCAAACAGATGAGCATTTGTAGGTATCAAAATAGAGCCCACCATGAGCTCTCAACCTGAGATGATGGGAATTCCTGGTCACTGTTTCTTTCTGGCACTTGTTAGACAAGCAGAGGGGAGCATGACCTTTCAGAATCTGTTAGAAAGCAGCAGGCCACTCCTGATGAGAGAAACTCATCCCCTCTCTGCACAATGGGAGGTGACAGAAAAAGGCACGGAGACCACAGCTCTGACCATCTTTCTCTACCCTCTACCCTTCAAGTGTCCCAGCAGGACCAGATCTGGTTTTTTATTTTTGGAAACCCTAGCAGAGTTTTTTTAGGAGGTTTGTGCCAAGAAGGCAATGTGATGGCCAGATTAATGACTTCCCAGAAAAATCAGTGTTAAAGACTTTGCTGAGGTCGTATCTTGAAGAACCTAAATGCACAGGGCATTGAATGTGACAAGCTCCTTCCTTGAGCCTCCCTGACATGGGGGCAGGTGCTTGTCTGACTTCCTAAAAGAGCAACAGGGCCTCTGGGATGGTGTAAGAGGCTGTGCTATTAAAAGACGAAGTTATTCCAGACTCTGCAAGGTGGTAGGGTAGACGCCAATCCCATCCTCTGAGATTCTGCTGGGCAGCGAGCGCTGGCCTGCTCTCACAGCTGTTGTGCAGGCAAGCTTCCACCCAGTCTTGCAAGGGAGCGGGCCTTCAGGAAAACTGCGGCCTCAGGCAGGGACATTTCTAGAGGGAAACCAAGAATGCCTACCCATTAAAATCTGTGCAGCAGTAGGAATTTCATCTTTTTAAAATAAATTATATTAGGTACCAGCAAGGTTAATCTATTAAGACATCAGAATTCATTCTTAACGGGCAACACACACATGCATACACACAGCTATATTCTCTATTAAAATATGAGGCACAAGATAGACCAAAAATATAAATAGGCGGTACGACTCAATCTCCAGTAAATTTCTCATAATATGTAATATTAACGTTTCAGGCAGTTTAGGTATCATCTAATTATGGGGTTGGTGAAGCTTCGGGAAAGCTATGCAAAGGAGTTCAGAATCACATTTCCTTTTCTTATAATGTGTATATTTGGTTTATTTTCCAACTTGTCGTTGCTTGGCACTCTTGTAAATTAAGCTGTCACCCATCGGAGGCTGGAATGCCGAGCTGGAGGCGGGCAAACCTCTGGAGGAGCTGGTTCTGATTAACTCTGTTCGTTCAGGGGGCCTCAGCATCGCCCCCAGTGTTTTCAGTCCCAAGGATTTCTTGCAGGAATCTCATTAGTATTAGCTATCAGGCTTCAGTCCACCAAACTTCCCTTGTGGCTTCTGGCCACCCTGTGCACCAGTGGTTCAGCCTTTTCTCCTTCCCCTTAACCCTTCCCTGACTCCTGGAAAGGGGATCATGTAGGAGGGATGTGGTGGATTTCATAGTGAGGCAAAGGAAACAGAGACTCTGCAGACATGAATTCTATGCAAAAGCCCTGCTTTCCTCTTATACTGAGTGTGTATTAGAACTAGAGCTGGAACGCATGAAGGTGTGGAGTGGGTTGCCATTTCCAACTCCAGAGCATCTTCCCGACCCAGGGATGGAACCCGTGTCTCTTGTGTCTCCTGCACTGGCAGGCGGGTCCTTTACCACTGAACCATCTGGAAAGCTTGATAATGTGATTAAAGATGAAAATAATGATATGTAATCTTTGGGGATGCCTGCCATATGTTGATATAGTGCAAGTCACTTCCTCACAACAAAGCGGAGCTTGTAAACTAGTGATATCATTTCAAATAAGCGAAAAAGAAAATAAACAAGTCAAAGCAGGGGAGAAAGAAGCAAAGGAGCTGAGTGTAGTCCAGGGAGGTACTTATATAAGGTCAGGACACACGCCCCTCCTCCCTTTCCTCCCTCCTCCCTTTCCTCCCTCCATCCCTTTCACATACTTGCACTGAGGAACAACCATGCTCCAAATGCTGTGGGCAAAAGGCACCCAGAGGAACGTGATGTTGGCTCCACCTTAAAAGACATGTGATCAGTCCAGCAACAGCAAGGCCTTAATCATCAAGAATTAGGGTATTAGAATTACCAATGAACATCAGAGAAGGAGGATTAATTCTCTCGAGGTTATTAGGAAAGCTTCAGACAGGAAGGGGGAAGGACAGCTGAGGCCACGGGAGGGCATGTGTGGCCCCATTAAAGCCAGGACAGGGAAAACAGGGTCTGCGTTTGGCCCATTTCCCACCTCGACCTACACTCATCACACTGGCATGTTTTCGGTTGTTTATGGAGGTAGGGGTCAGTGGGGATAAGATGGCATGGGTAGGCTGGGTCAGGACACAAGGACATCGGGTGCTATACCAAGGAATTTGGGTCTCATCTCCTAAGCATCTGAGATGCTTCAAAGGGGAAAGGCAAAGATGAGGTCTCTAGAAAGGAGACTTGGGCAGCAGAGAGAGACTGGGATGGAGAATTGTCTGGATGCTGATCCCCCTCTGGGAGTGGCAGCCAAAGGAGATGAGGATGAGAAGGCGGGAGGATGAGGGGGGAGATGGTCTACACGTGCTCCTCAGACTGTATTATGCTGGAGTCGTGTTGGGCAGGAGGGAGAGGAGCCCATGGTGAGCAGACAGCCTCCCCTTGGGTAGCTGGGAATCTGGGGACAGCTGCAGGGAGGCAGCTCTAAGCAGAGGGGACTCAGTCTCCATCCCACTGCCTCGTGGGGCCCCAGAAGACCCTCACAAGAAACAGTAAACTAACTATACGTCTGACAAGTCCATTCAATACAGCATGGAATTCAAAAAAGAAAAGAATCCAGCTCACAGACAAAATAATAGGCAGGAAAGTCAAATTAAAAATCTACCTTGATTCAAAGGCATGAGCGACTTTTTCTTTTTTAATCCACAGTAGTAATAGGACATAATGAAGATTTAAGCTTTAAATATAACCGAATACCCGTCTAATTAGGAGAATAAAATACGAGGAGTTGCTGTGCCATCAATATGCTAATGGAAGTCAACTCTGCCACGTTCTCTTCTCACTCTGATTCAGCGCATCCATGAGGGCCTGGATGGAAAAATAAGGCTCACAATTGGGCTGTAAATACTTCAACAGAGTCTCCATCCCCTGCTGTGGTTAGGGGACCGGGCTGGGGGAGGTGGTGATGATGTCACACGGGGAGAGTCAGGACCCACCCAGTACTGATGGTGCAGGTGGGGGATTCACTCTATGTTCTGAGTCTCCTTGAGGGAGAAGAGGCCCCTCCAGCCAAGATTGTATTTGGGTCTGCTTGGTTTTCCTTTCCCCCACTTTTGACTTGAAAATGAAAAAAAGCAGAAACTTTCAAAAGACATAATAAACTTATCTATTTCAAGAAAGACATCTTTACATTGGTAAGAAAGACAAAACACAAATAAGAGTTTTGTTAAAAAATAAGGAAGAAAGAAATTTACAGTGAAGAGGCTACACATTTTTAAAAGCAAGAAGCAAAAGAAAAAAACAAAACAAAACAAAACTGAAACTTGCCATTAAAAAGAGGTGATTGACAAACAAATGAAAAAGTGCAAAGGATTATTCGGAGAACAGTGACAAATGGTGCGCTGGCATGGAACCCTGTGGGAAGACACAGACGACACAGCTGCGGCCCCACACTCGGTACAGGGTGGACACTTTCCAAACATCCACCTCCCACGGCTGCCAGGAGAACAAATCATTTTAACGGGCATTTTATAAAACTAGGATTGCTGTACAGTTTTTGGTCCACACTTTCCATTTCTTACGCAAGGACACTCAATGGAAATCATTCCAAATTATCTAGCCGACTTTGAATTCTTCGTTTTGAAGGCTGCATAAACTCCCTTGCTGTTGTGGTGGTGGTTGTTGTTCAGCCTCTTAGTCATGTTCAACTCTATGCGACCCCATGAACTGCAGCACACCAGGCTTCCCATCTACCCTGTAAAGTGGACAGTCTTTACTTTTTGCTACTGAAGCTGTAATAACTTACTTACAAATATATACTCTTAAGTATACGGTTTTTATTTCTATAGAATACCTTTCAGAGTCTTCCAAGGTTTAGGATTACTGGAGCAGTCCCATAGTCATTGTATTTTTAGTTTCAACAGGCGTTGCTGATTAGAAGTGTGAAGTGTAACTATAAAGACCACAGCTGTCTGGGCTCCAAGCTGGCTCTGGCACTTATCCTGAACTTTCTGTGCTTCAGTCTCCTTCTCAGTAATGCTGGGATATGATAAAACCTTCCTCATAAAATCTTTTTACAATGATTAAGTGATTAGTACATATAGATACCCTGGAGAAGGGAAGGCTACCCACTCCAGTATTCTAGCCTGGAAAATTCCATGGACTGTATAGTCCATGGGGTCACAAAGAGTCCGATAAGGCATGGCTGAATGACTTTCACTTTCACTTCACATATAGATAATCACAATGGTGTGATCACTCTCCTAGAGCCAGACATCCTGGAATGCAAAGTCAAGTGGGCCTTAGGAAGCATCACTACAAACAAAGTTAGTGGAGGTGATGGAATTCCTGTTGAGCTATTTCAAATCCTAAAACATAATGCTATGAAAGTGTTCACTCACTATGCCAGCAAATCTGGAGAACTCAACTGTGGTCACAGGACTGAAAAACGTCAGTTTTCATTCCAATCCCAAAGAAATGCAATGCTAAAGAATGTTCAAACTACCGCAAACTGCACTCATCTCACATGCTAGAAAGGTAATGTTCAAAATTCTCCAAGCCAGGCTTCAATAGTATGTGAACCATGAACTTCCAGATGTTCAAGCTGGATTTAGAAAGGGCAGAAGAACCAGAGATCAAATTGCCAACATCGGTTGGATCGTCAAAAAAGCAAAGAGAGTTCCAGAAAAACATCTATTTCTACTTTATTGACTATGCCAAAGCCTTTGACTGTGTGGATCACAATAAACTGGAGAATTCTTCAAGAGATGGGAATACCAGACCACCTGACCTGCCTCTTGAGAAATCTGTATGCAGGTCAGGAAGCAACAGTTAGAACTGGACATGGAACAACAGACTGGTTCCAAATAGGAAAAGGTGTACGTCAAGGCTGAATATTGTCACCCTGCTTATTTAACTTATGTGCAGAGTACATCATGAGAAATGCTGGGCTGGATGAAGCACAAGCTGGAATCAAGATTGCCAGGAGAAATATCAATAACCTCAGATATGCAGATGACACCACCCTTATGGCAGAAAGTGAAGAAGAACTAAAGAGCTTGTTGATGAAAGTGAAAGAGGAGAGTGAAAAAGTTGGCTTAAAGCTCAACATTCAGAAAACTAAGATCATGACATCTGGTCCCATCACTTCATGGCAGATAGATGGGGAAAGAGTGTCAGACTTTTTGGGGGGCTCCCAAATCACTGCAGATGGTGACTGCAGCTATGAAATTAAAGGACACTTACTCCTTGGAAGCAAAGTTATGACCAGCTTAGACAGCATATTAAAAAGCAGAGACATTATTTTGCCAACAAAGGTCCATCTAGTCAAGTCTATGGTTTCTCCAGTGGTCAAGTATGGATGTGAGAGTTGGAATATAAGGAAAGCTGAGTGCCAAAGAATTGATGCTTTTGAACTGTGGTGTTGGAGAAGACTCTTGAGAGTCCCTTGGACTGCAAGGAGATCCAACCAATCATCCTAAAGGGGATCAGTTCTGGGTGTTCATTGGAAGGACTGATGTTGAAGCTGAGACTCCAATACTTTGGCCACCTGATGCAAAGAACTGACTCATTTGAAAAGACCCTGATGCTGGGAAATATTGAAGGTAGGAGAATAAGGGGACGACAGAGGATGAGATGGTTGGATGGCATCACCGACTCAATGGACATGAGTTTGGGTAAACTCCAGGAGTTGGTGATGGACAAGGAGGCCTGGCATGCTGCAGTCCAAACCCTGATGCTGGGAAATATTGAAGGTAGGAGAATAAGGGGACGACAGAGGATGAGATGGTTGGATGGCATCACCGACTCAATGGACATGAGTTTGGGTAAACTCCAGGAGTTGGTGATGGACAAGGAGGCCTGGCATGCTGCAGTCCACGGGGTTGAAAAGAATCAGACATGACTGAGCAACTTAACTGAATTGAACTGAACATATAGCTAATAGGCTTCCCAGGTGGTGCTAGTGGGAAAGAACCTGCCTGCCAATGCAGGAGACATAAGAAATGGGTTCCCTCCCTGGGGTCAGGAAGATCCACTGGAGAAAGGAATGACAATCCACTCCAGTATTTTTGCCTGGAGAATCCCATGGACAGAGGAGCCTGGTGGGCTACAGTCCAAAGAGTTACAAAGGATCAGACATGACTGAAGATAACTGTGTATATAACTATATATACACAGTGTATATGTGATAGTGATGCCTCATTCCAGTGAATGTACCATAACCTTTGTAATCATTATTCTTTAAGGAAAAGACACTGGATACTATCATAATAACCCATTTTATACTCTTTACTGTCCATTGTATACACCCTTGGCAGTATGTGGAATGAGTCTAGGTAATTGGACTGCAAGGAGATCCAACCAGTCCATTCTGAAGGAGATCAACCCTGGGATTTCTTTGGAAGGAATGATGCTACACAAATATGGCAAAAAATATGAAGTTTGGGAATGACTGATATTCTGTATTTTTTTATACATTTTTCAGTTTTAATGAGACAAAACTGACTATGAGTTTAAACTGTACAGCATTATGATTTAATTTAAATCTATTGTGAAATGATTACAATACTTTAGTTAACATTCATCTCACACAGATACAAAAAAGTTTGTGTCTTTGTGTGTGATGAGAGCTCAGAATCTACTCTCATAACAATTTTCAAACATATCACATGGCAGTGCTAACTACAGTCATCAGGCTGCTCATTATATCTTAGAATACTAATCCTCTTATAACTGGGAGCTTGTTATTTTTGACCGTTTTCATCCAAAACCTGTCCACCCTATTCCCCACATCTGGTAACCAGAAAGTTTCTCTTTTTCTATGCGTTTTACTTTTCTAAGCTCCTACATATAAGTGAGACTGTATTATATTTGCTCTGACTTAGTTTATTAGCCTTGTTGTTGTTGTTCAGTCGCTCAGCTGTGTCCAGCTCTTTCTGACCCCATGGACTGCAGCATGTCTGGCTTCCCTGTCCTTCATCATCGCCCGAAGTTTGCTCAGACTCATGTCCATTGATCTGGTGATGCTATCCCACCATCTCATTCTCTGTCACCCACTTCTCTTCCTGCCCTCGGTTTTTCCCAGCACCAGGGACTTTTCCAATGAGTTGGCTCTTCACATCGGGTGGTCAAAGTATTGGAGACTCAGCATCAGTCCTTCCAATGAATATTCAGGGTTGATTTCCTTTAGGATTGACTGGTTTGGTCTCCTTGCTGTCCAAGGGACTCTAAAGAGTCTTCTCAAGCAGCACAATTCTAAGGCATCAATTCTTCGGCACTCAGCCTTCTTTATGGTTCAACTTTCACATCCATATATGACTATTGGAAAAACCATAGATTTGACTAGACGAATCTTTGTCAGCAAAGTAATGTCTCTGCTTTTGAATATGCTGTCTAGGGTTGTCATAGCAATTAGCTATGACATAGATGATTAGTGATGCTAAGGACCTTTTCATCAACCTGTTATCCCCTCATACATCTTCCTTGGAAAAAATGTAAATTCAGATTCTTTGCTCATTTTTAATTGGATTGTCTTTTTAAAATTTAGCTATTAAGCTGTATCAATTCTTTATATGTTTTGAATATTAAGCCTTTATCAGGTATATGGCTTGCAAATTGTTTCCAATTCTGTAGGCTGTCTTTTCATTTTGCTGATTATTTCCTTTGCTCTGCAGAAGCTTTTTAGATTGATGTGACTCTCACTGGTTTATTTTTGATGTGGCTGTTTGTGGTGCAAGTGCCATTTCCAAAAACTCACTGCCAAGGTCTATGTTGAGGGGCTTTATTCCTCTAATTTCTTCTAACAGTCTGATGGATGCAGGTCTTAGCTTTAAGTCTTTAATCCATGTCAAGTTAACCTTTGTGAGAGGTGTAAGATGGGGAGGGGGTCTCATTTCATTCTTTTACATGTCAATATCCAGTTTCTACACCACTGTTCTTTAAAGAGACTGTCTTCTCTCCATAATCTGAGCTCCCTTGTCAATACCAGTTGAACATACATGCATGGTTTATCTCAGAGCTCTAGTATTTTGCATTATTATCATGCATCGCTTCAATTATTCTCCAGATACTTGTTGCAAAAACTTCCTCTGGGTAGATTCTATCAACTAGTACCTGCACCAAGGGGATTCCACCCAGTGGTAGGCTGGTCAACAAGATTTCAAAAAAACAAACAAACAAAAAAAAAAATGAAGAAGAAAGAAAGCTCTGATGTGTGCTATTTGCTGATTTCTGTGAGGTAAATACTCCCACCAGGGCCAATTTGAAGTTACCAGTGTTTTAAACTGACCTGCCAAATTCCTGAATATCTATCTACCAGGCAGCTCCCTACAGGCTCCTGTGAGCCAGCTCCCCAGTACCATGTCAGGCTTAACTGCTGGAGGCAAGATTTCAGTAACTGCAGTGGACAACACCAGGTGCAAAAACAGCATTCCGGATTCTGTGAGCTGCTTTTCTAGCTCAAGGATATACAATCTCAAAAATGTGCCAGGAGTGATCAGTTCTGAGTAGGGGTTCAAGTGTTTAGGAAAAGAACTCTGAGGAAAGGTCACCCCATGAGATGATCTCTGCCTTACTATGCTTGGAAACAGAGCCAAGGTTTCATGGAAACATGCCTTCCTGATACCAGGCATAGAATGCATTATAACCAGTGGTTTTGTACCTGTCATCTATGCCAGGCCCGTGGGGGGCCCATCCACAGATGCCCAGTCCTCTCTGCTCTGAAGTAGAGGCCCTGAGCCCTCAATCACCATGTCCATGTGGCTGGAGGTCCATTAACTCCTCAATATCTCTCTCTTCTAATCCCAAGGTCTGGAAGACGTACACATTCAGCAGATGTTTGCTGGGTGATGGGGGATGAATAAACCAGCATCTCTTTAATTAGCAGGACTGAAGAGATTCTCTTGTTTGACTCCTTAATTTAACAGACAAGAAACCCCAGCTCCAGCTCCAGAAAAATCTGGTGATTTTTCCAGAGGTTCCCCCTCCCCCCTTGCATCAGATGGCAGTAGAGACCTGGTGTCTAATTCTCAGTGTCCTTTCTTGCATTCATCACTGCATAGGGCTCACTTGTAGTTTGTGACTTGGTCCCCCTCCTGCATGAGTATAAGCCTTTCTGTAATGTGTGCCATCTGAACATTCTGCTGTCCAACCACAGAAGGCTGGCCACCTATTCCACCTTAAGGGTCTATCCTTCCTTCTTTCTCTCCTTCCTTCCTCCCTAACCTTGCTTTCTCTTCTTTCCTCTCTTCATGGAGATCAGTCTCTTGGAACACATTAGGGACAACTTCTGGAAAACACAAAACCAGGACTGTTAAACCTGCTGATTATTGGAAAAGCTCCTCGACCTTTAGAGTTGCTGTAGGATCAGACCTGGGCTGAGTTAAGAGACACTGTGGAGTCAGCTGGTGGCTCAGGAGGGAGTGTGGCCCCCAGGTCCCTGTCCTCCTGCAGCTGTGACAGTCCTCGGGCCTCGGTGCACACATGTCAGTCACTGGCACAGCCGCCAGCCCTGGTCCCGCATCTGAACGATCTGAAGCCTGGGAAGGCCACCCATCAAGGTCAGTACAGCGGACAGAGACCTGCATCCCCGTGAACGGGGTGCAGAGGAAGGAAAAAGTGAGCTCTCCGAGGAGGAAGGCCTGGCCCTCTGAGGCCAGCTGTGTAGACAAGCAAAGGTACTTTGAGGCTTAGTGGCTCCTGCAAGTGAGGGTAGGAAGCTAGGGTCACACCTGTGGGCACTGAGTTACAGCACAACTGCCTTCTCATCACTGTAGGGAGGAAAGTCGATTCCTGTCGCCTTGATGAGCAGGCCCACCTGGTTTCACAATGGTCTCCACAGGAGGGTCCAGGAGCCCCGTGCAGGGACCATGGGGCTCTGTCCCTTCCTTCACTCAGGGTCCTGGGGATCGTGAGGATGTCGCTTCTGGCATGACTTCTACAAAGTCCCGGCCCAGCCACCCTGTCAGTCTTGGCCACCCACTTGTATGCACAGTTCTGGTTATGCAGCCACACCAGGACCACCCTCCACCTCCAGCCACAGAGGCCAGGATGCTGGGGGACCCCGTGGCCCCATCTGGGCCCCCGGTGGCCCCTGAGAATACTTACTAGGCATCTGCTCTGTGTTTTAGGAAATAACTGCCAGGGAAACAGAAGGGTTTGGCAGGCTTCGGGTCTGAAATGGGGATAATCCATTTGAAACCTGGAGGCCTGGGCAGAAGTGATGTAAAAATTAAATTAAGACGGAAGCACGAAATCTGTCTTCCTGGCCCTGAGACAGCCTTACCTTAGATTTCATATTTTAGAGCAGATAAAATCATAATTAGTAACAGTTCAATCTCTGCTGCCCCTCCATTTTACACCTGGAGACCCAGAGACAAGAAGTAATCCGTCTGTCCCAGAGACAGGAAGAGGAAGTGCCCTGTGAGGTCTTTGTTTTTTCACAAACATTTTCATATTCTAGGCCTGGCTCTGAATACTTTTCAAGGATGTGCTTAGTAGCTCAGTCGTGTCTGACTCTTTGTGATGCCCGGACTGCAGCCTGCCAGACTCCTCTATCCGTGGGGATGCTTCAGGCGGGTATACTGGAGTGGGTTGCCATGTCCTCCTCCAGGTTTCCCAGGATAAACACATTTAATTCTCAGTCTGAATTCATGGCCTTATATAATTGATACCATCATTGCTGTTTCCATCTCTAGTTTCCCTTAGGGGACGTTGAAGCACAGAGAGGTTTGGCAATTTGTTCAATATCACATAGCTTATAAACGTCCAAGCTGGGATTTGAGCCTCGGTCGTGAGGTTATAAATTCAATGCTTTTCAGTACTACCAGGCTTCAAAACAGAGCATTCATTCTTTCCAGTAATGCTCTGCCTGTCACAGCAAAGACTAGTCCTGGAAATCTGAGATGCGAGAAGACTTAGTAACCCCACATATCTCCATCTAAGCACAAGTGCATAAATCTAGTTGGTGCAAACAAGCTAAATCTTTGATGCAAAAGTGAGAAGAAGAAAGTAGAAAGGAAATCATAGCTTTAAAATATGAGAATTGCATTTCAAAATTAGAATGTTAATTACCAAGAAAAATGTATCTTGTCTGAGAGGAAAATGAAAACAGAAGAGAGGTTAGGGATGAGACAAGATGAAGAGGCCAAAACCACTCTACACCCTAGAAAATGTCTTTGTATTTACTCGTTGAACACATATTAATTAATTAGTTGTCAAATTCCTTTATTAACCCACTTATTATTCTTCATGAAGCACCTTCTCTGCTCTGGGAATACAGAAGGTGGACACAAACGTTTTCACCTTCATAAGGGCTATAAAATGATAGACAATAAGCAAAGAAAAAAAGAAGAAGAAATACTGTACTGGACAATGATAAAGCAAGGCAAAAAGGATGGGGCCATGGTGGGTGGGATTTTATCAAGGGGCATCAGCAAAGACCCCAGCAAACACGGGGTGAGCCAAGGCCTTCTGGATGGGGAGTCCAGGGGAGGGAAGGGCACTGCAAAGGCCAGGTAACAAGCAGATTTGGCAGCTTCAGAGAAAGGAGAGGGGTTGGGCGTTGCAGCTGGAGGGAGCGGGAAGCAAAGTCAGAGAGCTCCTGAGAGAATAACCAAAGCCATCCTGCAGGCAGATGTCCAGGGTCAGACTCAGGCGTTTACTCTGAACGGGAGCAGGGGAACAACATGGGGGGTGTTAGGAGAGCCACTCTAGAGTCAGGTCAGACAGGACTGGTGAGCAGGGGGCTGCAGTGGAATCCAGAGGCCACGGTGTGGATCCCAGTGGGGTCTATGTGGGCCCTGAGCAGGGACGGTATCCTGGAAGGGTTCCACAGGGAGAGCCAGTTGGATTTGCTGCTCAATTTGCAGGGAGGAGGTTTTTGCAGGCTTCCCAGGTGGGTCAGTGATAAAGAACTTGCCTACCAATGCAGGAGATGCAGGTTCAGTCCCTGGGTCAGCAAGATCCCCTGGAGGAGGAAATAGCAACCCAATCCAATATTCTTGCCTGGAGAATCCCATGCACAGATGAGCCTGATGGGCTACAGTCCATGGGGTCTCAAAGAGTCGGACATGACTGAGCAGGCATACATGCATGAAATGAACAATTTGCATAAAGCAGCCCACACTTCCAGAGTCTCTGCTCTATAGTTCATCACTTGTTTTGTCTGAGGGCCAGGTGGCTGCTCCTTGCCACCTACTCGGTTCCCACTGCTAGTGGACAGCAAGCCCGGGATATGGCTTGGTGACAGAATCTGGGCTTTCAGACCTGCCCGTGGCGCGAGGCTAAGATCTACCCAGACAAACCAGAAACCAGAAATACCCAACAGTGTGTGTTTCCTTCTGTTTCTCACACAGATCCCGAAAGGCTGACCAATATTTTAGACACGATGCTCTCCAAGCTGCACAGGAGTCATTTTGTGAAAGTGGACAGGATACGGTTTGGGAGGACATGTGACACTTCTGTCGTCCAGGCTGCCTTGAGATGTGGCATCATGTTCAGAACAGAACATGGAAGGATTACTTTATCCCGGTTCCCCCCTAGACGTCAAGACAACACAACACAACATCCCACTGAAGTGAATATTTTGACACTAAAAATAGAAAGAAAACCCACGTATGAGTTGTTGAGAATGGAAAGGGGAGGCAATGGGAGGGTGAAGAAATGAGAAGAAGGAGAATGAAGGCAAAGACCAGGGTGACCCCATCCCTAACAGCAAGAACCCCCATCAGCATCAGCGTGGCAGGAAATAACCCCTTCCCAGAGACGCAGGCACCATCCTCCAGGACATGACGTGTGCAACAGAATCCTGTCATTTCAGGAGCGAAAGCATGTTCTCATCTCCTGGCCTTGATGAAGCTGACAAACCCAATCAAAGCCAGTTTCTGCGAATTTCCAGGAGGGAAACGTTCAGAAGGCTTTCTCTGTCTTATAAGGGGGGCTGACCTGGAATGCTCACCTGTCCCCAAGCACCCTACATGAACCTTTGGGCTCCTAGGATGGGGGCCTTTCTTTTGATCCTCATCTCATCTATTCAGGCAAGCCCCACATGGTCACTGCACACCCACCCTCCAGGGAGCTGCAGGCTGACCTTAACACCACAGCCTCGGCAGCCGTCGCTAAGGGCATGTGGGGACAAGCACGAACCTCGGATTTCTTAACTTTAAGATCACGACGCTCACAATACCCTCTTTTCCTACTTTACAAGACTTTCTGCAAATCAACAGAAAAAAGTACACGTGGCACCTCTTTATAAACATGTACACAGCTATATAACTGTCAATGATACACCACAATGAATTATAAATAGTGCATAAAACATCCAGTAAACTAAGTACACGAGGGGGTAGGATTCTAATATGTGTGCATGTAACAGACTGTTTAAGGTAATTATACGTTAGAATTTCTTCCCCACTGTCCCAGGTTTAAGCCTCTTATCTTCACTTTGCACAGGACCAAAGCAAAGCTCAGCGATTTCATGTTGCAGGTAGAGAGCTGTCGGAGGACTGACAACTGAGCCCTGGCCGTCCATCTGCTGCACCAAGTGCGCTGAGGGGTGGGGAGGGGTTGAATGACAGGGCTCAGGGGGACCCTCTGGAAGATATGAGTCGCACGCTGCAGCCCTGTGACCCACAGATGGACAGGAATGGAGAGGATGGGCCTTGGGGGAGGCACGGACCCCTCCTCCCCTCTGGGTCCACTCCTCAAGCGTCTGATTCCTCTGCCATCTGCACTGACAGCTCCCATCCCTTAGCACTGAGTGAAGTGTGTCTTCAAAGTCTGATACACACTGCCTATCTCTGAGGCTGCCACTTTCTGTTTTTCATCTTTGCAGGAAATGTAACATCCGGAGAGAGGTCTGAATATCAGCCATTAATTTCTCCTCTGAAAACAGGTGGGGAAAAAACCTCGCTACTAATTGTTTCTGACAGGTATTGAAGGACGGGATGGGATAGACCCAGGAGCAAGAGAATCTGATGACTCTGAGACAGGACAGGGAGGCAGGGTTGGGGAGGAGGGGGCGATGGGGTTCTTGCACAAGAGTCCCTGTGGGGCTGCACCTGCCTACTGGTGGGGTTGGGTGGAGCAGCGTCCCTCTGTCCCAGGTACTGATCTGCCGGAAGGATTCAGGTTGGGGAATCAGAGATGTTGCCAGTGTTCCTCCCAGCCATCAGTTGATCCCTGAGTCACAGCCACTAGGAAACAGGCACAGAGGTAAACTGCGGCCGTGGTCTCACAAAGACAGAAGGGAAACATGAGGGAAACAATCAGGGCTTTTGAGACGCAACAAGACTCCATGGCATGTCTCTCAGCCAATCACCTCACGTGGCTTTGCAGGCCTCAGATAATGAGTCCCAACAACTTCACTGTGAATAAAGTATTAATAGACCTCCATTTACAAGACCAGTGGGGAGTGGAGCAAAACAGGCAACCTGGCCAAGGATCGAAATCGCAATTTGATAGCAGCACAAGAGAAAGCCAAGGAGAGCAGACACCAGACCCCGAGCAGGAGGAACGGATCCAAAGAATTTTAAAACCAACCAAGCAAACCAACATGCAAATGCACCCTTGAGTCCTGACGGACGCCCCATGGGGCTTGAGTCCTGAAGGACGCCCCACGGGGAGGGCACCAGGCCGTTCCGCAGGGAATGCCTCCTCCAACCCCCACCCCGACCCAAGCACCCTGGACTTTCAATCACGTGAACTCGATTCCTCCACCCCCTCAAACACATTGTTCCTTCCGCTGTGTGTCCTGGCCAACCTCCAGGTCCTTTTCCAAGGCTGAATTCCACCCATCCTTTGGAGCTTCTCCTGGACAGTCCCTTGAGAACCCAGCCCTCGCCTCTAAATCTGGATTGTATGTCCTCCCACAACACAGTCTCCCCAGTCACAGCCGTTATCACACCATGTTGTCGTCATTGCTTGTCAGTGTCTCCACTAAAACGCGCCAGCCGGAACCCCGTCTGTTCGTCTCAGGACACAGCACAAATACCTGCCCCGTAGGAGGATCGCAACACATATGCGCGGAAGGGCTCGCTGGAGACACACTCCTGGCTTAGAGGAAGCTTCCGATTCAGTGGGTGAGACAGACACACAGTCCAAGGGAACGAGACAGCGTTGAATGTAAAGTAACGATGAAGTGACATGTTAGTCCCTCAGTCACGTCTGACTCTTTGTGATCCCGTGGACTCCTCTGTTCATGGAATTCTCCAGGCAAGCATACTGGAGTGGGTAGCCATGCCCTTCTCCAGGGGATCTTCCCCAACCAGGGATCGAACCCAGGTCTCCTGCACTGCAGGTAGATTATTTTCCATCTAAGGAAACATGGACCAAATCAGTGTTCCAGACCAGAACCTCCTGGTTACCACCCTGTAACCTCCTGGTTACAGCACCCACTACTGTAGCCGAGCATCCCTTCCAGAGGAACGTTTCATGCTGGAGAGGGTCCCAGATGCCAGTGTGGCCAGGTGCAAGCAGAGCCCCTGACAAATTCCACACGAGACGTGCCTGTCCGTCCCTGGACAGATGAAGGCCTTGAAGAAACATCTACTGTGTTGTCTGTCTTAAAGGAGGAACTAGGTTTCAGCACCTTGGGCAGAGAAATAATTGTTTGTTTCCCTAGAAAGACTGTTTAGTATAACAGAAAGGACGGTGTGGGCGGTGGAACGCCATGTGTTGGAAAGAGCCTAAGTTTTGGAATTAAAATGACCTTGGCTTCTCGCCCAGCTCCACAGTTTACTAGCAATGGGATCTGGATCCCACTCCCGTCTCTGAGCCCGATGCGCGGCACTGCTGTGGAGCTGTATGGGTTGATATTATGTGACAGATGTAAGCCCCAACCATCTTCATCAACGAGGTATAAAATACAGATCCCACTCCCTGTATCTACCACTTTCTAGCTGTAGCCTCCTGAGTAGGTTATCTGATCACTCGACGTCTCAGTTTTCTCATCTGAAATGGAGGCAATCCTAAGGATTTAGGATTTGCATGTGTTTGCATGTGTGCTAAGTTGCTTCCGTTGTGTCCAAGTTTTTGTGACTCCATGGACTGTAGTCTGCCAGGCTCCACAGTCCATGGGATTCTCCAGGCAAGAATACTGGAGTGGGTGGATATGCCCTCCTCCAGGGGATCTTCCCAACCCAGGGATCAAATCTGCATCTATTTCGTCTCCTGCATTGGCAGGCAAGTTCTTTACCACTAGCGCCACCTGGGAAACTGAAAGATAAAGTGAAGTATGTCTATAAATCTCCATATTTGGTACCTTCATCATGACAGATACTCAACAACAGAAATCTTTATCACTTACTTTTCGTATTGACTATACTGAGATCTTGGCAAATATTTTTTTTCCCTGATCCACAGTAGAAGGGACTGTTTTCTGCCTTTTGACTTTTATCTCCCACCCTGTTCCATCCAGCAGATGTACGCTTCCGTGTAGTCTGCAGATCCTCTAAGTGTTGATGAGGTAATAAATAACCCTGGCATTTTCTCTGGACTGTGTCTCCTCCCTGACCAGCCACGGGTATCCAACAAACACTTTAGGCCAGACTGAGAGCCCTGGATATTCAGATCATATTTAAGGGAATGGCTCAGATCCCATTGACTTTACAGTCTTGAAATTAATTTAGAAATACAACCTCAAAACACTGGATTAAAACTTTCTCCACTCAGCTGATATAACAGTGTCACACAATTTAGAAGCTCTTATAGTCTGAAAGGGGCATTTACCTAAACATTCAGATTTTGTTCCTAACTATAAGAGGATATTAAGTTGTTAACATAAAATTGGTCTATTCAGCTTTCTGAGCCTTCTTTTGGAGGAGACAGCTGATTTCCTTTTCAGATCCAAGTGTATTAAAGTTCACAATTAATTTAGATAACACCATGTGAGCTGATAGNTCAGATTTTGTTCCTAACTATAAGAGGATATTAAGTTGTTAACATAAAATTGGTCTATTCAGCTTTCTGAGCCTTCTTTTGGAGGAGACAGCTGATTTCCTTTTCAGATCCAAGTGTATTAAAGTTCACAATTAATTTAGATAACACCATGTGAGCTGATAGTAGAGTGTCTAGCAATTAAATAATGAATGGGAGGAAGCCACAGTCATCAAAGATATCAGAATACACCTTTATTATAATGATGTAAAATCACTGTGTTTTCATGTGATTTAATTATAGATTGACAGGAAAAAGCGCAAAACCATAGATTAATAATGTTTAGATAATGCATATATTAAAAAATCTGTTTCCAAAACTGTGATTAGTATTAAGCAGGCTGAATTTATCATCTTTATAAAAAGAATTTGTGGATTCCAAATTTCATAACTTAGCATGAATAGAGATAGAAATGCTTGGGGTATGATATGGGTAGAATAATGTCTCCTGTAACAAGAAAAGAAATGAAACTGCTAAGTAAGGCATGCATTTCTCTAAAGGCAAACGTGGCCCACCATGCTGTTCAGGCAGGAAGTGTTGGCCCCAGTGACATGCATTCAACACAAAATGCAGAACCAACTGGTGTTGTAATTTTGCACATCTAGAAGGTACTATCTACACTGCCATGCATGTTAGTGGTATCTGTATATGTGTGCTCCAGGGAAGCTGGTGGCTCTGGACCCAGCAATGCCCTGCCTCTTCACAGAGGCAGCAAAGATCTATGGACTCAGAAGCAAGAAATCTGAGGCCAAGGAAGACTTATGGGTTATTTTTTCAAACCATGAAAAATAAAAAATAAAATATAAAAAAAATAAAAAATAAAAAATTTTACAATTGAAGTAGATTTAATTTACAAAGTTGTGTTAGTTTCAGGTGCACAGAAAAGTGATTCAGATGCACACACACAAATATATGCCAGGGCTTCCCTGGTGGCTCAGTGGTAAAGAATTCACCTGCAACGCAGGAGTCCCAGGTTCTATCCGTGAGTCTGGAAGATCCCCTGGAGAAAGGAATGGCAACCCACTCCAGTATTCTTGCCTGGGAAATCCCACAGACAGAGGAGCCTGGTGGGCTAAAGTTCATGGGGTCACAAAAGTGTTGGACATGACTAAGCGATTAACATTTTCACTTTTTTCAATTTTCATATATATATATATATATTCATATGCTTTTCTATTTCTATAGCCTATTCCATTTTAGGTTATAACAAGATACTGAATATAGTTCCCAGTGCTTTACAGTAAGGTCCTTAGTCTTTACTATTTTATATATAGTAGTATATACGCTAAGTTACTTCAGTCATGTCCGACCCTGTGCGACCCCAGAGACAGCAGCCCAGCAGGCTCCTCTGTTCCTGGGATTCTCCAGGCAAGAATCCTGGAGTGGGATGCCACTTCCTTCTCCAGTGCATGAAAGTGAAAAGTGAAGGTGAAGTTGCTCATTCATGCCCGACTCTTAGCGACCCCATGGACTGCAGCCTACCAGGCTCCTCTGTCCATGGGATTTTCCAGGCAAGAGTATTGAAGTGGGTTGCCATTGCCTTCTCCAAGTAGTATATATACTGTTTTATATATATTGTATTTCTAGACTCCTAATTTATCCCCATACCCTTAATCCCTGCTATCTCCTTTGTTAACCATATGTTTGTTTTCTATGTCTGTAAACTTATTTCTGTTTTGTAAACAAGTTCATCTGTATGAGTTTTTAGAGTCCCTGTATAAGTGATATTTCTTTTTTTGTCTGACTTCCTTCACTTAATATGATCATCTCTAGGTCTACCCATTTGCTGCAAATGGCATTATTTCATTCTTTTTTAGGGTTGAATAATATTCATACATTATGAAGCTGCTAAGTAACGCACGCATTTCTGCATCTTCTTTACCCATTCATCTGCTGATGAACTGAACATTGATGTTGCTTCCATGTCTTGGCTACTATAAACTGTGCTGCTATGAACACTGGGGTGCATATATCCCTTCTAGTTAGAGTTTTCCCCAGATATATGCCCAGGAATGGGATTTCACAATCATATGGAAACTCTACTTTCAGTTTCTTAAGGAACCTCCATACTGTTCTTCATAGTAGCTGTACCAATTTACATTCCCATCAACAGTGTAGGAGGGTTCCCATTTCTCTACAGTCTCTCCAGCATTTATTGTTGTAGACTTTTGATGACGGCCATTCTGTCTGGTATGAGGTGATATCTCATTGTAGTTTTGATTTGCATTTCTCTAATAATTAGTGATGCTGAGCATCTTTCCATGTTCCTTTTGGCCATCTGTTTGTCTTCTTTGGAGAAATGTCTATTTAGGTATTCACCCATTTGTACTGTTTTGTTCATTTTGGGGTTTTATATATGTGTTAAGCTGTATGAGCTGTTTGTATTATTTTGGCAATTAATCCCTTGTCAGTCATATTGTTTGTAAATATTTCCTCCCAGTCTGTAGGTTGTCTTTTCATTTTGTTTATGGTTTCCTTTGCTGTGCAAAAACCTTGAAGTTTAATTAGGTCTGATTTATTTATTTGTTTTAATTTCCATTATTCTAGGAGATGGATCCAAAAACACATTGCTGTGATTTATATCAAAGAGTGTTCTATGTTTCCCCCAATAATTTTGTAGTGTCTGTTCTTATACTTAGGTTTGTAAACAATTTTGAGTTTATTTCTGTATATGGTAGAGAATGTTCCAGTTTCATTGTTTTACATGTAGCTGTCCACTTTCCCCAGCACCATTTATTGAAGAGACTATCTTTTCTCCATTGTATATTTTTGCCTATTTTGCCATAGATTAATTGACTGTAGGTGTGTGGGTTTATTTCCGAGTTTACTGTCCTACTCCATTGATCTATATTTCTGTCTCTGTGCCAGCACCATAATATTTTGATTACTGTAGCTTTGTAACATAGTCTGAGGTCAGGGAGCATGATTCCTCCAATTTCATTCCTTCTTCTCAAGATAGTTTTAGCTATTCAAGATCTTCTGTGTTTTCATACAAATTTTAAAATGTTATAGCTCTGTGAAAAAAAAAATGCTATTGGTAATTTGACAGGGATTGCATTGAATCTGTAAATTGCCTTTGGTCAGTTCAGTTCAGTCACTCAGTCATGTCTAACTCTTTGCAACCCCATGGATAGCAGCACACCAGGCTTCCCTGTCCATTACCAACTCCAGAGCTGACTCAGACTCAAGTCCATCAAATCCGTGATGCCATCCAACCATCTCATCCTCTGTTTCCCCCTTCTCCTCCTGCCTTCAATCTTTCCCAGTTCAAGGTCTTTTCCAATTAGTCGGCTCTTCACATCAGGTGGCCAAGGTATTGGAGCTTCAGCTTCAGCATCAGTCCTTCCAATGAATATTCAAGACTGATTTCCTTTGGGAGTATGGTCATTTTACCAATATTGGTTCTTCCAATCCAAGAACATTGTATATATTTTTATTTTCATCTGTTTTGTCTTCAATTTCTTTCCTCAGCATCTTATAGTTTTTAGAGTACAGGTCTTTTGTCTCCTTAGGGAGGATTATTCCTAGGTATTTTATTCTTTTGATGTGATGGTTTTGTTTCCTTAATTAAACTGTATTGTTTTCTATTTCCAATCTTTCATTGGTAGTGTATAGAAATGCAGCAGATTTCTGGGTATTAATTTTACATCCTACAAATTTAGTGAATTCATTGACAGGTTCTAGTAGTTTTCAGGTAGCATATTTAGGATTTTCTGTGTATAGCATCATATCATTTGCAAACAGTGACAGTTTTACTTCTTTACTACTTTGGATTCCTTTTATTTCTTTTTCTTCTCTGACTGACATAGCTAAGACTTCCAAAACTATGTTGAATAAAAATGGCAAGAGTGGGTATTCTTGTCTTGATCCTGATCTTAGAGAAAATACTTTCAACTTTTCACCATTAAGTATAATGTTACCTGTAAGTCTATCATATATGCCCTTTATTATGTTGAGGTGTGTTTCCTCTATGCCCACTTTCTGGAAAGCTTTTATCATGAATGGGTGCTCAATTTTGTCAAATGCTTTTTCTGCATCTACTGAGATGATCATATGGTTTTTATTTTTCTATTTGATGAAGAATGTTGATGTGGTGTATCACATTGATTGATTTGTAGATACTGAAAAATTCTTGCATTCCAGGGATAAATCCCACTTGGTCATGGTGAATGATTCTTTTAATGTATTATTGGAGTTGGCTTGCTAGTATTTTGTCGATTTTTGCTATCAGTAACACAGACCTATGATTTTCTCATTTTTGTAACATCTTTGTCTGGTTTTGGTATCAGGGTAAGGACAGCCTCAGAGAATGAGTTTGGAAGTGTTCCTCCCTCTTCAGGTTTTTGGAATCATTTCACAAGGATAAATGACAACTCTTCTCTAAACATTTGGTAGAGTTGACCCGTGATGCCAGCTGATCCTAGACTTTCAGTTGTTGGGGACTTTTAAATTATTGATTTTAATACTGGCAATTAGTTTGTTCATATTTTCTATTTCTTCCTGGTTCAGTCTTGGGAGTGAGTGTACCTGTCTAAAAATTTGTCCATTTCTTCTAGTTGTCCATTTCATTGGTCTACAGTTGCTCACAATTGTCTTTTATGTCCTTTGCATTTCTGTGGTGTCAATTGTAACTTCTTTTCAGCTTCATTATTCTGAACTCTTTCTTGTGTAGATTGCCTATCTCCATATCACTTAGTGGTTCTTCTGGGGTTTCATCTTGTCCCTTCATCCAGAATATATTCCTCTCCTCTACCATCACATTTTGTCTAAATTTCTACCAAGCACTTGCTTAGTCATATACAACTCTTTGTGACCCATGGACTGTAGCCCACCAGGCTCCTCTGTCCATTGGATTTCCCAGGTAAGAATACTGGAGTGGGGTGCCATTTCCTACCCAGGAAGCTGCTATGAAGTCCCTTCTTTAGCTCTGGGTCCTGGTGTACATGGGATTTTGTGTGCACCCTTAAGAATGGATTCTCTATTTTCCCTAATCCTGTGGAACTCCTGTAATTAAGTCCCACTGGCCTTTAAACTCAAATGTTCTGGGGGCTTCTCTTCCCATGCCAGACTGCAGACTAACAGGGGTCTGAAGTCGGGCTCAGACTCTCCATGGGAGACCCTCTGTAATGCAATTGTTTCCCATCTTGTGCGTCATCCAGCCAGGGAATGGGATTCGATAATACGGTGAGTGTGCCCTCCTACTGGTCTTGTTGTGATTCCTTCCTTATGTCTTCAGTTGTAGAAGTCTGTTCTGGTAGATTTCAGTCTCTCTCAGTCATAGCAGTTCTGCAGATTGTTGTGACTCTGATGTGAGAGGCAGTGAGCTCAGGGCCCCTCTACTCTGCCATCTTAGCCGCTCTCCTGGAAGACTGCTGAAAGGCTCTGCACAGCATTAAGAACCAGCATCCTCACCACAGTCACCACTTTGGGAATCTTTTTTCTTGGTTCTTAGTCCAAATGCACTTGCTCAGAAGTTGCCCCATGCAGAAGCCCTGCACCAGGAATTCCAGCCGAGTTCCTAGTGTGAAACGGCTGGATGGACACCTCAGTTCTGTGAGCAGAAGCACAGCGTACGGCACCCCGCCCATGGGTTCTTTAGTTTGGAAACTGTCTTTAGGTCTAAGAGCGGTGGTTCACTTATTTGGGAAGGAAGACATCGCAGGGCAGTAAACACCAAGTACATGATGTTTTCAGTGACACCACCAAACACAGCAAGTAACTAAATCCTGAACTGGAAATTCCCTGGGGGTGAACAAAGAGCAACGGTGACACACGCGTTTTGCAGAGAGCAGTTGTGTGTGACTCTCGATAGGGAGGAGGATTATCCTCAAAGACTCTCGGAGCAGGGAGGACAGAGCAGCTGTGGGTTGACGGCATCCTTGCTCACGGAGAGCTGGCATTCCATGTCCCAGCACCCAGTCCAGACTTTCTCCATGCCCTAGACTGGATTCTCTTTACCACATTCAAAACACAAATAATGGTTTAAAAAGAGGAACACTGAGAATTTCATTTTAAACACACCTGCTACCCATTTGGGGCGATGGCAAAACTAACATTAAGAGGCATGCACAGGGCTGAAATCCATGCTGGGTGTGGACGATGACATTAATATGCACTCAGAGCAGCAAACCATCCCCAGCACAGGGAGCTTGTTGATAAGATTACCTTTCTGTAAGAGCAAGAATAATGTCTATCATTCACCATGGGAAAGAGCATTGTGAGCGGGTCTGGGCAGACCTCACACCCCTGCAGGACATTGTTGGTAATGAGAGGAACAGATAAAAGGGAAGGACCTCAAGGGGTGTGATTCTGTACATTTTATTTCCAAAGTTGGATAACTAGGAGGTATAATTTTAAAATAGAAAGAAGCTTAACCAAAGATGGTACTTAGGTGTTCCTGAATGCAGACACCGGAATCTAAATTTCACATCTTAGCCCATGGTCCTTTCAAAGCAGATGTGCTAGGAATTACAGGAAAGACACCCAGCACAGACCTGCTGCTTTGTTCATTTTGGGGTCTAATTTTAGGCTTTATTTAGAAGGATTTTTGCTGTTGTTGGATAGGCGATTGATGGAAGGATTGACTAAAAGAGAATAGAGCACAGACGTCATCTCAGAGACAACTTGGTAAACTGTGAGTGTGTGATACTCTCAAAGTATCTTCTCTGGTTCCCACCATGAGCACCAGCTGGATAGGAAATGATGTGCCAGGGATCTCAAAGATATTATACAACCAGGGGAAAGAAATTCCTTGCTCATCTGGAGAATGAGCGGGCTGGACCAATGCCTCAGGCTCCTCTGGGTCTGAGTTGCTGTATTTCCCTGACTCCTGAAGACCTACTGCTGGGAGCATTTAAAAGAGAAACACTCAGTAACAACAACACATTTCTGGCTTCCATTTAAAATAGATATCCAGGTATCTGTTTATTCTCTCAGACTCAGGGTATCTGTTTATTCTGTCAAATGCATGCAACCCCTTAGCAGTTTCTTGTTTAATTCAACATGGCTGAGAGACAAAGAGCGTTACCAATGGCAAGTTTCAGTGGTTTATATTTAAAAGATGCTGGGCTCAAGACAGTCTCCAATGGCCAGGAGAAGGAGAGAGAATATTTCCCTCCAAATGGATGGCTGCTGTTCACCCACATCTAGTCCAAGTCCGGAGTCACAGGTAAAGGGTCATGGAGGGGCCTGAGTGCGTCCGGCATGGGTGGTGTTGGGACCTGCCCTACGGAGGATGCAGAGGGGCCAGGGAGATGAGGAAGCGGGTGCCTGAGAATCAGGGCTGCGGTACCCTGGTCAAGACCTGGGAATTCAGCTCTGAGCTGTCTCTTGAAGCAGATGCCCCCATTCAGCAGTCACCCAAGGCTGGTGAGGAAGGGGCACTGACCCCACACCATACAGAGAGAGTGATGTGACCCGGTGATCCCAAATCCACTCTTGTCTTAAAGTAGGATTTTAAATAAGTTGTGTAAGCTTTCTGTGCCTAAACTGCCTATCTTATAAAGTAAGAAGAGGATAATACCTGCCTCCAAATACTTTTATAGAATTTAAAGAGGATGAGGTAGATAAAGTATTTCAGCCTCCCAGAGCCTAGCACAGAGGAAGCTCCTGTTAAACAGTAGTCCTCTAGGCATTTTGACAGTTTTGAAGAATCACACACACCCATACACATCTGTCTCTCCAGTTCTCACAACCTGGATGGATGGATGGATGGATGGATGAATGGATGGATGGATGGATGGATGGATGGATGAATGGATGGATGGATGGATGGATCTATCTATCTGTCTATCTATCTATCTATCTATCTGTCTATCTATCTAGGCTTCCTAGGTGGCACTAGTGGTAAAGAACCTGTCTACCGATGCAGGAGATATAAAAGACTCGGGTCAATCCCCAGGTTATGAGGATCCCATGGAGGAGGGCATGGCAACCCACTCCAGTATTCTTGCCTGGAGAATCCCATGGACAGAGGAGTCCATGACAGGCTATAGTCCATAAGGTCACACAGAGTCGGAAACAAGTGACTTAGCACATGCACATGCCCCACCCGCCCCCCCAAAATCATATTGCCTGAATATAAACCAAAAGCATGAAGGTACATGGGCCCTAAACACAGAGATAAAACATTTTTCACAGAAATTAATGGTAGGAAAAGGTAATATCATCAGCCGGCAACAATCAGCATGATACCCATTAGCTTTATCTGAGCAGCACTGTTGTTCCATGTCCAGTCCTAACTGTTGTTTCCTGACCTGCATGCAGATTTCTCAAGAGGCAGGTTAGGTGGTCTGGTATTCCCATCTCTTTCAGAATTTTCCACAGTTTATTGTGATCCACACAGTCAAAGGCC
>SJYT01000350.1:162669-232449 GCA_006410635.1 Cephalophus harveyi
CCCCCTCCCACCCCTCTCCCCATCCCACCCCTTAGGGTCATCCCAGTGCACCAGCCCTGTGCACCCTGTCTCATGCATCGAACCTGGACTGGTGACCTATTTCACATACAGTAACATACATGTTTCAATGCTATTCTCTCAAATCATCTCACCCTCACCTTCTCCCACAGAGGCCAAGAGTCTGTTCTTTATCTCTGTGTCTCTTTTGCTGTCTCACATATAGGGTCATTGTTATCATCTTTCTAAATTCCATATATATGTGTTAATATACTGTATTGGTGTTTTTCTTTCTGGCTTACTTCATTCTGTATAATAGGCTCCAGTTTCATCCACCTCATTAGAACTGATTCATATGCATTCTTTTTAATGGCTGAGTAATACTCTATTGTGTATATGTGCCACAGCTTTCTTATCCACTCATCTGCTGATGGACATCTAGGTTGCTTCCATGTCCTAGCTATTGTAAACAGTGCTGCGATGAACATTGAAGTACACGTGTCTCTTTCAATTCTGGTTTCCTTGGTATGTATGCCCAGCAGTGGTACTGCTGGGTCATATGGCAGTTCTATTTCCATTTTTTTAAGGAATCTCCACACTGTTCTCCATAGTGGCTATACTAGTTTGCATTCCCATCAACAGTGTAAGAGGGTTTCTTTTACTCCGCACCCTCTCCAGCATTTATTGTCTGTAGACTTTCTGATAGCAGCCATTCTGACTGGCATGAGATGGTACCTCATTATAGTCTTGCTTGTATTTCTCTGATAATGAGTGATGTTGAGAATCTTTTCATGTGTTTGTTAGCCATCTGTATGTCTTCTTTGAGGAAATATCTGTTTAGTTCTTTGGCCCACTTTTTGACTGGGTCATTTATTTTTCTGATATTGAGCTGCATGAGCTGCTTGTATATTTTTTGAGATTAATTCTTTGTCAGTTGAGGAAGCACTACATTTAAGTGGTATTCCTTGCGATGAAATTGTACCTGTGTTTCTGACCCTGCCTGCCCCCTCCATGGTCACATGAAAGTCACAGCCATTCCCTTTCATCCCTGCAAGGTGATGCTCTGGTGCAGAGGAAGGACGGTGAGTAGTGGAGGTGGCCTGCAGGGGTAGCAGGTGTGCCCCTTCTGAACGTGCATGATCGCACGCTGAGAACACATCTTTCTTGTTTTACCAAACTCACAAATACCCACCAATTTGTTCCCTTCAACAGCTTCAATGTGTTTCTTGTTAAAGAACATTTCTTTGTGAAAGCCTTTGAAAAAATTCCCAAACACAAAGGAGTGAGTGGGACATGGCACAGCCGAGTTTCCCCAAAGTGGTGAGTCAGCAGGGGGTGGAAAAAATGTTATCACTGCCACTCCTTGTGGGAAAATTAAGGGCCCTTCCTTTACATCAAAATTTCTCTTTGTTCTTAATGAGATGACTGTCTGGAACACTCAGCCCACCGCTGAGAGAGTGACTTCTTGCTGGGCTTGGATTATTTGAGAGCTTGGCATCCATTCTCAGAGGGCCATCAGGGGTTTCAAGGAGAGCCAGGCAGAAAGAGCCCACAGTGGACGTGCGGGTTGCCATACAAGGAAATGATGACTTGTTGATATGCATGGCCACCTGCTCCATCTTACTCTAGCCAAAGACCAGACACAAATCAGCACCTCTCCCTGCAGCAGCTATGTGAACCAGAAGGATGGGGAGTTAAAAGGAGGAGCTGACCTAAGAGCAAACTGGAGAGGCTGGCCAGCCCCTGGGCTCTGGGAGGACATGGATAGTGACACAGGTGCACAGGCTTGAGCATCAGAGCAGGTGGGGGGGTATCCAGGGGAATGAGGATCAGCCCCCCAACCAAACCCCACATTATGTCCCTCAGCATCTGATCCCCCCATCTCCCCAGTGTCACTAAGCTGCCCCTGAAAGGTCAGGGTTGTCATCGTGGGAGGATCTTATGTTCTTTCTCTTGCAGAAAGGGGGTTCAGGAGACAATGTTTTTGCAGAAACATTTTTTTTAATTGATCAATAGAAATTCTTCTTAGCCTTTATATAGTCCCTCAAGGGAGTCACTAAGCCAGGAGCTGAAGAGATGATCTTCTTCCTTCTACAGGGAGAATCAGCCCTGTTGCCTAAAAAAATACCACTTTCCTACCTGGAGGTCCTCTCCACCCCGGGAATGCTCAGTCATTTGAGGAGGAAACAGTCCCACTGCAAGCTGATTTCTCAGCCTAAATGGATGCTTTCACTACAGGGAAATCTCAGGAGTGAGAGAAATTGCAGGGCCTGGGGTGAGAGCTGCAGTCATGCAGCTCTAGTAATTGCCACTTCAGAAGCCATGTGGCATGTCCTTCTAGAGCATATGATACTACTGCAGCATAACGTTACCTGTTATACAGCATATGCACAAATGTATATACGAGCACGTTTACATATACACATCACACACATAAGCCCTCTTGGAGGAGGTCACCATTAACCCCACCAAGAGACACCAGAACTTACACAGGACTGGGGAAACAGACTCCTGGAGGGCGCAAACAAAACTTTGCGTGCACTAGGACCCAGGAAAAGGAGCAGTGACCCCACAAGAGACTGACCCAGACTTGCCCGTGAGTGTCCAGGACTCTCTGGCAGAGGCATGGGTCAGTGGTGGCCTGTGGCACAGCTGGGGGCACTGACTGCAGCAGTGTGTGTATGGGACCTTTCGAAGGAGGTCTTCATTATCTTCATTACCTCCTCCATAGTTTGGCCTCAGGTCAAACAACAGGGAGGGAACACAGCCCTGCCCAACAACAGAAAATTGGATTAAAGATTTACTGAGCATAAATAGCTAATAGCTGAGAAAAGAGGAGAAAGGCAAAGGAGAAAAGGAAACATATACCCATTTGAAGGCAGAGTTCCAAAGTATAGCAAGGAGAGACAAGAAAGACTTCCACAGTGATCAATGCAAAGAAATAGAGGAAAACAATGGAATGGGAAAGATTAGAGATCTCTTCAATTACAGATACCAAGGGAACATTTCATGCAAAGATGAGCACAATAAAGGACAGACATGGTGTGGACTTGCTAGAAGCAGAAGATATTAAGAAGAGGTGGCAACAATACACAGAACTGTATGAAAAAGATCTTCATGACCCAGATAATCATGATGCTGTGATCACTCGCCTAGAGCCAGACATCCTAGAATGTGGAGTCAAGTGGGCCTTAGGAAACATCACAACAAACAAAGCTAGCAGAGGTGATGGAATTCCAGTTGAGCTATTTCAAACCCTAGAAGATGATGCAGTGAAAGTGCTGTACTCAATATGCCAACAAATTTAGAAAACTCAGCAGTGGTCACAGGACCGGAAAAGGTCAGTTTTCATTCCAATCCCTACGAAAGGCAATGCCAAAGAATGTTCAACCTACCGTACAATTGCCCTCATCTCACACATCAACAAAGTAATGCTCAAAGTTCTCCAAGACAGGCTTAAACAGTATGTGAACTGTGAACTTCCAGATGTTTAAGCTGGATTTAGAAACGGCAGAGGAACCAGAGATCAAATTGCCAACATCCGCTGGATCATCAAAAAAGCAAGAGAGTTCCAGAAAAACATCTATTTCTGCTTTATTGACTATGCCAAAGCCTTTGACTGTGTGGATCACAACAAACTGTGGAAAATTCTGAAAGAGATGGGAATACCAGAACACCTTACCTGCCTCCTGATAAATCTGTATGCAGGTCAGGAAGCAACAGCTAAAACTGGACATGGAACGACAGACAGGTTCCAAATCAGAAAAGGAGAATGTCAAGGCTGTATATTGTCACCCTGCATATTTAACTTATATACAGAGTACATCATGTGAAATGCTGGACTGGATGAAGCACAAGCTGGAATCAAGATTGCTGGGAGAAATACCAATAACCTCAGATATGCAGAGAAGAAGGCAATGGCAACTCACTCAGTGTTCTTGCCTGGAGAGTCCCAGGGATGGGGGAGTCTGGTGTGCTGCCATTTATGGGGTCACATAGAGTCGGACAACACTGAAGTGACTTAGCAGCAGCAGCAGATATGCAGATGACACCACCCTTATGGCAGAAAGCGAAGAAGAACTAAAAAGCCTCTTGATAAAAGTGAAAGAGGAGAGTGAAAAAGTTGGCTTAAAACTCAATATTCAGAAAGCTAAGATCATGGCATCTGGTCCCATCGCTTCATGGCAAATAGATGCGGAAACAATGGAAACAGTGAGAGACTTTAGGGGCTCCAAAATCATTGCAGATGGTGATTGCAGCCATGAAGTTGAAAGACATTTGCTCCTTGGAAGAATAGCTATGACCAGCCTAGACAGTATATTAAAAAGCAGAGACATTACTTTGCCAACAAAGATCTGTCCCGTCAAACCTATGGTTTTTCCAGTAGTCATGTTTGGATGTGAAAGTTGGACTATAAAGAAAGTTGAATGCCAAAGAATTGATGTTTGTCAACTGTGGTGTTGGAGAAGACTCTTGAGAGTCCCTTGGACTGCAAGGAGATCCAATCAGTCCATCCTAAAGGAAATCAATACTGAATATTCATTGGAAGGGCTCATGCTGAAGATGAAAGTCCAATACTTTGGCCCCCTGATGGGAAGAACTGACTCATTGGAAAAGACCCTGATGCTGGGAGAGATTGAAGGTGGAAGAAGGGGACGGCAGAGGATGAGATGGTTGGATGGCATCACTGACTCAATGGACATGAGTTTGAGTAAGGTCCAGGAGTTGGTGATGGACAGGGAAGCCTAGTGTGCTGCAGTCCATAGGGTAGCAAAGAGTCAGACACAAGTGAGCAACTGAACTGAAACTGAAATCACCCACATCCACATACAGTGCTGCCTGCCAATGAAAGAGCCCACTTCTCTGCTCACTGTCTGTCATGCCCACAGCCAAGTCCTAACTGGTGGCAGTTCTGAGAATCGTTAATTCCCACATGTTCATTACTGAACACCTTTTCTGGGTTGAATCGTGTTACACAAAGTGGTGTTGAAGTTCCCGCCCCCAGGACCTCAGAAGGGAACCTGCTTTGGCTACAAGATCGTGGCAGACAGAGGTGGTTAAGGTGAGGTCCTATAGGAGGTCCGTCCTCCACACATCTGGTGCCCTTGTAAGAAAGAGCTGATGCAGGAGGTCAGGAGGGAAGAAGACCCTGGGCCATGCAGGTGGGGTGGAATGGGTCACCTATGAGAGGGTCGCCTGTAAGAAAGAGAGGTGATGCAGAGATGGTCAGAAGGGAAGAAGACCCTGGGCCATGCAGGTGGGGTGGAGTGGGTCACCTATGAGAGGGTCGCCTGTAAGAAGGAGAGGTGATACAGAGATGGTCAGAAGGGAAGAAGACCCTGGGCCATGCAGGTGGGGGTGAAGTGGGTCACCTATGAGTGGGTCACCTATGAGAGGGTCGCCTGTAAGAAAGAGAGGTGATGCAGAGATGGTCAGAAGGGAAGAAGACCCTGGGCCAATGGCCTCAGGTCAAACAACAGGGAGGGAACACAGCCCTGCCCAACAACAGAAAATTGGATTAAAGATTTACTGAGCATAAATAGCTAATAGCTGAGAAAAGAGGAGAAAGGCAAAGGAGAAAAGGAAACATACACCCATTTGAAGGCAGAGTTCCAAAGTATAGCAAGGAGAGACAAGAAAGACTTCCACAGTGATCAATGCAAAGAAATAGAGGAAAACAATGGAATGGGAAAGATTAGAGATCTCTTCAATTACAGATACCAAGGGAACATTTCATGCAAAGATGAGCACAATAAAGGACAGACATGGTGTGGACTTGCTAGAAGCAGAAGATATTAAGAAGAGGTGGCAACAATACACAGAACTGTATGAAAAAGATCTTCATGACCCAGATAATCATGATGCTGTGATCACTCGCCTAGAGCCAGACATCCTAGAATGTGGAGTCAAGTGGGCCTTAGGAAACATCACAACAAACAAAGCTAGCAGAGGTGATGGAATTCCAGTTGAGCTATTTCAAACCCTAGAAGATGATGCAGTGAAAGTGCTGTACTCAATATGCCAACAAATTTAGAAAACTCAGCAGTGGTCACAGGACCGGAAAAGGTCAGTTTTCATTCCAATCCCTACGAAAGGCAATGCCAAAGAATGTTCAACCTACCGTACAATTGCCCTCATCTCACACATCAACAAAGTAATGCTCAAAGTTCTCCAAGACAGGCTTAAACAGTATGTGAACTGTGAACTTCCAGATGTTTAAGCTGGATTTAGAAACGGCAGAGGAACCAGAGATCAAATTGCCAACATCCGCTGGATCATCAAAAAAGCAAGAGAGTTCCAGAAAAACATCTATTTCTGCTTTATTGACTATGCCAAAGCCTTTGACTGTGTGGATCACAACAAACTGTGGAAAATTCTGAAAGAGATGGGAATACCAGAACACCTTACCTGCCTCCTGATAAATCTGTATGCAGGTCAGGAAGCAACAGCTAGAACTGGACATGGAACGACAGACAGGTTACAAATCAGAAAAGGAGAATGTCAAGGCTGTATATTGTCACCCTGCATATTTAACTTATATACAGAGTACATCATGTGAAATGCTGGACTGGATGAAGCACAAGCTGGAATCAAGATTGCTGGGAGAAATACCAATAACCTCAGATATGCAGAGAAGAAGGCAATGGCAACTCACTCAGTGTTCTTGCCTGGAGAGTCCCAGGGATGGGGGAGTCTGGTGTGCTGCCATTTATGGGGTCACATAGAGTCGGACAACACTGAAGTGACTTAGCAGCAGCAGCAGATATGCAGATGACACCACCCTTATGGCAGAAAGCGAAGAAGAACTAAAAAGCCTCTTGATAAAAGTGAAAGAGGAGAGTGAAAAAGTTGGCTTAAAACTCAATATTCAGAAAGCTAAGATCATGGCATCTGGTCCCATCGCTTCATGGCAAATAGATGCGGAAACAATGGAAACAGTGAGAGACTTTAGGGGCTCCAAAATCATTGCAGATGGTGATTGCAGCCATGAAGTTGAAAGACATTTGCTCCTTGGAAGAATAGCTATGACCAGCCTAGACAGTATATTAAAAAGCAGAGACATTACTTTGCCAACAAAGATCTGTCCCGTCAAACCTATGGTTTTTCCAGTAGTCATGTTTGGATGTGAAAGTTGGACTATAAAGAAAGTTGAATGCCAAAGAATTGATGTTTGTCAACTGTGGTGTTGGAGAAGACTCTTGAGAGTCCCTTGGACTGCAAGGAGATCCAATCAGTCCATCCTAAAGGAAATCAATACTGAATATTCATTGGAAGGGCTCATGCTGAAGATGAAAGTCCAATACTTTGGCCCCCTGATGGGAAGAACTGACTCATTGGAAAAGACCCTGATGCTGGGAGAGATTGAAGGTGGAAGAAGGGGACGGCAGAGGATGAGATGGTTGGATGGCATCACTGACTCAATGGACATGAGTTTGAGTAAGGTCCAGGAGTTGGTGATGGACAGGGAAGCCTAGTGTGCTGCAGTCCATAGGGTAGCAAAGAGTCAGACACAAGTGAGCAACTGAACTGAAACTGAAATCACCCACATCCACATACAGTGCTGCCTGCCAATGAAAGAGCCCACTTCTCTGCTCACTGTCTGTCATGCCCACAGCCAAGTCCTAACTGGTGGCAGTTCTGAGAATCGTTAATTCCCACATGTTCATTACTGAACACCTTTTCTGGGTTGAATCGTGTTACACAAAGTGGTGTTGAAGTTCCCGCCCCCAGGACCTCAGAAGGGAACCTGCTTTGGCTACAAGATCGTGGCAGACAGAGGTGGTTAAGGTGAGGTCCTATAGGAGGTCCGTCCTCCACACATCTGGTGCCCTTGTAAGAAAGAGCTGATGCAGGAGGTCAGGAGGGAAGAAGACCCTGGGCCATGCAGGTGGGGTGGAATGGGTCACCTATGAGAGGGTCGCCTGTAAGAAAGAGAGGTGATGCAGAGATGGTCAGAAGGGAAGAAGACCCTGGGCCATGCAGGTGGGGTGGAGTGGGTCACCTATGAGAGGGTCGCCTGTAAGAAGGAGAGGTGATACAGAGATGGTCAGAAGGGAAGAAGACCCTGGGCCATGCAGGTGGGGGTGAAGTGGGTCACCTATGAGTGGGTCACCTATGAGAGGGTCGCCTGTAAGAAAGAGAGGTGATGCAGAGATGGTCAGAAGGGAAGAAGACCCTGGGCCACGCAGGTGGGGGTGGAGTGGGTCACCTATGAGCCGAGGGACACCAATGATTCTCCATGAAGCACCGGGCAGCAGGAAGAGGCGCAGAAGGAACCCCTTCTGTGGGCTCCGAGAGCAGATGGCCCTGCCAACACTCTGATCCTGGATTTCTAGCCTCTAGAATCATGCGACAACACAAGTGCGGCATTTTTTTAGAGCAGCCCAAGGAAATGAACCTGGCACTGAAATGCCAGATTGGGAAGTGAAAGCGTGAACGTGTTAGTTGCTCAGTCACGTCAGAGTCTTTGCGACCCCATGGACTGTAGCCTGCAGACTACATCTATGCAATTTTCCAGGCAAGAGTACTGGAGTGGGGAGCCATTCCCTTCCCCAGGGGATCTTCCCGACCCAGGGATCGAACCCAGGTCTCCCACCTTGCAGGTGGATTCTTTACCAGCTGAGCCACCAGGGAAGCCCAGATTGGAGAGGGGGTGTGATTCATCTGATTACACCCCCCCCACCACCATGTTTTCAGAAGCTCAGAGTCCAGCCAACAGTGGCCTCTACGTTGCCACCCCACATGGAGTCACCAAGCTTTTTTAAAGATGAATTTGTCCAGTTTAACCCCAAGGTTCCCTTTTCCCTTGGAATTTCCACTTCAAATACTACAAAAGAGAGAGATAAAGGGAAAACGTAATTGGGATGGAAAGGGAGCGACCTTCTCTTTCCCAGAAGCCCTGCATGTCATTTATTTTAATTTATCCTGGGACATTTAGCTTAGATTGTGTCTCTCAAACTTATGTCTCCCACCCTCTGGGTCAGAAAGACAGCCATGATTTCAGATGCCTCAAGGACATTTCTGGGCTGGTCCACAATCAGCAATTAGGTTGATTTACTGACAAAGATCCTTCAGGTCCTAGTGAGCCTGCCTGGCAAGATCCACACTATCTAGGCAAAGTTGAGGGGTGGCGGGGGGCACTGGATAAACATTGAGTAAATTGAATCAATTATCAAGAGCCACCCTGGATTTTGCCAACTGAGAATTTTCTTTGCCAACTGAGAATATGTATTTTTCATGAGAAAAAAAATACATATTTGTTGCATAACCTAGATAATTTTGGACAAAAATCCCCAGACTTGTGGCTCTCATAGACAAGTAAATTTTTTTTAATATAGATTTATTTATTTTAATTGGAGGTTAATTACTTTACTCTTTCACTTTGCCAAATAAAATGTCTAGTATCACTTATCATTAAATTTTTTAAATAAGGAGGGGGCATTTTTATTGCACAAAGACAGGGGATTTAGTTTTCCTTCCTCCATGGGCTGGGGGCTTTGTCACAGACCAGCGTCAGCTCAGGGGTCAGCACTTAGAGACCAGTGGCTTCAGGAAGGTCATCACTCCCCATCTTGCTCTGTATCACATCCCAGGTATGGGCCCTAGTCCAGCTTCCAGCCAGAGAAGGGCCATCTGAGAGCTTCTGATGGACACAGAGAATGTTGGGAGGTGAACATCTGTCCATCCCCACAAGCACAGCCAGCACGGGGTGGTTAGTAACGCTTGCTGATGGCAGCAGCAGCAGCCACAGTAACGGGCTCTACAGTCATTCTTCCCTGACATTCGCGTCATTAAAATACCCAAGCTGTTGTCTTTGTCATCCCTAGGGCATATTTTTTAATTCCTGAGAGCCCCACTGAACAATGACCAGATAGAAAATAGGAATGGTGAGGGTGGTCAGAGAAGGAGTGGTGGTAACATCTCAAAGATAAACTTAATCCCAGGATTCAGGACAAGGAATGACTCCCTAGACGTCAGAAACACTTTGTGGAAAAATACAAAGCGTGGAATCAAGACTACAGCTCTGTCACACCAAGTGTGTTATGAATAGCAATGATGACTTTAGAAAACTCACCCAGAAATGCCCACATGGTTAGGAGCCTGTTTTAATAAGATACAAGCAGTGCCTTCCACACTCTGAAGTGCAACCCTGAGAACCAAACGCCCCAGCCAGTCCAGCTCATCGCACGTGTCAAGTGCAGAGAACAGGGAAGGTAGCTGAGCAGTGGTGAAGTCCCTGCATTTCCACCATCAACTGAGTCCTTGATATTAATTTAGGCATTTGTCACTTCTAGATAAAGTTACATAATATCATGCAAAGAGAACATGCCTCATAAATGTGGTCTAGCCATATGAATTTGGAAACAACCTGTGCTAGGATGCTCTCAAACCCCTCCTTCAAGTGACGTGGGATCAGCTGGGGGAGGCGGAGGGTGGGGGCAGAGTGAGGAACGGATCGGATGGTTCCTTGTGACATGTTTTTCCTTCCGGATCCAGCATCTATGCATCTGAACACCTAGTGTCAAGTCCTCCAACGTAATCGCCTTACAGGAAAGTGTTGAGAACTCTACAGAATAGAATTTATTGTCTCCATTTTATCCACAGGGAAAATGAGATTGAGAGAGAGGAAGTGACTGATGGGCTAAGCTCACTTATTCGAGTCATGGTACTTAGCTGGGAGTCAGGTCCCATCCTGAATCCAGGTGTAAGGCTCTTTCCAGGTATGCTGCTGCTGCTGTTGCTGCTAAGTCGCTTCAGTCGTGTCCGACTCTGTGCGACCCCATAGACGGCAGCCCACCAGGCTCCCCCATCCCTGGGATTCTCCAGGCAAGAACACTGGAGTGGGTTGCCATTTCCTTCTCCAATGCATGAAAGTGAAAAGTGAAAGTGAAGTCGCTCAGTTGTGTCTGACTCTTAGCGACCCCGTGGACTGCAGACTACCAGGCTCCTCCACCCATGGGATTTTCCAGGCAAGAGTACTGGAGTGGGGTGCCATTGCCTTCTCTGCTTTCCAGGTATAAACTCTGTTAAATCCTGTGGCTTTCTAAGGGTGAGTCTGTGGGCCCTGGACTCTGAGGGTAAGCCCACCACACCCTGCCCTTCACACCCACTGCCCCACAGGAGTCACACCCAGCCTCCACCACGACCAGTCCAAAAGCCTGCTTAAATCTCAGGCTGGGATCTCTGATACAGAACACACCCAATGCCATGACTGCAGAGATGGAAACCATGGATATCGATTTTCCCCTTCAGATCCCTATGAAAACCCACACAAAGACCCCAGGAATTGAAGGCGGCATGTAGGACTAGGTTTTGCTGCTATTGCTTGGTTTCACTTTTCCTTAAAAAAGTGTTTATGAATCCATTGCTTTACAAACACAGAAAGGTGAAAAGAAATCAGTAAAATTAAACCACAAACATTGGGGGTTGGTAGGTACTGACTCACCTTTGTTATTGTGGACCCGTATCCCCTCTTGTACTGTTCCCATGAAGGAATCCCTGCTTCCTGAGGGAGAGACCCTGGAGGGTGTGTGTGTGTGTCTGTGTACAGCAGAGGGATGTGAGTGCATGTGTGTGTACAACAGAAGGGAGGAAATGTATAGGTTTGTGTGCAGCAGAGGGTGTGTGTGTGTCTGTGTGTGCATGTGTGTACAGCAGAGGGGAGGGTGTGTTTGTGTATACAGCAGAGGGGAGGGATGTGTATGTATGTGTGTGTGTATGTGTGCATACAGCAGTGGGGAGGCTGGAGAGAGAAGGCTGTGATTCCAGCCACATCAGTTTCTTTCTAAAGATATAAGGAAGCCCATTTGTAGCTGTAGACCCAAGCTATGTTCTCTAAGGTAACACTAACAGCAAGAAAACTAATCTTTTTGTTTGTCCAATTCTTTAAATATCTATCTTCTACTTGGCTGGCTCCAAATTCAGTGTGAAGGAATCAAACGTTATGTTCACTGCAAAGTCCCACACTCAACTCCGAGCAATCCCCTGCAGCCTACATTATCTTCATGTTACAGAGGAGAAAACGGAGGTTTAAGCCCTTAAGTAACTTATTCACTTCCATGCACCCGATGGCAGATCAAGAATTAAACCCCGGTCTGTTGAAGCCCGAAGTCTGTGTGTCCACCCACTGAATCCCCAGGCTGGCACACTGAATCCCCTGAGTGACTTGACAGACTCAGGGGCTATTCTCCTGACTTTGTATGCAGGGTCTACAGGAGGAGCTGAAGCAGAAACCTCAGCAGTTCAAACCCTGCCTCAGTCATGGAACGAAAAGTAAACAACAGCCTACCACACTCCCCAAATCCATGCACACAGAGAGTCAAGCAAGTCACAAATCTGTCTGCGATGGGAGTGGGCATCGCATGGTGACCAAACTACCCTGAGGCTCTGACACGTTCAGGACAGGCCACCTCTCTCCCAGGTCTAAACTCTTGCTCCAAAAAGCCTGGTGCAGCCCCTGCAAGCCCAGAGGCACGGTCTTCCCTAAGCAGCCCTGGGCTGAGCACCAAGGTCCCACTGTCCAGCCTTCATCCTCTGCCTTCTCCACTGAGGGCTACTGAGAAGCAACCGTCAGGCTACAGAGCCGGAAGAGAAGCAGAGTCTGGTCCCAGCAAGTCACTGCTTTGTTCCCCTGCCCAGCCCTTCCACCCAGCTGCTGTTGTCTGGAGCTCAGGGCCACTTCCAGGGTGGCATTCACTCAGAAGTCCCCTGCTTCCCACCCCACCTGCCCCTGCTCCAGAGTCGACTGGTTCTACCTTGCGCTTGCCAGCCTGACCACATGCCACCTCAGAGAACCTCAGTCACTAACTGGAAAACCGTTCCCTACATCAGATGACAAAGGTCCATCTAGTCAAAGCTATGGTTTTTCCAGCAGTCATGTATGGATGTGAGAGTTGGACCATAAAGAAGGCTGAGCACCGAAGAATCAATGCTTTTGAACTGTGGCGCTGGAGAAGACTCTTGAGAGTCTCTTGGACAGTAAGGAGATCCAACCAGTCCATCCTAAAGGAAATCAGTCCTTAACGTTCACTGGAAGGACTGATGCTGAAGCTGAAGCTCCAGTACTGAAGCCACCTGATTTGAAGAACTGACTCATCAGAAAAGATCCTGATGCTGGGAAAGATTGAAGGCAGGAGGAGAAGGGGTTGACAGAGGATAAAATGGTGGGATGGCATCACTGATTTGATAGAGATGACTTTGAGCAAGCTCCAGGAGTTGGTGATGGACAGGGAGGCCTGGTGTGCTGCAGTCCATGGGGTCACAAAGAGTCAGACATAACTGAGTAACTGAACTGAACATCAGACAGAGAAATGAAACTGTCTCCCTATTTCATTTATTTCCCTTTCTCAAGCCAAGAAATGAAAACTCTGCTCATAAAAATTTTTTTTTAAGTCCAGATTTTTTATTTTGAATGTAGCACAGAAGCGGAACTTATTTGTGTACATGTGGTGCACAATGAGTTAATTGCTTATTCTGGAGAAAACAGGAGTCCATCAGTCTCTGTACTCCAGCCACCCTCCCATCCCTCAACCCAGATGAAAAGAGCAGGCATAACAAGGAGAGACCAGAATAAGAGGTTAGGTTCCAATAGTACAAAGATATTTATTGAATCCAAACAGCTGAGTTGTGTGCAGGTACTGGGAGGGCAGGGTAAAGACAGACAGGGTCTCAGTTCTAAGTGAGTTTATGCTCGTCGGACAAGAGTTGTGCCCTACCATGTCTGCATGTGAAAGCACCCTGTCAGTTTCATCATATCCTTTCGTTTGCTTAAGTCTTGCAAAAGCCTGTCCTTTTCCCTCCCTAGAAAGGGCATCTTCAGGACTGTGCATCATGTTAGAAGCATCCACGGCACTGATTTAAGAATATAAACACCATCTGACGCTCCAGTAGAAAAGTGCTTTGAACAGAAACCGATCTGAATATCCTTCACCCAGGGAAAGGGAAAAGGTAGCCTGAGTGGACGAGGGGGTCTTGTCACCTGAGCTAAAACTTCAGTCAGCAGATAGCTTTGCGAGAGCAGCACTTCACCACGGCAGCTGCCGCCACTTCCCCTGCTACCTTCAAGACAAAGTCAGGCCCCTGGCGTCCCCCGCTCACCTCTACATCCTCACCTCACAGATCCTCTATTGGCCAACAGCTCCCAGAGGGCGGGTCCATGCTGAGTAACTGCCTTCTCCGTCTCTTGCTCTCTATTAAGCAGTGACTGATACATGTATCAGGAAGGACGGAGGGGTACAAAGGATGCTGCTGCACAGGGGAGGCACGTCTGTTGACATCAGTTGTTACCCTCATTACCCGAAAACAAGGAGGTGTTTCAGATCTTTCATGATCCTCTCTCCCCACCAACGATGTGGTTCAGAGAGTATTTCAAGATTCAGGACTCCTTGTAACTTGGAATCAGCCAGTAATCTGAGCTCTCAGCATGGGCAAGTGGGCAGTACTGCCCCTTGGGAACTCCACTTCCTAAGCATCTTGAGTGTTGCAGTGACGCGTGAGGGAAGTCTGTCCCAGCCTGGCAACTGATGAGTTACTAGAGATACCAGACCAATTGTCTGAACAAGACCACGCCCAGGCTGTGGAATGACTGTCCTGTAGACCCTGCCCAGCTTTCGGTCACTCCTGACTCTGCAGATCTCAGCAGAAAGCTTGGGAGGGGGGACTCCTTCCTGGAGAGAAGGGCCGCCCTGGGTGCATTTCGTGTGGTCATCACAACAGCTATATTCCAACCGTTCTTGGAACCGGATGGCTTTGCCCTTGAGCCCAGGTCTAAGGAGAGCACCGAGTCTTACACTCAGGGTAACCTTGCCCATAAATTCTGAAACAGAAGTTGGAGGAATAAACCCGACCACCATGGATGAGGTTCATTTGCTAGAGCAGTGATTTAGCCCAGCGCTGTGGGTGCTGCTCCATGCCTCAGGAAGTCCAATTCCTGATCTGAGCTCAGCTCTGAATACCCATGTGGCTTGGGAAAACTCTGCAGCTTTAAGAAGCACCTTTTCCTTGGCCCTAAACTGAGGGGTCGGGCCTGACCCTCAGACGGAGCCTTCCATCTCTCACATCCAAAGCTAAGTCCAAAAGAACCTCCCTCTTCCCTGACCTCCTGCCATCTGTGACCAGCAAAGGGCTTTTACCAAAATGGAATAGCTGAAAATATGAACAGGAGAGGTCAATATATTGAGCTGTGTGGCCTTTTCCCATTCTGAGAGTATTTCACATCTTTATGTTCTTACACTCAGAAAACTCTGGTCTGTGCCAATCTACATCAAATGGCGAGGGCGCAGGCGGGAGGAGGGACCCATGTAAAACCTGCGATTCAGGTCTTTCAAATGGCAAACTCATTACCTCCCCATGTCCTGACGGGCTCAGTGATGGCATGGCTGCTTGAGGCCCTTCTGGCAGCTCAAGCCCACACACAGGACTGCGTGTCACGTGGATCACAGCAGGGCTTGGCAGCAGACACTGAAAATGTCAGGAATCAAGAGGGGCGTTTGGGAGTTGTCACTGAGGACTGGACTGGGGAGCGGCTGTGTGGTTTGCAGTAAAAACAAGCAACGACCAACTAGAAAAAGGCCTGTGCGATTAGCAAGATGGAAAGGATGGCAGGAAGGAAGAAAGGACCAGGAGACAAAGTGGAAGCATTTATAAAGAGAATGGACATGAAGCACGCTAAACCCGTGAAAGAAAGGGGCCATTTAATTTTAAAACAGCTGCATAAAAGCACACTGGATGACTCAGGATAAGTAATACTTGTATGAATGAGTGCGCCGTATTTATTTGTTAAGCACCTTGCCTATTGTTGGCAATGGGAGTGGAGAGGGTCACATAAAGTGACTTCACCTCCCTGAGAACCACAGGGTGAGGGGGTGGCTTATTCTTCTGTTATCTCCATTCACCGCCTCAAGGGGGAGACAGGGGATGGGGATGGAAGGAAGACAAGATACAAACAGAAACAATGTAAAGAAAAATATCCCACCCTTGTTGTTATACTACAGACCAGGGCGACCCAACAGAAATACAACATGAGCCACAAATGTTATTTTTTGCCACAAATGTAATTTTTAATATTCTAGTAGCCACATTGTTAAAAAAAAAAAGTTCAAAAGCTACAGTGAAGTTATTTTAACATATTTCCTTCAACTCAATATATTGAAAATACTGTCATCTCATCACGTGGGCCAGCCACGTTTCAAGTGTGGAGCCACGCAGGGCGAGTGGTCTCAGTGACAGACACAATATAGACATTGGCTGGTTTCTTCTGTCAAAATGTTGAGTCGAAAGTACCAACAAAGAGGCTTCCCCGGTGGCTCAGTGGTTAAGAATCAGCCTGCCCATGTAGGAGGCATGGGTTCGATCCCTGATCCTGGAAAATCCCACATGTCTTGGAGCAACGAAACCCATGCCCCACAACTCCTGAGCCCGTGCTCTAGAGAACTACTGAGCTCACCCAACATGACTACCGAAGCCCACACGTCTAGAGCCCACACTTCACAACAAGAGGGGCCACTGCAATGAGAAGCCCACACACCGCAACTGGAAAGTACCCCACACACACACTCGCCACAACTAGAGAAAAGCCTGTGCGCAGCAACAGAGACCCAGCGCAGTCAAAATAAGAAGAAATAAAACTATTATTTTTTAAAAGCCAACAAATTAATGGGCCAAATGGGAGTGGCATCTTCTAGGAGAGAGGGAAGTGGGGTTGCCATGGGAACTAGGGGCAGCTTCTGGTCCAACCGAAGGAGAAGCCTCGGTGCCTCTGGTCCCAGGAGATAATCACGGGGAAGGAAGGGGAAGCAGTCACCCTGAAGAAGGCTACCCAGGCGAGTTCAGGGGATGACCACAGAGACCAGCCTAGAAGAGAAGGGGCTCCCTGATGCCAGCGGGCCTCCCTGAATTTGGAGAGCATCCTGCAAGAGGCAAAGAGATTGGGAGCTGAGATCTAAGAGGCTTTGTCCTCCACCACCAGGCTGCTGCCTCCCTAAGGATGGACTTTGGACTTGTCTTTCTGCCCACTGACCTCTCTTTCCAGTCCTATTCCCTCTTCTGGGTAAATTCTAAGCACCTTCTGGGCAGCAATGATGGGACTGTATCTCACTATGTAAGTGGGGGGCAGGGGTTAAAGAAGCAGACATCAGTGAGGGAGCCTGCTCTCCTTGTTCTTCCAGGGCTAAGTTGGCAGAGGAAGAAGAGCTACAAGCAGGAGCTGGTCAGGCACCCAGCCCAGCACCTCAAGCTCACCCTGCATCTGTACCCTGCTTCCCCAAGACCAGAGAGTCTGCACCGACCTGGAGGTATTCCTGCTGGACACTGTGCCTCCGCCTCCATGAGACAGCTCGGGGCCCTGGGGCCTGAGCCGCTCCTGAGCAGCAGGCAAATCCTAAAGGCCACCAGGGTGACTGTGCTCAGCATCCAGCTACCGAAGGAGTCACTGCCTCTCAAGTTAAGTGCTTAAAAGAGAGACAGAAAGACAAGAGGGACCAGACACAGGGGCCAGCCTAGAGAAATGGGAAATAAAGACCACTGGGATCTAAATGAGGCCGCAGCGCAAGCAAAAGACCCCCTGACTACATGGTGCTTAACCCACCTGGAAATTAAATCCTGGGGGAACATCTAAAACATCCACATCCAGATGCTCAGACTCTACTGCAGGCCAACTAACTTACAGTCTCAGGGGAAGGGGCCCTGCGAGCCACGGTTTCTCTTTGTTTCTGATTTTTCAACTGCCTCCCGTGATCCTCGTGAACAGCCAGAGTTGAGACTTCTGCCCTAGACCATCCGGCCAGCTCCCAGGAGACTGACTGCAGCAGGGTGCAGGCCAAAGACTCAGGGAATGAAGAGTGTGGGGACTTCTTTGGTGGTTCAGTGCTGAAGACTCTGAGCTTCCAGTGCAGGAAGAACAGGTTCAATCCCTGTTCCGGGAGCTGAGATCCGGCATACCACGAGGTGCAGCCAGAAATAAACAAAGACATGCATCATGTATACTAAGATGATTTCTTTAAAAAAGAGTGTGCATTTGCCTGACTGACTCTGCCTTCCCCACCCAGGCTACTTCTCTTGGGAATGTTAAGGGGGCGGAAGAGCAGTGACAGCCTTGGGGTGCTCTGAACTTGGAAGACTTGGCTAACACCATCCCACACACGGGCAAACACAGTCTGAGCCTGTCACAGCTCACCCGGTTTTCACTGAAATCTTCAAAGGACACCATCAGAGACATGTGGGAAGTGGACCCATGGCTAGGACACTGGGACAGTCATCTGGGTAAGAAATAACAAGGGCAGGATTATTCTGGGTGGTGGTGGTGGCTTTTGCTGAAATGGTGGTGGTTTAGTTACTAAGAGTCATATCCGACTCTTGTAATCCCGTGGACTGTAGCCCACCAGGCTTCTCTGTCCATGGATTCTCCAGGCAAGAATACTGGAGTGGGTTGCCATTTCCTTCTCCAGGGGATCTTCCTGACCCAGGGATTGAACCTGGGTCTCCTGATTGCAAGCAGATTCTTTACTGAATGAGCCACCAGGGATGAGGGTTATATAACAAATAGAGGATCGGGTTGATGCTATTTGCTGGTTTCTAATAAACAAGACTGAGTTAAGAAACTTTCATGAATGATTAGACAGATATCTATGATTGTGGTATCCTTTCCTTTATATTTTGATGGCAAAATTGAGTTGAAATAATATTTATTTACACAGTTTTACCACCAATTCTATGGGACCTGGGTCTCTTGCATTGCAGGCAGATTCTTTACCATCTGGAGCTACTAGAGAAGCCCTTGGCTGGTCCCAGATTGTGGGGCCCACAAAGGCCTGCTGGTCACTGGGCATGCCAGGTCTCCACAGGCTTGGGCAGCGAGGGGGTACCCACTCACTCTGTGCTGTTCTGACCAGGTTGCCGGGCAGCTGTGCAGGTGCAGAAGGCACCTGGGAAGAGGGCCCCCAAGCAGACCCCAGGGACCTCCTTTCCTGGCACTCCAGCTCCCTTGTGACCCACCGAGGTGACTGCTCTCCTCGCCTGTGACAGTGGCAGGAGCCCTTGGGGAAGGCTGCCTGCCGCAGCATCGTGCATAGGTGCATGGGGGCACCTCGGGAGACCTGCAGGGGCAGCACCTGGCACATGGAAGCTGAGCACTCCCACGGCTGAGTCCAGAGGCAGTGAGTGGGGGATGCTGGGTTAGAGAGTTTGGAGCCTTACCTGACTGCAAAGAACCAACAAGCAAAACCTACACGACCTAGTTCACTCTGCCCTGCACAGACCGCCAAGGGGAAGAGACCAGCCTCTTAGCAAGCTGCGGGGGTGACTGGATGCTGAGTGATGGGCAATGAGGGTAGGAGCCAAGCAGGAAGCAAGTCCCACCCTGGGCAGCGGGGCCGCCCTCCACGTTGCTCCCCGGCTTCCCTGGGGCAGCTGCAGACACTGGGCAGGCTCCTGCAGCTGGTCTGGGGCTGGAGGCCAGGGCCTGTGACCAGGGCTAACAGAGGAGCAGAATGGTTAACAGACAACTGCCAGAGGCCACAGAGGCTGCCCCACGGGGGCACACATGACACGCCTGGCTTCCCAGAACGCCTTGGAGGGGCTCCCACTCTCACCAGGCGTGGGGGCGAGGCTGGAGAAAGACAGGTCTGAACTACTGCTGTGACTGAGGAACGGAGTTCTCAAAATAAACAGCCGCTTCTGTTGTTCCCACTTGGGGACACCGGAATTTTCATAAGTTTCAAAACCTCAAATTAGAGGTGTTTTCAGCCATCATCTGAAATGCTCAGGTGTTTGGAGCTTGGGGATCTGGGGCAAGGGTGTTGCACACCAAGTTTCAAAAATCACATCTCATCAGCAATTGCCTCCTGAGCTGGAATACCAGACCACGTCACATGTACCACACAGAGCGCCACACATAGGGCCCTGTGGCCAGACAGAGCCAGGGCTCGGCACTGTGCCAGCTACACCTTTGCAAAGCAAGTTTTCGGGGTTTACTGTTAATTTTTCTCTCTTGATTTTTGTGTGTTGAAAACCTCTCTGATGCTACTTTGTTACCCACAAAATGTGACAATATGTCAGCTTTAAAGAAGGGATAATAGATGCTGCATGGAGAGCTGCTGGCACGGCTGTGGGCCCAGCACAGATGCTCCCAAGGTCAGGGGTGAGGTATGATCCGCCCAGCCCCCAGAGCCAACCTCCCCGCCCCCAGGTCTGGGCTCATCAATTGTCTCGCTGTCCTCACCCCATCCACCCTCAGCCATCAGGATGCTTCTGCAGGGTTTTGCTAATCTTTCCCAGAACGCCAGCATCCTCTGCCCTCCTCACCCCAGATCCCCTGCCCACGAGGCTCCCTGCTCTCCATTACCACCCACCACCTCTGCCTGGCAGCTGTCATTCATCACCATCCCACATCTCCCAGCTCCCTCTTGATCACAGTGACTTCCACCGCCCTGGGAGGGTTTGTCCCCAGTCTCCTGAGCCCCGGCCCTCCCAGTGGCCACAACATCTGAACGCAGACTGAACAACGTGGATGAAACGCCCAGTCTCGGAATTTCACTCCCGCCGCGCTTCTGAAATGTTCACAGCAAAGTTCCAGAGGCTCTTTTGAAGGCCCATGAGCTCACAGAGCCCTGGACCTCCTCCCCGTGGCCTGTGGCCGCTGTGGATGTGCGGTTCAGTCGGGGTAGGCTCAGTGGTGCGTCCGCCGAGAAAATGGCCTGGCGGTTCTAGAAGCTATTTATCAGGCCCATCCTGGAGAGCCACATCAATATGGCCGTCGGTGAAGCAAAGCAAAGGCTATAAAAATACCATCTTTCCCAAACAAGGCTCCTAATCAAACAAAGCCCCGTGCTGGCTGGGACAGGCTTGTGTTCTGACACATAAGGGCCCTTTTCGTCTTTAAAACAGACCATTAAAACATGGAGCACTTGGCTCACAGAAGTCTAAATCAAAAGGGAGGGGAAAAAAGAGAGAGGTCTTTTTTTCCGAGAGTAATAATGCTGCTCCCAGCTCCTAGAAAAGCTCACTGCGATAGAGATACAGTAATACTTTTTTTCCCCCTCCCCATTGTGGTTTCCCAATTCCTTTCCAACTCCCTGAAAAATCTCCTAGACATTCACACTTGCCCCTTCCTTCCTCCAGGAATCCCTGCCTTTTATGTCCGTGCATAACACAGTGATTATGCTGTGATCCTCTCAATATTATTTTGATGTTTTGCCAGTAAATAAAGATACAGTTTGATACACATGCCAGAAGGGAAACCAGCATCATCATTACCTCCTGAGCTGGAATGACAGTGCCCAGCACCCTCACCAGTTCCCCAGGGCGGGACCTGGCGCAGCACCGTCACAGTCACTGCGAGGCTCGCTCCCACGGGGGCCCCTCTGACCTGCTCCAAAGTGCGACTTCATAAAGCACGTTCCAGACACCCTGGGTAATTTCCATCTTGCAGTGTCTGCGGGATGGAGGGAACATGTAGACGCAAGGAAAAGGGCCGCTCCGTGAACAAGCCACAGAGTATTACAGTGGACGCTCCATCTCACTCTCCATCACCTGGCAGGCTGCAAGGGGCCTCGCATCATGGCTGTAGAAACCCACATGCGGCTGAGACTGCACACAGGGCTGTTCTTCTCTGGACTGCGGGCCAAAGAGGAGGGTATGAGGCAATACCAAGAGGGAAGAGGGACAGGAAGGCAGGCCACGGGGCCAGGTGCACAGGAGAGGGGCTGTGAGGATGATGTCCATGTCCATGTCGCCATGACTGAGGCCGCAGGGAGGATGGCTTCACACAAGGCAGCCACCCTGCCGAGGCTGCATCTCAATCCAGAAGTCTGCTCTAAATCTAAAACTCAGCTGCTTCAGGTCTGGACAGAGTGTGGTGTCAGGGAAGGAAGGACACAACATGACTGACTCGGCCCAGCAAACAGGCACAAACGACAATCACAGAACATACTCTGTGCTTCTCTCCTCTGCCCCCTATTTTCAATCCCCTCTTCCTATCACCCTGGAGACACACACCCTCTAAGCCCCTGGTGGGTACACGGTGGAGAGGGAAAAGGCAGTATCTGTGATTTTATTGTATTTATTTTTTTACTTACAAAATGCACTTGTTGTTTAGGGGCTTTCTGGTAGCTCAGTGGTAAAGAATTCGCCTGCCAATATGGGAGACCTGAGTTTGAGCCATGGGTCAAAAAGATCTCCTGGAGAAGGGAATGGCTACCCACTCCAGTATCCTTGCCTGGAGAACTCCATGGACAGAAGAGCTTGGTGGGCTAGAGTCCATACGGTCGCAAAGAGTCAGACACTACTGAGCGAACTAAACAACACCAACTTGATATTTATAACTGAAAGCCAGAAAGCTGATTATCTCAGAACTCCGTGAGCCCTTAGGGAAGTGAACAGATTTCGGCTGATGAGTTCTCATCCTGAGGATGTCTGATAGGTAATTCTTTGGGATCCAGGGCCCATCATGCAACTGCAGTAGAAACCACTACTAAACAACTAATGTTCTGATTCCTTCATGCCCCATGTGCCATGGAGAATCGACAGAGTAAACAAACCTGAGTCCAAGTGCACCAATGACTGTCTTGATCATCCTGCTGCTGCTGCTAAGTCGCTTCAGTCATGTCTAACTCTGTGTGACTCCAGAGATGGCAGCCCACCAGGCTCCCCGGTCCCTGGGATTCTCCAGGCAAGAACACTGGAGTGGGTTGCTATTTCCTTCTCCAATGCATGAAAGTGAAAGGTGAAAGTGAAGTCGCTCAGTTGTGTCTGACTCTTAGCAACCCCATGGACTGCAGCCTACCAGGCTCCTCTGTCCATGGGAGTTTCCAGGCAAGAGTACTGGAGTGGGGTGCCATCGCCTTCTCCAGTCAAGTATTAATAAACTAAACCTTGCAGTTCCAATTGATCAGAAGAAGTAAAGCTCAAGGCTGAAGTCTGTGTCACGGTGGGTCTCAAGCCCTCCACGAGAAGCCCACGTGGCCCATCCTGCGGCACACAGGTGCCCATCGGGGTGGATGCTGGTGGGCCGTCCCACCTGAGGAGACTGCTCTATTTAGAACTTCCTCATTACACCCTCAGAAGACAAACCCCAGAAAGGAAAAAAAGAATCCAGATGGTTTGTGAGCAAGGAAAATATCGGAACAGATCTTTTCCTTTCAAAGTTCTCTCAGGAGCACAGCTGGATCCTGTGTGTGAGAGGAGTTGGGGAACTCTCGGTGAGTACTGCCAACAGCGAAAATGATGTGATTTTCTGGGAAGTGGTGGGGAAAGGCACCACCTCTCCTGAGAAAGCCATCACCGTGGGGCCACGTGGGGCCACAGCTCTGGACCACCAAGCGGGGTTCTCATCAGCAACAGCAGCATGAGGCAGAGTCCCCAGAGGCAAAGAGGCTCACAGGGGAAAATGCTCATGAGTCTGCGGAAGGCGATCCCAGCCACAGACGGGAGAGTACCACCCGACTCCCCTGATGCCCGTGACTGGGGCTGAAGCCAGCATGCCCCACAGAGCAGGCATCCCGCCTACCCGACCTGGCCTGGCTGATGCCTGCCCTCTGCTCCTCGCCAGGTCAGACCAAGCACTCCTCCCCTCTGGTCTCTGCTCACTTTGGGAGGGGCCCCCAAGTTGGTAAAAGACACACCCTGAAGAGCCCACATTTGGAAAAAGCACCACCAAGCTAAGAAGATGTGTGGTGACCACATCATACTCCACTGACATGAACCTTGCTTGAGAGCCACGGGGTGGGACCTGCTTAGGAGATGAGTTATCATGGACAAAAGCTGTCTCAGGGCAAAGGGACAGCAGATGGGAAGTTCCAAATCTGACCCCTCCCACTGGAGGGGACCCTGAGAACGTCCCTCAGTAAATAACCGAAGGATAAGCAACATATAGCTAATGCACAGCTTTAAAGATCTCATTTATAGGGCAAATGCTACTTTAGAATTGGTACTTTCTTCAGAGAAATACTAAAAGCTTCTTTTAGAGCGACGGTAAAACCAGGCATTACAGGGAAGTCACAGAAGATGAAGGCAGGCATGCTTCCAAAATCAAAGGCATCTGAAGTCTCAGCACTGACAACCGATCTGAACTTCAATAAAGAGCAACATGGAGAGTTAGGATCTGAAAACAGGGTAGATGATGATGACTTCCTATTTTAAAATCCACGCTCTTGAGTATGTGAGGAAACGAGAAATAAGCAGAAAAGATCACCGGGTGTCTCTAATGGAAAACAGTACATTGTTTCCAGCACACCCCACTGGGCCATCTCGGCTCAGCCTTTCATTGCCTGTGAGCTACTTTACAACTCTAAATTGTAGACAATTGATAGCAAAGCAAAATAATCCAGCTATATACATGGAAAAAAATTGCTGCAGTTTCAGTCGACTTCCCCCTCCCAACTCAGAAAAAGCCAGTTCCTGGTCCATTTTGAAACTGATTTCAACATCCCTTTATCCCATATACTTTTGTATGTCTTCGACTTCTTTCAAGACGTATATAACATCTGCCTGGCTTCCTCATGAATAATGAGTTAAACGAAATATTATTCACTTTTATGCAGATGTGAACCATCATTTTTACCTTTTCTGAAAATTGTCTTTTAACAAGCAGCCAGGGGTGCTCCATATAAAGATAAAAACAGACTATCACAGAATGTAAAAAAAAAAAAATGTCAGCAAATGTTCGAGGATTAGGGTGACGAAGACAGAGTATGTCTTCTTGAATAAGCATGAGAAATCTCCTTTAGCCACATCTAATGTTTCCATCTGTTCAGCAGACCAGGGGGACTTCTGGTAGAAATACTTAAAACACACGACGATTACATCTGTACTTTATGTAGGTTGTGGTCAGTATGTTAGCATTTGCGATACCATCACGGTTCCTCCCGGTCCAGAGCAAGACACTGCCATCAACCCATGTTTGACTTTCACAACCTAAAGAGAAGACCCTTCCAGGTGCTCTGGGCCAAGGTGCCCGAGTCCCATGCCCTCTTGGCAGCGGCACTAAAGATTCTGACCCTATAGTCCACAGGAGAGCTCCACAGTACATTTTATGAGACTGTGACTCAATGAACCAAAAGTTATAGACACAAGGAATGTGTATCATTTTGGTCCTCAGAATTGCATCTAACATTGCTCCTCTGTACTTTTATTTCCCTAGAATTTTATACGATATTTCAAGTGTGTGTGTTAAGCATGCCAAGTGTCATCATCTGGGAATGAGGAATGGACTGACTTTTCTCAGACCCAGTCATGTACTCAACTGGCATATTGACAAAATATATTTCAACCCTGTGTTCTTCTTTTAGTAAAAGGCAAAAATTATTTGTGAAGCCCTTAGTAGAAATGGAATTGTAATAATTCATTTATTTTATGAAGTCCATTTTTAGTAAATAGATTAACATAGAATTCACGAGCACCCATAAAATGAGATGACTTGCTGAGGTGAAACGACCATCTTTTGGCATTCGGTCCCCAGTAATTTCTTTTAATTGCATCGTTGACACTGATCCAACACTCACATTTTCTTCACCACGAGCAGGCGCAAACCCAGCAACAGGGAACAGCCATACCTCTCTGTGCCCCACACACCGCAGGAGCCACGGAGCAGGATGGCCAGGGATTGGCCAAAGGCTTCTTCCAAGGGACTGAGAACTGGGTCAGCCTTGAGCTCTCTCTCTCGTGAAGATGCTCAAAACAATAATCAAACAGCACTTACCTAGGGAGAGAAAAAAGGGAGAAGGCAGAGAGAAAGGAGTGTTAGTGTTGACAACAACCACTCTGTGTTCTGTAGAGTTCTGTAGAGTTGATCTATTTTAAGCAGAGATGTTTCATGCAACTCAAGTGCCCCACAAGCTCTGAGTCAGACTTGGGTTTCAAATGCACACAGGTAAAGGTCAGGAACTGGGGAAATAGGGCATATTTTTGCAAAGGCCACACAGCTAGCTGTTTGTTCTCTTTTAGAATCCAGCGTCCTTATCCAGGTGCATTTAGCGGCCAGAACCTGGGACTCCTAACAAGAGACTGGCTGGGGAGTTCATCATGTGCCAGAAAGCAGGGAAAATGCATGCAACCCAGCTGCCTTAATGATTATGGAGGTTCTGGAGCTATGTGGTTCAGATGCTGAGAAGATTGAACTAATAAAAAAGAAATGAGAGAACTGTCATCGCAGATTACATGGTATTTATTCCAAAATCTGTTCATTATAGAAATTTGCAAGACAAATGGCTTTTTAGCAAGGAATGGCAGCATTTTCTTCCTGGTTAGTGCAGAACGAGAAACCCAATTTGTCTAGAGTGTGGCCTCTGTGTTTTCGTCAAACGTGCCTGGCTCTAAATCCTAGTAAAATTCCTGAAAATATTAATCAAGAGGCTAGCGAAAACATGTGACATTTGTAGAGTTCTCCACCATCTGCAGAGGCTCCCATAGACACGGTCTCTTGAGAGTCTCAGGGTGAGACTGCATCATGGGTGGGACAGGTATGACCATCTTTGCTCCTTCCCTCTCCTGCCCCCCCTCCATGTACCCCTTCTTCCCCTTCTCCCTCTCTTTCTTCCTTTCATTTTACAGAAAAGCAACCTGGGGCCCAATTAATTTACTCAGCTTGCCCAAATCACACTCAAGGAGAATAACCATGAAGAAGCTCCAGGACTGGACTTCGGTTCCCCAGTTTCCTATTGTTCGCTCTTGATCGAGTCTCAGATACTACAGAGAGCTAAGAAGAAATGCAGAGGAAAGAAAAAAGAGGAGGCAGAAGCGGGGGATGAGCAAACCAAGGAAGTCAGAGAGAGCAGAAGAATAGGGAAGTAAGGCAGACCACAATTCTGCAGCGAGTTCCTTGTTAAACACATTTGCACAAGAACACATACTCTCAAGAAACTCCATAAAAGGAGTCGCCATTATTCAACTATCATTCATTCCTTTACATCTATTGATCCAGGGGAGACTTGATTAGAATGGAAGACATAACTCCTATGGCGGCTACTGTTGAACCATCTGCCTTAATAGCTAAATAATATCGGTCAAGGGAATAACTGTGTCCAAGAAATGTCGTTTTACAGAAAAGAAAAAAAAACCTCTAAAAGGAATATGTTCTGGTGATGTGTAATATTTTAATCCCCTGGCATTGAAGAATGGTTAATTCCTGGCTGACTTACCAACAAGGAAGTGCCCAGCATTCTGCTGCACCTCCAAACCTCTAATGACACTCTGCCTCTCTCCCCAGATAATTCCTAGGGTCTGAAGCTTCCCCAACATCTGCATCGTATGGCTGACTCCTCTTGTGATAAAAAATGCAGCCGTGATAAATGGCACGAAATGAGCTTTGCAGTGGAGGTTCAGAAGGACCATGACATCTTAGAAAGCAGCAGCTGTCCACTTCCATGCAGACCCGCACACATCTCAGGCCTTGGCTGGCACCTGACCAGGAGAGGAAGTGCTCTGACCCACAGCCGCAGGAAAAAAAAAAAGCAGAAGGAGAATGGGGTCGTATCCTGGGACCATCATGCTTATAGCTCTTTATTGGAAGATAATTACAGCCTTATTCAATTTATGACCCAGAATGCACCTAATCCCCTCACAAATGCTTCTTTTCCACCACCCAGCACTTTTTGACGCTGCTGGCCAAATAAACGGTGGCTGTTTCTACCTGGGTGATGGCAAAGCTGTTAATTGTAACACTCCATGAAACTTAATTATGCAAAGCAGAGCAGCAACTCTACAGCTATTAATCAGAGGTTTGATTCAGAGGTAATTTGTTGTTGGGACCCAAGGAGCTGTCTCTCTGGTTCCTTCTGCGGAGCTGCACCAGCGGTTAATCCCCTGCTTAATGGAAAACTGCTGGGGTTGGATCGGGGTGCTTGATGGAGACAACGCAGCTTATGAGCATCACCTTGTTTATTAATGGGCAGGCACCTCGTTTCTTCTCCTAAGTCACCTTTAATTACAGCAACCGGAAACCAATATCACTTGTAGGCCATCGAGGACAAGTAGCCGATATCTTATTTCCCAACTGCCCAAAGGCAGAACAAGAGAAAATGGGTAGATTATGAAAGTGGGTTAATACGCAGGAAGAAGTGAGGAAAATACACTTGAAACTGATAGAGAGAAAATCATCAACATCACCTCTGGATATCTTTAGGAAGAATAGAGTGTCTATAGCTTTTACTAAGGATGATTTCAGTATTTGCTCCTAAGTAGGTTGAGTGGGCTTCCCTGGCGGCTCAGATGGTAAAGAATTTGCCCACAGGGCAGAAGACCTGGGTTTGTCTCTGGGGCAGAAAGATTTCCTAGGGAAGGGAATTGCTACCCACATCAGGATTCATGCCTGGGAAATCCCATGGACAGAGAAGCCTAGTGGGCTACCATCCATGGGATTGAAAAGATTTGGACACAACTGAGCGATTAACACTTTCACTTTTCAGAATGAGGTGTAAAATTATCAGGACAGCCCGATGAGGCCTAAGGAGTTCCAAACTCGTCTCTGATAGATGAAAAGGGATCACTAGCTGCCAAAAACGGAATACCACCACTGCCATCACAATCACCAACACCTTTGACGGCATCTGATCCCCGTAGTATAAATCCATATATCTTTTCACTCAGAATGCACATCCTATAGGTCACTCCCTGTGCTCATGAGGTGCTAGAGACACAGATGCACGTCAGGGCCCCTTCTTCCAAGAGCTCATGGTAGAACACACAAGACCCACAGAGTGAATCCAGTAAGAACGGTCATGCAGAGAGGCAGGCATTGTCCCAGCAGAGCTGGATAAGCAGGGCCCAGAAAGGATGCAGGAGCAAAGTTGCAAAAAGGATCGAAGGGAAGTGAAAAGATGGAGATTTAAAAGAGGAGGAAATGAGAGGATGAAGAAAAAGAGCTTCAGGATGAATAGAGAGGGGAGTATGGACAGCGGGGCACAAGGAGGGATCCCCCTGCATCCTGACGTCAGCCTATCTCCAAACAGGGCCCCACTGCTCCTGATACACACCAGCTTCTCCTTCATCTCCTTCGTGTCTCCCAGACATCTCAGCTCCTCCCCTGCTCAGAACCTCTGCTCAGGCTGTGTCTGTTGGGAACGCTTTCTCCCACCGCCTTCCAGATTCCATCCATTCTCTAGCAGCAAGGTTGCCCCAGGCTTCAGTGTTCTTGGTCTCTTCCACACAGCACTGCCCACACACACCATGTACAAAGCCATGAGCACTTTCTGGTGTGGTTCTACTTCATCCAGTGCTTGGTTTTACTCTGAGTGATATATCACGGGTGCTGTAAGGGCACAGATGGTGAGTAGACAAAATAATGGCCTCCAAAGATATCAGGTCCTAATGTTTGGAATTTGTAAATGTCCTTTCATATAAGGAAAAAGGGTTTCTGCAGGTGTGATTAAGATAAAATTTTGAGATGGAGTGATTATCTTAGATTTTCCTTGGGGCCCTAATTGCCCTCACAAGTTTCACAAGAGGAAGGCAGAGGGAGATTTCATAAAGAGGAAAAGGAAGAAGCCTGTGACCAGATGCAGGGACCAGAGCGATGAAGCCCCAAGCCCAAGGATGCTGGAGGTCACTGGAAGCTGAACGAGGCAAGAGACAGCCCCTCCCCTCCTGTCTCCGGAGAGCACAGCCCTGTATCACTGACCCTCTTGCCTTTGGAATTCTAGAAGATGTTTCTGAAGCTTCAAGCCATCAGGTTGATGGTACTTTGTTACAGCAGCGGGAAGAAACTAACACAAATGTACAGGGTGACCATACACCCAGTCTACACCTAGCATCCTGGCATAACTACAAAAGCTCCCCTTTCACTCTCAAAACTTCTAGTTTGGCAATAAGCTATGCAGTCATCCTTGACTGGATGGTATTTAATCTCTGGCTTCATCCTTAGCACAGTTAATGCAATGCCACACCTATAGCAGGCAAGCAGTATAGAATATGTGAAGTAGAGAAGAAAACCTCTCTGTCCTTTTAGAGATAATTTGCTTGCAGTGTTTCGTCTAAATTTGGGAAATAAGGAAGGGGTTTCGTTGGCTGGGGCAGAGAACTTGTGCAGACACATGTGTTGTTTGAAGATGAGGTTTTCAATCTGGCCTCACCCAAAAAACACAGATTCGGGATTTATCTTAAAATCAACAAAGACCTCCATTCCCAGTCCAGATTTCCAAAATGCGTAACACTGAGAACTTCTGCTCAGTCTGAGCGATGTGTTTCAAACATGCAGGTAAATGTGGTCTGACATCTTTCTTGGTTTTATTTCAGGGGAAAAGTCTACATGAACTTACTTGACGAGATCGGAAGAAGGAAGGTGGAGGCCCATTTGAAACAATCTCTTGACACACAGCTTAGTGTCCATGGACTCCTTTAGAGAAAATAACTGCTTGTTCGTGCACATCTATGGGGGAGAAGCAACTCAGTCTAGGTGCTGAGTATAAATAGAATAGCCTGAAGATGTATTTTTTAAAAACGAGTTACTTATTCCAGCCAATAACGTCCTTAGGATCCACAGCCAGCAGTCACAGGACTCAAAGAGCGAATGTGCACAAGTGCAAAAAGTACTAGAAGGCAGGTGGAACATCATACAGTAGGAGAGCTCTTCCTCGGGTGGAATTTCACTGGGAAGACAGAGGACTTGGAAAGCTACAGAAGACTTCAACCAATCAAGGCTTGGTTGAACCAAAACAAGGCTTTATTGTGATGAATTGTATGATGTTGATTCTAAGTACCAGACCGTTAAGAGAAGGGACAGTCCACTGTGAGCTATGATCATTGTTAACCGCCTCATAAAGACATATGATTTGAGCTGGAGTTGAACCCAGTAAAGGGGTCACACGGGTACCAAAAGGGGCAGGGTGGGAGAATGCACAGGGGTAATCCAAGTTAGCTGGATAAGACAGGAGTATTCCCGTTTCAGGTGGAAGGACTACCATGTCTCACTTCTCTCTTACTCCACATTAATTGCTAAATTTGGTGTAAAATATGCGTTAGAGTATTTCTGAAATCCCATGGAACTTAGAACTCCTCTCTCTATTCCTTGGGCTAAATTGAAAACCTCCAGCTCTCCTCTGCATCTAAGTTCTTGCGAGTTGAACGGACTAGATGAGATTCTCACAAGTTAAAGGGATGTGAGTTTACACACTGGAATACAGCAGTGGAAAGTCATTTAAATAAATTTAATTATGAAAGATCACCCAAAGCCCTTTCTTTCCCTTTTATTACTGAGCTGTGAGCAGTATAGGGATGACGAGGCAGTCTGTGAGCATATGGGAATTCCCGGCTCCTCCACTGAGTAGCACCCCTCTTCGAGAAAGGAGTGTGAGTGGATGCTGATCACTCTTCAAGATGCTCAAACACTGGATGAGCCAGCCGGATCTCGGTTATGATGTATTCGTAAATAACAACATTTGGAAGTAAGCAAAATGGAAAAATAAAGAAAATGCAACCCCAAAGTAAATACACTGATGTCTGGTTTTGGATAATGAAGTTGGAGCAAAGAGGGGAAAATAAAACCCTCCAAGCACAGGAAAGGCAATTAAGAAGCAGAGATGGAATCTGGTGTAAGGAGAGTATTTAGGTAAGTACAACCAATGGCCTTACCAGCAGGCAACTGCGCACATGCATGAGAAATTAACAGAAACGTGCCTTGCATGTGGGGTGCGTCTCCATGACCTACTGCATGTGCCCAGTCGCAGAGAGTGAGCTGGATGGTTTCCTGACTGCCAATCACCTGTGTCATCGCAGGTGGCCTGTTGGTTCTTCAGTTTCACTAAATCAAAGAGCCAGACTGTCTAACAAGAAAACAAAAAACATCTGGGTCCTATTAATAACCACCTCACTATTGTATTGTTTTACTAACAATTTCTCAACTATCAAGATTTTTCTCAGGCTTCCCTGGTGACTCAGCTGGTAAAGAATCCACCTGCAATGCCAGAGACCTGGGTTTGACTCCTTGGTGGGGAAGATCCCCTGGAGAAGGGAATGGCTACCCACTCCAGTATTCTGGCCTGGAGAATTCCATGGACTCTACACTTGCTCCTTGGAAGAAAAGCTATGACCAACCTAAAGAGCATACTAAAAAGCAGAGACATTACTTTGCTGACAAAGGTCCATCTAGTCAGAGCTATGGTTTTTCCAGTAGTCATGTATGAATGTGAGAGTTGGATTATAAAGAAAGTTGAGCATGAAAGAATTGATGTTTTTGAACTGTGGTGTTGTAGGAGAGTCTTGATTGTCCCTTGGACGACAAGGAAAACAAACCAGCCCATCCTAAAGGAAATCAGTCCTGAATGTTCATTGGAAGGACTGATGCTGAAGCTGAAATTCCAATATTTTGGCCATCGTATGCGAAGAACTGACTTACTGGAAAAGACCCTGATGCTGGAGAAGATTGAAGGAAGGCAGGAGGAAAAGGGGATGACAGAGGATGAGATGGTTGGATGGCATCACTGACTCAATGGGCATGAGTTTGGGTCAGCTCTGGGAGTTGGTGATGGACAGGGAGGCGTGGCGTGCTGCAGTCCATGGGGTTGAAAAAGGTTGGACACGACTGAGCAACTGAAGTGAAGAACTTTCTTTCACCAGAAACATTTTGACCCACATGTTTTTAATAAAGATTTCAAGTGTGAATGGAGGTGTAAGGCATTTTTGTGTTTTGAACCCTTGAAAAATTATTAAGAAGAATCAATAACATAGAGGAGATATTTTTATGATAGATAGTTTCCTAACAAAGGAAAAAATCACTGACAAGGAAGTTTTATGATAGAAGTTTTACCAACAAAGAAAAAACAAAAATCACAGACAGGGAAGTTCTGTTTTCTTTAATTTCCATGAATCATTAAGATGAAAATGCCATCAGTGCTAAATCCAAGGAATACATATTTCCCTGTAATTTCTTCTATGGACTCTGTTTATATCTTTGGGCTCATATATGTTCATACTTGCTTTGTCTAAAATGGCAAACAATTATTAGCAAATAAAGCATTTCTTATATTAAAAAACTAACTGCATCACCATAGATGCATGAATCCTGTAGACTTCTGAATGAGGTTTCTAGAAAACATGCTACCATTTGTTGGACTATAAAGAAGGCTGAAGAATTGATGCTTTCAAATTGTGGGGCTGGAAAAGACTCTTCAGAGTCCCTTGGACTGTAAGATCAAACCAATTAATCATAAAGAAAATCAACCCTGAATATTCATTGGAAGGACTGATGCTGAAGCTCCAATACTTTGGCTACCTGATGCAAAGAGCCGACTTACTGGAAAAGACCCTGATGCTAGGAAAGACTGAGGGCAGGAGGAGAAGGGAGCGTCATAGGATGAGATGGTTAGATAACATCACTAACTCAATGAACAGGAATTTGAGCAAACTCCTGGAGATAGTGAAGGATAGGGGAGCCTGGCCCAGTGGAGTCCATGAGGTTGCAAAGGGTCAGACATGACTTAGTGACTGAACAGCAAGCTACCCTTTGTGTTCTGAGATTGACCTTGACCTGATATTGATGAGCTGTATCAGTCATGTTCAGTTCAGCATTAATTATTGATCAGAGAGCAGCTTGGAATTTGGGGAAGAGGAGAACTGTAGAATATATTCAGAAACAAAAAAGAAAGAGGGCACTGTGGAGTAGAAGAAACGTTGCAAAACCAGGTCTCCAAAGAAATTAACGCCTGTGGCAACTTTCTCTTTGTCAAGCCTGGAGTCAAAGCGAACGATGGGGGACAGGAAATGTTATCATCATTCTCATAACACCGGGACAATGAGCACGTGGATGAGTCTTTCTCAGTCAGGTTTACATGTAAAATATTAACTAATAGAGGTGACAGATGTGAGGATTGTCATTTCCAGCTTATAAAGCTCTTTGAAAATTAGAGACATTCACACAAGGAAGAACAGTGTGTGGACGGCTGAATCCACACGTGAGATTCGGCCGTGCAGCCCACGGAGATGACTCATTTTACTCAAAAGATGCAGCAGATGCTATTGGGAGAGGAAGCTCATCTTTGCTGTAATCTAACCCCTTCATCATTAAGATCAGAAATGGGCAGCAAACTATCTGAAAATGAACGTGCTGGAATTTATGGAACTCAGTTTCCTGGCCCCTTTCCCTGTAGAATGCCAAAGACCTGACAAGGCACAAAATTCACAGAATAAACTCAGCACACAGCTGACACCACACAGAGCACTTCACAGTGGGCTGGGAACCGGCGACGGGTAAGATTTCCATCTTCCAGAAGCCGAAGCAGCGCCCAGAGAGAGTGTGTAACCAAGTCCACAACTTGCACTTGGATCCCAGAACCGTCTGCTTAGCCATTAAATGCCAGGCTTCCTGGAAAGAAAAGCAGCCTCAAATCCCCGAACCCACTGCTACAGTAGAATCCATTACAGGCACAGACATGGCCATGGAAGTGAACAACGGATGCCCTGGAAGCACCTTCCTGAACCCCCATCCAACTCCAGCCCCAGCAAAATACTCACGAGGAGTCTTTCCTAATAAAAAGTAATCTCAAATTGTGTAATGGGAACTGACAGAAGAATAGGATTCATTTCTCGCAGTTGGCTTTATAAAAAATTTTCTGATCTCTGTCTTATGCAAAAGGAGATCCCTTGCATTAGGGCCTGGCTAGGAACCGTCAGCCAGTCATGGCCTGGAGGCCCTGGAGCTCCAATGGACTCACACCCTCTCCATCTAAAGCTTTTCCTACAGAGGGTCATAACTCTGATCCTCTGATATAGGTACCAGAGCTGTATACTCAGCTCTCCCTCCTCACCTCTCTTTCTTCTGTTCCCATCAAGACAGAACAATTTCCCTCTTTAAAATTCGGTAAAGTAAGAGACACAAAGCAAAAGGCACAGTGACTGTCTTAGAGGGACTCAGGGACAATGACTACCGTCTCATTCTCCAGACCTGCGGGCCCGCCTGACAGAGGACCACGTGGCCCAAGGATGCCCACTGTGGTAAGGATGACAAGCTCAGGAACAATCTTCTTACATGTGAAACGGGCAAAGCCCTCCAGGAGATGAAGAATCTTCCTTTCCTTTCCCTTCAGCATCGAAAGCAGAGAACACAAACAGAAAAACTGTGGGGTATGGAGGCTGACTGGGAGAAGCATTTAAGGCCTTGCACATGGACATACAGTTAGCTTTAATTAAATCAATCATTTAAGTGATCATCTGTTACACAGCACTTGTCTTCCCTCATCTCTCCCCTAAGACCGAATTTCACCACTCTCTGCACTCGGATTTCCTAATGTGTAGACTGACCTCATGGTGTCCCCCGTCTCCCCCATATGTGCACGGGTGTCTGCCTCTCCTATCTCCTGGTAATTAATACCCCCTCATTCCCAGGGCATCCGGAGGACTCCTACAGGCATGCTCCTCCGAGCCGCAGTCTTTTTCTGTTGATCATAAACAGCTCCTCTTAGAATTACATGAGCAAGAGCCAAGATCAATGGCAACCTGATTTACAGCAGCTCTTACCAACAGCTTGTGGAAATTAGAAATAAATACGGGGTCAAACAGCTCACCAGTAATTTGACATTGGTAAATCTGGCTTATTTAGAAGGCTTAAATAATAAGAACCTTCCCATTTTGGTTTCAGTGACAAGAACATCAGCACATTGCCGAAAGAGCCTTTTAGAGCTGAAAAGGTGCTTTAAAGTTTATCACTCTTACGGCATTTTTCTGCTCTCTTATATATTGCAACATAACTGAAAAGCAGCACAATAGTGTAACACTCACCACCTTAACTGGCAGAGCCACTAGAAAGAGCTATTGGAGAACTGCTCTCGGCCCTGAAATCACATCTGCAGGTTGTATTACAACCTATCAATAGAACAGCATCTGTCTGTCTGAGTAGCCTAGAAATGACAGTGAATTCCTTGTGAATGCTACAAGGAAATGATTCGGAAGCCTCTTGGATCTAAATGAAATAGAAGCAATGCAAACATCAAAAATAAGGACAACTCCTAAATACAACTATTTTTTAAAAAATGACAATGGTGTCTAAGTTTAATGATGATTTGATTCAGCCATCCCAAAGCTGACTTTGATATCAATTTATAATGAAAATTTTCTTATGGAATTGCTATTGTTTCCCTCATGGCTCAGATGGTAAAGAATCTGCCTGCAATGCAGGAGACCCAGGTTCAGGCCCTGGGTCAGGAAGATCCACTGGAGAAGGAAATGGCAACCCACTCCAGTATTCCTGCCTAGAGAATCCCATGGACAGAGGAGCCTGGTGGACTACAGTCCATGGGGTCGCAAAGAGTCAAACACAACTAAGCGACTTACAGTTTCACTTTCATGAGCTCTGGACATACAGAACAGCTTAGAAGAGGCCGGAGTAAATACATACGCACTACGGTCCACATTTCTCTGAGACCTTAGGAACACAAAATGGCAAAAATGTGAACATTACATACTTGTTGAAAAATCTGATCTAATAAAATGTGATAACAGGCCTAAGGAGGGTGACACAGTCCATCTTGCCTCCTAGCAATTCAGTTAGTCAAATGGTGAAAGGGAAAAAGAGGAGGACATTCCTCGATTTGAGGCTGTTTCATGATTTGCCTGACATCAGAGTTTCTCCCCATGACCAGCACAGATTTTTCACGCCACTATTTCATTCTAGTCCTTCTGGTTTTATCCTTAATAGAGACTCATACAGGTGGCCACACAATAGGCTGTACTAATTGAAAATTGTCTGGTCAACCTCAGGGAAGTACTTGTGTGGTCAATAGATAAGCTGTACTAGGGTCAACTGGGATTCCTTTCAAACCTACAGACTTGAAGCTGGGGCAGGTGGTCACGGTCACCAGTGGCCACAGTTCCGACCTCCTCTATCTCACTCCACTGTCCTTCACCCCCTCCAATTCCAAGTCGCTTCAGCATCCCATAGCATTTAAGTCCAATTTGAAACTAAAAATAAACAAGCATCAGAGGCAGCAGTGCAGGATGAGCAGAAGTAGGTGAGGCTGGAGGACATGTATAATGGTTCTCCAAGCAAAGAGAAGGAAGTGGGATGAGATCATCAAACTCCGCTGCTAGGTTTTGGGGTGGGAAGAATCAATTCAAGGTGATGAAATGGCATGACCAAGAGTACACATCTGGTCAAGGATACAGCCGAGATCAGAATAAAATTTCCAATTCTGATTTCTTTTTCCTTTCTGCTACGTTATGTGCAAAGTCTCTTTCCACAGTGTACAGGTACATGACATACATGTACAAAATAGCCAGGGGAAAGACTGAAATACAGAGTTTACTTCATAGGTCATCCCCTGCCCTTTTCTGAACATTTCTTTCAGCTGTCGACGTGTCCACAGTGGAGGCTTCGTCATCCTTCTTGACTCAAGTCAAACACCATCTTCTCTGACCCACCATTTCTACCCCTTCCAAGGGAAGTAGTGTAGCACCAACCTTGGTTTCAGATGTAGTTAGCAAGTGGCCAACTGGGATTGAAGTCAGGTCTGTTTGAATTCCAGGATCTGCATCGTGAACTGTGCTACCTTCGGCGTGATCAGGAAGACCGAGGAGATGGCCTTCAGGAAGTGCTGGGACCACGGCAGACAATCGACCTCGTTTTTCTCTTCTCTCATCTCCAAGTTCCGTTTTCCGTTTCATCTCCCAGGAAAATGATCAAGGACTTAGTGCTCTCAGAGCATTTTATAAATCAGTAGTCTACACCTCTACTTTCAGTCAACGAACACACCGGGAATTTGGAGTCAGGTTCAGTGTTAGAGAACAAATAACCAGATGACAAGATAAGAGCCTTACTGAGAAGGATTTATATGCAATACCAAATTCTTCAGCCTTATCTTATGGGCTAAAGGGAGATATTGAAGAATTTTACACAGCAGAGAACTATGACTTTTATTTTAGGTGAATCTGTCTGACTATCTTGTGAAAAATGGATCAGAGGTGGGAAAAAAAATCACTAGGACTTCTAGTCTCTGTGGTCTAGCCAGAGAAATAAGGAAGCCTTAATGCGTCTGCCTCCAATGCGGGAGACTCAGGTTCGATCCCTGGGTCGGGAAGATCCCCTGGAGAAGGAAATGGCAACCCACTCCAGTATTCTTGCCTGGAGAATTCCATGGACGGAGAAGCCTAGTAGGTTACAGTCCACTGGGTCGCAGAGAGTCGGACACGACTGAGCGAATTCACCTAATTTAGGTAGTAGACTATTGTAAGAAGAAAATCATAAGAACTATATCCAGATACTACAGTCTAGTTGGTACTATTTTCCTCATAGGGGAATAAATTAACAATTCTGAAATAAATTTATTTGCATAATAGGATTAAACAAACAAGTAAACATATTGTAAGTAATGAGAGGCAGGTTTCTCACTACTGGCAGAAGAGGTTTAAAATAAGTAAAAAAGAGAGAGAGGTGTTGCTTTGGTGTTGGCTAGAATCAGAGGTATGGATATGGACTTATGGAATCTTAAAACATTTATATAGACATAAAGAGAGATGGATGGGAGACAGGTAGATGTGCCCATACAGGAGTTAGCACACACCCACATCCCCTAGCCCCTCCCACTGAACATGACCAGACACAGTCACCCCACAGCAGCAATGAGCACCCTGAGCCCTGGGACTTGGTTGCTAAACACCATTATCCAATAAGAACAATCTGGGTTCCTTAGAGAATGGATAGGTTCTGGAGACCAGGAAGGGCAAAGATGAGTCTGAAGCATTTTCTGGCACCAGAAACTAAGAAAGTGCTTAAAAAGAGAGAGAGGAATGTGTCTGTATTAAAAACTTAGAGGGGCCGATTTGACTCCCATCAATAACCAATGACTAAAGCTGGAAAACTTGAGAAAAAATAAGAATACAGATTAAAAGAAAGAGCTATGAGTTCATATTGATATAATAAATAACTGACTACATCCACAAATGGAGGAGGAGACCTCTCTACCTTTGAGAGTAATCCTAATTAACAAAAGTAGGAAAAAATGAGTCAAACAGAAAAATCACTGTCAGAACTCTACAGCAATAATCTCTTCCACAAAAATTGCTAATTGCAGCCTGCCAGGCTTCTCTGTCCATGGAATTCTCCAGGCAAGAACACTGGAGTGGGTTGCCATTCACTTCTCCAGGGGATCTTCCCAGTCCTGGGATGGAACTTGGGTCTCCCACATTGTAAGCAGATTCTTTACCATCTGAGCCACCAGGGAAGGTCCAATGGATGCTAAAATTAACAGGCAAAACTTTAAGCAGAAATGGAATATGCTTCCCCTTCAAAACCTTAGAAAGGGAAAGTAGTAACTTTACAGTGGGGATTTCTGGCAGATACTCCATGATTCACCATTGATCACACCATCAGTTACAGACACCTGTCAATAGCATGGATCTGCTGATATTAAGAACTGGGAGAAACACATAACTTCTATGGCATCTGCCCCAGGATATTCTCATACTAGTCATGAGAAAACATCAGTAAAGCCTAGACTGTGGGGTATTTACAGTAATGAGAAATGCTTTATCAAAGGGTCAAGGTTACAAAAGCAAGGAAAGATGGAGGAACTGCCACAGATTGGAGGGGACTAAGAAGGCACTAAAAGCAGCAGAGGACCCTGGACTGGACCCTGGAGCAGAAACTCCAGACTAATAGAAAAATCGGCCAAGTCTGAGTATGCTCTGAACATCAGTAGGATTGCACCAAGGTAAATTTCCAAGTTTGGACCATGACCTAATGATGATACAGGCTGCTGGTGTGAGGGGAAGCTGAGTAGGGTGTTTGGAACCCTTTGTACTTCTTCGGTAACCTTTCTAAATTTCTTTCTAGAAACGGTAAACAGGACTGTAGATGGTGGAGTGGAGAAGGCAGGAGGAAAGGGAGCAGGGTCTACAAGGCCAGTATAAATGAGAGACAGGGCATCAGGGAGAGGCTAGACTCAGCGGGCATCCCCCCTCAGATGGGGCCATGAGTTGAGCACACAGGCTTGGAGGGCAGCGAGGACTTCACCTGGGATACACTGGGTGTGATGGACACAGTGTGGACAGCTTGATGAATGTGTCTTGAGTCTGAGAGAGAGAGAGAGAGAAGAATTGGGAGCATAAACTGCAAAGCAGGTGGTATCCAGAGGTTCTTGAGGAGGACTAAGTCAGAGAAAGGACACGGATGAAGAGAAAGGGTCGGGAGGATGGAGATCAAAGTCAACTCTTGTTTGCAATAGCCATTTTTTTTTTTTTTTACACACTTTTGTGGTCGGGGGATAGGCTTGTTTCTGTGTTCTCACCACTTAAGAGTCACGCTGGGTAAATAATACCAGCCCACAGATGGGTATGGAACCATGTTCACATAAGGCACGGAGGAGAAAATGACTCGTCTTCTTTAACACCAGGAGTCCACAGAGGTTTCTGTCTCCTGTTACGTGTATTTCACTCGCCATTCCTGTATCTCACATTTTACTGAAAAAGTATTTCCTGTAGCTCAAAAATCGAGGTATAGAAGTGATGCCTCAAATACAGTATGCACATGTGTGCGTGCATGCTCAGTTGCTTCAGTCATGTCCAACTCTGTGACCTCATGGACTACAGCCTGCCAGGCCCTCTGTCCATGGGATTTTCCAGGCAAAAATACTGGAGTCGGTTGCCATGCCTTCCTCCAGGGAATGTTCCTGATCCAGGGATTGAACCCATGTCTCCTGAAGTTCCTGCACTACAGGCAGATTCTTTACTGCAGAGCCCCCAGGAAGCCAAAATATGGTATAGCATGGTTTATATCTGACCTATTTATTCCCCTCACCACGTCTGAGAGAATAACAAAACAGTCAACAAATAGTCTTAGAGTTTAAAAAATCAGTAGGAGATGCACTGCTTAGGGGACCTCATCCAGAACAAAGAGAAGCTCGCTCCTTGCCTACTGCCCTTGCCGAACGTGTGGCTTTCTTCACTAAGAGGACTGTTTCCAGCCAGGGTCCAGGTGGAAGGATTCAACCCAGGTCTCGTGAGAATGCCCAGCCTGACCTCCAGGCTCCAGCGGAAAGCAGAACCTCCCTCCCGCCCGCACATCCCCTGCCTGTAGATGTCCTCCCTCCCGCTACCCAGCACCTGCCGTGGAACTCCCCATGTGTTATGCAAACCTCCTGCGAACACAGTTTGTTCTGGGAAACAGTAGAATACAATGATATTTAACAAGAGAAGTGGCTGCTGAAATCCCCATAACCTCCCACTATTTGGGCAAATAGAGTTTACCTGAATATTTTAGGCTTTACAATTGCCGACCAGATGGCAGGCAGCAATATTACAGGCAGGAAAGGTATTACAGAGCTTCCGTTCCTCCTCCGTGAGGCTGAGTACGATACTGTGCTCAGAACCCTGCTCTGCCACTGGTGGGCTTCTCCCTCCCCCTTTCAGTTTTATTTTCTCATGCCAACACATCAAGGGGAAAAAATCCCTTCAAAGTGTTGCTGTGGATTATTCACTGATAATCTTCACACTCACTGACATTTTCCTTGAAGCCCTTCCATGGGTGGACATTGGGAGAGAGGGTTAGCTGGAAGGAGAAAGACACAAAACCAGAGGACAGGATATTTGCTTCTTCTTGTTATATGATGTGCTACCTTCCCTTCGGTCTGTTGGAAGTGCTGAGAACTTGGCCCAGGCCTTCTAGAGGTTATAAATAAGAACTCTGCATCATTAGATGTGGAGTCAAAATTCTAACAAAGAGTTCAGCTGGTGTTCAGAGAAAACTCAAGGACAGCAAGATGGGGTGTTTGGGTCAAACTCAGCAACAGGAGGCAAGATGCACTCAAATGAGGAAGAGAGGTCACAGTGTCCATCACCAGGTGTAAGAGGGGTCCAGAGAGAGCTAAGGGCCTAGGATGGGATGGGAGTGCAGCCTGGCAGCAGATGGGTGGAGGGGCCCACACCATGGGACTGGAGTCCAGTGTCTGGGGGCACGTGGGGCACTAAAGCAAGCATCCAGGTCGAGACACCAGGCAGGGCAGAGGGGTCAGTACTACAGCTGGACCCTTGTGGCAGACATCCCAGGGCTTCTCCACCAAGTCTGATGAGGACAGAATTTAAAGGGCTAGCACAGGAGCAGAACTGAGACAGCCTCACGTTATTCACTCTGGGTTCATCAGCTCCCTTCACAGAGTCCTCCCAGGTGCTCAGGATGTGGGCTGGCAAAGTGACTTCCGAGATACAGACGCCAGACTCCAGGAGCAGTGAGCTCAGAAGAGGAGGCCAACTGGACACTCGCCTGCTAAGCATCTTTAGCTTTCCTTGTAGAGATGGAGAACGCATTTATATCCAACTTCTCTCCAAAGTAGGCTATGGCAAGTGCGTTCCAGCAATAAGTGTGCATACTTAATGAGGTGAGGTGAGGTGAAGTCGCTCAGTCGTGTCCGACTCTTTGCGACCCTGTGGACTGTAACCTACTAGGATTCTCAGTCCGTGGGATTCTCCAGGCAAGAATACTGGAGTGGATTGCCATTTCCTTCTCCAGGGGATCTTCCCGACCCAGGGATCGAACCCGGGTCTCCCGCACTGGAGGCAGACGCTTTAACCTCTGAGCCACCAGTAGGACCTACGCATACTTAATGAGGCACATGTAATTAACCTGGAGAAGGACCCCCACCACCACCACAAGCATACCTGTCCCACCACCAATAATAACAACAGCCAAAAAACGCCTCCTGGAAAGACTCTGGTTTTGCAAGGATTCTCTAGTCTCTCCCATCGCTCATTTCACCCAAGCTGTGTGTGCTCAGCAGCTGTATCTAAGCAGAGAGAATGGAATAATAGAGGACGAGCAGGCCCTGAATAGGCTGTTTAAATTAGTTCCAAGACTCGGGTAATTGTCTAGATCTTCCCTTTGCTCGGCCTGTGTAAACACAGATTTAAATGATTGATCAAAGATAGAATAGAAACATAATGATCACAAGAAAATGAGGGGAAGCGCAAAGAAATCACATTATCTCAGGTTTGGAGGAAAAGAGTATTTCACATCCCAGCCCGGGCTCTCCTCTCCCATCTACAATCTACAACAGGCAGGGGGTGGCAGGGGCGGGGGGCGCATTGACTGCTCAGGCAGAAAATTAAGAGAATTAAACAAACAAACTTCAAGACTGATGACATCCTAGGACTCTGAGTCCACTTTATCACTCAGCCACATGATAAGTCATTTTAGCTTCTTTGATTCTATTTTCTTATCAACAAGCCAGAAAACACAACCCCTCAGACTTATATTGAAAATGAATGGGTCAGATGTGTACTCAAACTCTTTTTATAATGCTTTATACACGTTAAGTGTTCCACTGATAAGTCTGACATTGACAGAAGTGAATGAATGATTGAATACATGGCTACGGCCACTGAGTAACTCCTATACATATACAGCATAAGTCTTTGCAGGGCCATTTATCTTCATAGTGGACTTGCCCAGAGACTCAGCAGTAAAAAAATCCACCTGCAATGCAGGAGACTTGGGCTTGATTCCTGGGTCGGGAAGATCCCCTGGAGAGGGAAATGGCAACCTACTCCAGTATTCTTGCTTGGAGAATCCCATGGACGGAGGAGCCTCGCAGGCTACAGTCCATGGGTCACAAAGAGTCAGACATGACTGAGAGACTGAACAGCAGCGGAGCAGCTGTCTTTACGGTGTTTGTCACTATCTGCCATGACATATTTCTTTATGTACATACTATCTGCTTCCTCTATCAAAATATAAATGTCTCATGGGCAGCAAATTGGCCTTACTCACTGCTGTTTCCCCAGCGACCAGAGCAAACTTAGCACCTAGCAGACATTCAGTAAATAGGTGTTACATGAAGGAAGGAATGAACGAACGAGGCAGCCAGGTACTGAACCCAGAACTGCCTGAGTCCAAAGCCTGTGCCATTAACAACAAATCTCAACCAACTGCTCGTGAATGAATCAATGAATCCAAAAATGATGGAGGCACATTTCACTCAACACCACTCAGGTCTTTTCTAACCTGACTTTGGTAGGCAGAATGATGTCCCCAAGCATGTCCACATCTTCATTACCAGAATCTACGATTATGTTTATGTCACAAAAAAAAAGGTGACTGTATATGTGATTAAGTTTAGAACAGAAATGTGGAGAGGTTATCCTGGACTACACAGTGGGCCCAATTCATGCACACGGGTCCTCAAAAGCAGAGAATCTTTGAGACAGTGATCATACAAAGAGACATGAGACTGAGGCAGGTCAGGGAGATGCCACGATGCTGGCTCTGAAAATGGAGGGAGGGGACTACAGGCACCTCTAAAAGTTGGAAAAAGCACAGAAATGGGTTTTCTCCTAAAATTGCAGGAAGGAACTCAGCCCTGCCAACACCCGGACTGCTGCCAGAGATCCAAGCCAGACTTCTGACCTACAGAACCACAGAAAAGCAAATCTGTGTGGTTTTAAGTCACTGAATCTGTGGAAAGTGCTTCAGCAGCAACAGAAAACAACTGCCAGTCTAAAGAAATCCATCGTTCACTTGCTACCAGCACTGGACTGTAGACATCCAAAGAATCTTTCACTCAAATTAAGAAACAATTAATTGGATTCAATAAACTATCTTCTAAAAATCTCCTCCCCCCACCAACTTAAGGCCGAGATTAGACAATTTAAAACTTGGGGCCAACTGTAAAAGTTTCTTTTCTCAATATGGGCTTGTAAGAAAAAGCTTGAAACTTCAACTGATTTTCTTTGTTCCAGAAATGTGGGCTGGCTTCCAGGTATTATTCATTAAGCAGTGGGGAGTGCTATTTTTTTGGAGCCAAAAACCTTCCTCAGCTACTGCTTCCTGTGCTGTCTTTCATAATAACCAGAAAGAGGGAGAAAAGGTCGTACTACCACCGTTCCATGTGATTCTCGCCTCCCTGAACCTCTGATTGTCACAGCCTCCCTAGCCAAGGGCCCTGGAAGCATGCAGTCCTTCCAGCAACCCCTGAGTCCCCTGTCCCCACTGCAGGGCCATCCACCGGGTAGCTCCAACGCTGGAGTCCTGGAGCCCTCAGATTCGGAATAACTGGCATTGCCACGGAAAATCAGCGTGCATCAATCCATCCCCACAGACCGCAGGGTGGGCTGTAACTGTAGCTCCTCTCCTTCAAAGAATGCTTGCTGTCATGCTGTCATCTTGGCAATCCATGGAACAGATGAACAGATCCGAAATATTTGTTAAACACAACAGGACCTTGAAAACCACACCTCAGCGTGTGTGCGTGCGTGCGTGTGTGTGTGTGTGTCTGTGTGTAGCGATCCTGTGGGTCTATGGAATTAAAACTGAGTCAAGTAGGAACTAGCTGAATAAGGTAAAATGGGGAGTCTCACAGGTTCATTAAAAATAAATTAGGTACCTGTCTCCTAAACCTCTTGTTAGCAGTATTTCACTTAGCATTTATTTAACCTTAAAAAATGAAGGCTTCAAATGAATTCAGAAAAGCCATGCATCTGCCTTTCCTGGTTTAAAATATGAGACTTACTGCATGTGCAGTTCCTAAAGCAGAATCTAAGGGCAATAAGAGTTGATGGGCTCAGCGAGCGTTGGACCCATTACTCTTGTGTTATTATATTAACCTAAGTGCCGCCGAATTCATTTTCTTATGAAATAGCCCTGATCACTGAAAGGACTCATTTTCAGAGTGCACCCACTGATTCAGAGGCCGGACTGACACTTGGGCAACCCCTACCTACATCGAGCCAAGAAACCTCCTTCTTGCCAAAGTCACCCCAAGGAGATGCTCATATCGGAGGCCACTAGAGCAGAGACTTCAAAACCATTTCCTCTCTGTCCTCAGCTTCCTCTGGACTGAAAGCAGCCACAGAACCAGTGTCTAGAATCAGTCAACAAAGTAATTCAACAAATATGGATTGAGCTTCTACTGTGTGGCAGGTACTGCCACAGGTTTGGGGAAAAGAGTAAGAATAAAATTTTTGACAGTTCTTGCTTTCATTTGTGCTCTCATCTAATCAGTGACACTGATGATGTTCCTGATGGCAATAAATGCTAAATGGAGAAAATAAAGTGGATAGTTGGGGTGGGAGTGGGGATGAGGGTGATGGAAGATGTGGGGAGAGAATGAAAACTGGATTGAGGAGAGCATCCCAGGCAGAGGGAACAAGTGCAAGGTTGGTGAGGCTGGGCACGTTCTGTGGGCATGCACAGGAGGCTAGGTGTGGTGGGGGAGGAGGCGGGGGTGGGAGGACACCATCAGCTGCAAGAGCAAACCTCCATGTGCAGGGCCAAGCCTTCATCATGGACAGCACACACGTCAGTGAGAGATCCTGGCATCAGACCTTTTTATTTTGATCAGGGGGTAATAGAACAGGAATTAGCAACTGAATGTTACAATTTTACCATTGACCTTAAACACCTAACTTTTTCTTTTCACTTACATTAATATGTGTAGGTACATACATGGGTCTATCCCACATATATACCCATGTGGGCATAGTACAAGTGTAGGCATGTATATCTCAGATATGAGGATTCAGTACTAGGAAAACAAGAGAAATTAAGAGACTCAAGCACTCACCACCAAGCCCCTGGAGAACATTTTTTTCAAATGTTCAATAGCTATTTTTTCTTAAAGTCAGGTCAATTACTATATTTAATTGAATCAACATGCCATTGTTTATTAATATACCACAATTTACAATCCTCTAAGAAATAACAAAAACTTCCAATTAACCTACAACATGCTATCAAAGACATATCATAATTTCAGAGATGTTTTCAATTTGAAAACTTGTATATTGTAGAATGAATAAGATATAGTACATTCGCCCCTCTCCTGACCTCCAAAATTCATGAATTTTGACTCATTTTGATGGACCATTTTTTACAAAGCTTGACTGTTAACTTTGGCTCAAAGCAAGAAATTGCATTTGTATTTCCTTTTCTTTGGACAGACCAGCTGAGACAAAACGCTTTTAATCTCAGGCACTGTTCAACCTCAGATGTCTTTATTATTATTAGCAAGAGTAGTAATTAATTGTAGTAGCGGCAGTGGAGCTAAAGATGAGTAGCACATTATAGTGGTGGTATCTGTCGAATATTTATGGAGTGTTTATGACTCTCAGCCTGACCACACTCCACTTGTACGTTTAAAAATGGGTGAAGGTCAGTGACAGTGGCAAGCAATTGTACCCGCAGTGTCTGCTTCATTTCGTATCCACATTAGTAGTTTCTAGCGGAATACCCAGATTCTGTGTCTTCAGCTTCTCTTGGCTGAGCAATGCATCACTGTGTCGATGCGAGAGTGCTTCCCTAAAATCATAAGCTGGTGGTGAGAGCAGTTCTGTGTAACTTTCTGTTATAAAAATAATTGCTGTGTCAGTTGACATTCCCACAGTGCAGGAGGGTCCCCTTCTCTCCACACACTCTCCAGCACTTATTGTTTGTAATCTTTTTCATGATGGCTATTCTGACTGGTGTGAGGTGATACCTCATTGTAGTTTTTTGTTTTGTTTTTTAATTTATTTATGTTTAATTGGAGGATAACTGATTTAGAATATTGTGTTGCTTTTTGCCATACCTGTTGTAATTTTGATTTGCATTTCTCTAAAGGCAAATAAATAGTGATGTTGAGCATCTTTGCATGTGCCTCTTGGCCATGTGTATGTCTTCTCTGGAGAAGTGTCTATGTAGGTCTCCTGTCCATTTTTTGATTGGGTTGTTTGTCTTTTATATTGATCTGCATATAGCTGATTAACTTTGCTATACAATAGAAAACAAAACAACACTGTAAATCAACTATATTCCAATAATAATAATAATCATTTCTGATGTTATAGGCCTGTTTCTAAGCACTGCAAGTGATTTAAACTTCAGGACTCACCTGTGAGTTAGAGTCTATGGTTATTATTCCCATTTACAGATGAGAAAACTGAAGCGCAGACAGGCTGGGTTATTTATCATTGGACAAAAAAAAAAACATGGAAGTGGCCTGTCTGTCACAGGGGTCCACAGTGCCACATTTTCTATCAGATGCTCCATTCTAGCTGTTCTATGAGATCACTTTGTTGTACCAGCATACACACACACTCTTTCTGCCAGGCCAGTGTGCCCCACGCAGCGCACACTTTGCCCCCAGCCCCTCCCATGAGCCTGCAGGCTCACAGACTAGACTGCCAAGTGGACTCTGCTGCAGGTTTGCAAACCTGCTTTGTTCATCGTCTCAGTGATCCCGCTGGTCTAAAATACTGAGACTTCTTTATCTCAGATCTGATCACTTTAACCTACAACAGTAATCAGAGTCTGTCCCTCTGAGGAGCCTTCTCTTTAAGATTCAGGCCACATCGTGTTGACAAGCCAAGACATTCAGGCAGCCGGTCTGGTCGTGCACCAGGTGAGAGGCGTGTGAATGAAACTTGGGGCTCCCTTCTCACCAGCCCCGCCTTGCAACTGACCCATGGTCCAGTTCATGGCTGCCCAGCTGTTCCTCACCCGCCCTGACAACAGTAAGGTAAGGTAAGGTAAGGTAAGTCGCTCAGTCGTGTCCGACTCTTTGCGACCCCATGGACTGTAACCTACTAAGCTCCTCAGTCCATGGGATTCTCCAGGCAAGAATACTGGAGTGAATTGCCATTTCCTTCTCCAGGGGATCTTCCCCACCCAGGGATCGAACCCAGGTCTCCCACACTGGAGGCAGACGCTTTAACCTCTGAGCCACCAGGGAAGCCCAGTAAGAAGTTTCTTTTGAGCTCCTGATGGGGTGAAATTTTTTTGCTCAAACCCACTTGGAATCTGTTGCACTTAGTGGCAACCCTGCTGTGATCTCCCAAAAGGGAAGATTACCCAAGAATTACAGCATCACTGGCAACCAGCACCATTCCAACACTTATTTTCTGGATCCTCTAATCACCAAAGCAAAAAAAAAGAAAAAAGAAAAAAGGATGAGAAAGAAAGAAAACAAGTCATTTTGCTTTCACTCAGGACTCGTCTCCACCAAATAGTTTCCACTGCTGTAAGTCTGAGGCTGCCCGAGTGTCAAATGCCACCATCCAGGGAGTTGAAAATAAAGGTGCCCAGCATGAAGCACACAAATGCCAGCATCACAAGCAACCCTGAGCAGAGGGCTCAGCCCAAGAGGAGGGCCAGGACAAAAGGACCTTGTGACCCCTCTGTGCCAACAAAAGTATGTATTTAATTGAGCAGTTCAGAGAAAACTGCATTTTCGGAAATCCTAAGACATTTGCATTATGTGGTGCAAACACACTCTTACAGTCAAAGCTTTCCAGGAAACACTTCACAGAGACTGGTTTTGAACCTACTTTGTCCTTGAGCTGAAAGAATGATTCCAGTATGGGGGGCCCTCTGCACACTGAACACATGTGCCCTTCGCTTCCCATGTTCCCACTGCATCTGGTCGTCTTAGATGCGTGTCTAACAATATTCAAACCTGACTCTCCCCTGATAGATGCTCAAACTTGCTGAATGGCACAATTTTTATAACTTCACCTAATATGCAGTTAATTTAATCGATAGAGACAACCTACTTGAAAAGAGAATTTGCATGCAAGTAAGCTGAGCCCATGGTCAACAGATACGAATGCTAGTTCTCAAAGGCATCTTTCTCCTCCGTAAGCTAAACCATTGTGTTCTTTCACCAGTTCCAGAAAGCTAGCATCTTATCATTATCTGTCTGTTTAGGAAGTATCTATTTAATAGCTTTGAATACAAACCTTTAAAATTGTGCTCTTCTCTGGAAAACAATCCACTAGCTGTGCCAATGCGTAAAGCAGCAAGCAGCATTGGTCAGCCCACAGTTTAGAACTGGATGCTGTCTCTGGCCTGTGTTCTCTTTCTCCCAGTGCTTTCTGCAAAGGGAACTGTTTTACGGGGGCCATCAGTCTGCCCAGGTACAAAGAGCACAGGACGGCCACTCGGGCTGGCTCAGGACTAAGGAGAAGGAAATAGGGTGTGAAAGACAAAACCCACAATCTGTTCACTTTCAGCCCCTCCCCTCGCTCCTGTGTGGCTCCTGGAAGGAAGGTGCCATGTTCCCGGGAATATGAAACAGTCGACAGGTTCCCGGGGTCATCAAGAGCTCAGTAAGTGCCGCATCTATGGAAGGGAGGCAGCTTCAAAGGTTTCACTTCCACTTAGACTTTAAGCAGCTCTACAAAAGAGCATCAATTTTGGTTAAATTGATTTTACCCCTAGTCGGTTTGGATGGCGATTGTATCAGGCTGTGAGCACACAGAGGCTGGAGAGTGGATCCGTGTGCGTGTATGTATGTTCTTAAACATTCTCTTTATTTATAGTTTGGTGAGACTTGGCCTTTAAGGCGACTGAAAAGGCATTTTCACAGCATGGGCCACTCAGGACGGCAGTCGTATACTGCAATTTTGGTTACGTCAGAAACATAAAACCAGGCTTCTCCACACTGCTTCTGATTTCCTGCAGGAATATCTGTATGTCTCATTACCTTATATTCATGCAGGTTAGCTACTGACGCTAATTTAGCTGAAATATATAATAATAGACATATGGACTAAGTGTCTGCTGCCTATTAGGGACTCCAGTCTGCTTCCACGGATCAGGGTGGTGATGACTGTGGACCATGCCTGCCTGCGTGTTTCAAACACACGAGTCGGTGTGAGTGTTCATGATGGCAGCATGTGAGTGCAAACTGAGCAGGATGCCTCTCAGAAACCACGTAGTTTCAAAAACTATAGCACCAAACAGAAGCCTTCTGCTGAAACACACTCAAATTATAGTCTGATTTTATATTAACAGATATCAACTTTCAGTTATTTACTTGAATGAAAGGTACCTGCTGATTTAGAAAATAAGAGAGAAAGAAAAATACATCCAAATTATTTCAAGACGGCTGAAGGCTAGCGGGTACAACCTGTGTTCTCTCTCTCTCAACACATCCCTCACTTATTTATGTCTGCCCAGACCAATATTGAAATCAGCTTTCATTCTCTAAACAGCCTCTGATGGATGGTAATTGGGCAGAGATTAATTAAAGGCAGGTATTTGCAGAACTCAGAGTGGGATTTAAAACATACCATGGTTGAATTTATACAGACACACGTGTACATCCCATCCAGAAGCACATAATACCCACATCTGTTGATGGGGATGCTTTTCAGGAGTATTTTTTTAACGAGGGATATGTAAAAAGTCATCTAGGGGTCTTTTTCAAACACAGATGCTTAGTTCTCACCATCCAAATAAACTGATACAGTAAGACAGGGGTGGGTCCCATGCAATTGCCTTTTAAAATGTAAGTTTTAACCTTATCAGTTAATTCTTATAGGCACTAGCTACTGCATTAAAGATCAAATGTTTTTTAAATGTCAGCTGTTTAGGAACTTGAGAAGAGTCCCGTCTTTCCCAAGACCCACTGTGTCTGTCAGTGGGGACCACGATAGCCTGGACTGCTAATGCCAACAAGACAGGAACCATCCTGGAGTCCCTACTTTCTGCATCAGCCCAGCACCCATGCCCCCATCTCTGTCTCCAGACATTTATCAGATGCCTCCATGTTTTCTCTACTTTCCCTGCCACCAACTCAGTCCATTCTGTCACCTCCCCAGCCACCCGCTGCTTTACCCCCTGAGACCAGCACAGTGCCAGGCATCGAATGCCTGCTCTATAAATACTTGTTGAAGGAATACAATTGAGCGATTTTAAATGGTATATTTTTCAACAATTGCTTGTACAAGCAGTTGAAGTACATAAAACTGAATTAATATTAACAGACATTGAATTAAAAAGAAGGCTGTGAAACATGAAAAAGATACTTAGCATCCCTAATTATCAGAAAAAAATGCCAATCAAGACTACAATAAGGTACCACCTCACACTGATCAGAATGGCCATGATCTAAAAGTCTAAATAATAAAAGCTGGAAAGGGTGTAGAGAAAAGGGAACCCTCCTACACTGTGGGTAGGAACGTAAGTTGAAGCCACCGTGGAAAGCAGCACAAAGGTTCCTTTAAAAGCTAAAAAGAGAGTTGCCATACAGTCCAGCAATCCCATACTTAGGCATACATCCTAAGAAAACTATAATTTGAAAACACACAGGCACCCCAATGTTCGTAGCAGCACTATTTCCGACAGACAGCCAAGACATGGGAGCAACCTAAATGTCCATTGGCAGATGAATGGATAAAGAAGATTTGGTACATACATACAGTGGACTATTAGCCATAAAAAAAGAATGAAATAATGTCATTTGCAGCAATATGCATGGACATGGAGATTGTTGTACAAAGTACAGTTAGACAAAGGCAAATATATGATATCACGAACATGTGGAATCTTAAAAAATGATAGAAATGAACTTGTTTACAAAACAGAAGTAGACTAACAGACATAGAAAACAAGCTTTGGTTACCAAAGCGGAAAGGGGAAGGACTAAAGAAGGAGTTTGAGACCAGCAGATACATGCTACTATATACAGAAGAGATATAAAGGTCCTTTAGTATAGCACAGGGAACTATATCTGTAACATAGATATACAAAAAATAATATGTCTGTATGAAACCGAATCACTTCTCTGTACATTAGAAACTAACACAACATTGTAAATAAATTACACTTCCACTTTTAAAAAGCTGATGATATGTCTAATGATAAGCAATACAGCATGGGCTGGACTAAACAGCAGGGATGAGATCTAGTCCAGGGGCACCTTGGCCATCCGAGCACCCAGAGACATGGCTTCCCGTGGTCCACGCCCACCAGCCTCCTGTTTCTCTTTGCCAGGCAAGTGCACATGGGGATCTTGTATGGGCTTGCCCATCCACACAGGGCTATCTGGTGGTGAAACATCAATTCTCACCTCCTTATCTAAGAAGCAGAAGACTGGACTTCCCCAGGGTCTCCACGGCCCCTGGTGTTCTGCTCAACTCGAGAGCTTATGCAAAACACCCTTGTCTCTCGCAAAAGACAAAGGTGATGAAATCACTGCTTGAAGTGAAATAAATCTGAATGTAAGTGGAAAGATCCTATGGTCTGAACTGAAAGGCAGGCACTGCATGAAAAGGCATCTCAAGTTCACAGGCACCCAGAAAGAAGCCAAGAACAGCAACTGCTGTGACCGCTGCAGGACTGAGGACGTCCTTCTGGGTGATGCGACTTGTGACCTTCAGCAGCACCACAGGTCAGGGGATGAGCTGAACAGGATCAGCCTCCTCTCCAAGTGGCCGGGACACCCACCAACCCGCCAGGCACAGAATTGGAGGTTACGCTCCAGACGTCTGCTAATTTTGGACGGATGCTTCCCACACCCAAAGTCCATGCTTGTTGGTCTGAAATCCCTGAAGAGAGGGTGAGAGCAACTAAAGAGGGAGACAGCACATCCTTGTGCTGGGAGGGGGGCCATCCTTGGAGGGGCCCCGAAGGGCGGTCCTGGGACAGGAGACAGTGGTTCCAGCTTTTGGCTCCCCACTAACTGATCCCCCACCCCAACAGGAACACACTCTTGAGGCCAAACGGGCTTGGACCACTCCAATTCAGTTAACAGGAGTGCTGTTTGTTGTCCAGGATTCTAAATCACTCAGAAGGGAGTGCCTGTATTCTCTCAGACTCTCCATCCCCCTGTGGGGGCTGGGAGGAGTGCTTTGAACCCAGAAGCAGCCTTGGCAGTAATTAAACACCAAAGGCCTGTGCCGACCTCGTGCTGGTGTTTGGCAGCCTGCTCCAGCAGAGTAGAAGGGGGAAGATTTGATTTTAATCGCACAGATTTCATATTTTATTTTGCTCACAAACATTCCTGATAAGGATTTACTTCACTATTTTGTGGTTCTCCCTGAATAGTTGAAAAGGCCCCTTGTTTTCCCCCTTTTTACTGAAAATGCTGTCTGACCCCTGCCTTGTCCACAGTTTGAAGAGACTGCCTCCTCATCGCTCAAATCCAAGCTGGGAGCCATTTCTAGGAGAATTTTTAAAAAATAAAAGGAGTTTAGGGATGGCATGCCACCACTTTTGTAATTACCATGAGGCTGCCCCTGCTTACCCAAAGGGAAAAAATCAATTATCTAAGAATGCAGGGCTGGAATCAAGATGAAGAAAAACCTTGTTGCCTGAAGTTCTGCAGAACTTCTAAGAAAATGAGGAATTGTGGGTATGCACAAAACACTATTTTTCCAGAAGAGAAGGAAGTCACTTTCAGAAGGAACTGCTCGAGGCCCCCACAGTCCGTCCACACCCCAGCCGGCCAGCCTCCGGGCCTGCCCCAGGTTCCAGGCACAGCTCCACGGCTGCAGGCTCACACCTGCATCTGCAGGTCAAATGCTCACCAGGCAACCCCCAAACAGAGCAAATCACATACTGCTTTATGCTTCAACAGGGCACTCAATGCCCCTTTCTTGCTCACACAATATCAAATTTTAGCTTAGATATATATATTCACACATTTTAAAAATGTACATTCATATATAAGTACATATGTTCAATATATATGCAGAATTATGTCTATGTATTATAGCACATATAGAACAGTATATGTCACGGCTGCTCAGCTGCTCAGTCATGTCCAACTCTTTGTGACCCCATGGACTGCAGCATGCCAAGCTTCCCTGTCCTTCACTATCTCCTGGAGTTTGCTCAAATTCATGTCCATCAAATCAGTGATACCATCCAACCATTTCATCCTCTGTTGCCCCCTTCTCCTGCCCTCAATCTTTCCCAGCATCAGCATCTTTTCCAATGTATTATAGATATTAATGTATGTACATATTCTACATATAGTATTACATATACTTTCTATTTTACCTCTATGCATCCTAGAATTTTTAGTATTAAAAGCACCAGCTTCGGATGCACTGTGTTCTGGTGGGGGACACTAGACGTTCTGATTTGGCAAAAATATATGTCAAGGCATCTATTTTTTTTGCCCTCTATGTTAGCCTATCCAAATAACAGATTGTTAGACTGTATTATCTGTGGGTGGGGGGTCATTTCCAGCCCCACCTATCTTTCAACAAACAAGTCTGCTCACACAAACATACTTACAGCCATCCCTCACTATGTGCAGAGGGCCAGTTGCAGGACCCCACAGGATACCAAAACCCACAGACGCTCAAGCCCCACAGTCAGGCCCCCATACTTCCAGATTCCAAACCCACACATCAACCAGCCACAGATCTTAAACAGAACACAGATCCACTCCTGCTTGAATCTGTAGATGTGGAACCTGAGGACACTTGGGGCAAACTGTACTCCATCTGTTAGCTTATTAACTTGAATTAAGTGGAGACAATTTACCTTTGCCTTTTTACTCCAATCAAACTCTATTCCCACTGAAGTAATCTTAATATCTATCAAAATGAAGAAAGAACCAGAAATGGTGAGATTATATATATACATATATATATGCACATATATATATTTATAGATATATATGTATATGCATATATTTCTAATTTCTGGCATATTAGAATATATATATGTATTTATATATCTTTAAATTATGTAAATAGGTAATAAATGGTAATGAAGCTTTTAAGATGTCACAGAAACCCATGATCAGGAAATCTGATCAAGTTAGAGATGAGGAGAAAGATGGGAGACCCTGCCAAGATCCACAGCATCTTTCTCACGTTCAAAGTGCTCATATGGAAGAAAAATCTGAATTACCGAGGGAGAAAGGCATGTCCTTAGCCAACCTCCCCCAGGCTCGTCTGGGAAGAAGGCGGGTCCCCTCCTGCCTGCACCACAGACTTCCGCTCCGTGCTCTGCATCCAGCATGCTGTCTTTTAGGCTTTTGAGTACTGAGGCTGCTTCCTAAGGGATCAAGGCGTGTTCCTCACAATGGAATGCAAGGCCCTCTCCTCGGAAGCTCGTGCACCCCCACTTCCTGCCATCTCTCCACTCAGCAGCAAATTTCCCTTCATTAAAATTAAGCTTCATTTCTCTCTCATCTTTTCCTGTTTTCCTCAGCAGAACTGAGTGCAATCCTGAGCCTGTCTTTCCCACAGCTTTAGTTTCTTGTCATTTCACAACTAAATTTTCTTTCCCTCAAAAAAAAAAAACTAAGATTGTTTATTTCACCGATTTTGCCCCTCCTTTCTGGAGGAAACAGAAGAGAAGATGGTGTCTGTGTGTGTGTGTGTGTCTGTGTGTGTCTGTGTATGTGTGTGTGCGCGCGTGCGCATTGCCAAGAGGGAGGCTAACACGCCTGTCTTACTTTACTAAGTCCCAATCTGTACTAGAAGGTCCATTTGGTGCAGTTGGCATCAGGATCTTGCCAAGACACTCAGATTTGTGCTGATGCTCCAGTTCACGCCAACTGCAGGGATAAAATGCCCTTATACTTCCATCTGAGTGCTGGAGCCCCATGCAGCTCTCCAGGGTCATATCCCCAGACCTGGGGCAGGAGAGAAGTCCTGTGTGGCCAGCACTGGAGTCCCTAAGGCAGGAGCTCCCAGCTCTGATAAATCTGCCCTACACCACTGTCCACATCTGCTCACGCCCCTGACTCCCTCAAGCAGTTCTGCCCTTTAGCCTCTTGAGTGGATGTGGGATTCTGTGGACCTAAGATTCATTGGTCCAGGCTCCCCAGGCAACACGAACACTCCGTTTCCCTTGCAGAGACAGGGACTGGCCCCTCAGTACTGGTCAGGGGCGGTCAGAGGATAAGGTGGAGTGCACAGTCCAAGATCCCTAGGGACAGCTCCCACCCCGAGGCCTGAGACCGGGAGTAATGTGTGTCTGGGCCCTGATCAACCAGCTTGGGGCTCACACTGAGATGCTGCCCCTCGGGGGCTTAAATCCTGACTGTTGAGAAGACACTTTGGTGCTGGGTACCAGGCTCCAGAGAAGGCTGTGGACACTGAGAGCGTGCTGGCCCTTCTAGCCGTCATTCAGTGCCTGCTTACCCCACCTTAAATCCATGCTCACTGAAAATCTGAACACTCATTAAGTTATGGCTAAAAATCTGAACACTCATTAAGTTATGGGCTCCAAAATCACTGCAGATGGTGACTGCAGCCATGAAATTAAAAGACGCTTACTCCTTGGAAGAAAAGTTATGTCCAACCTAGATAGCATTTTCAAAAGTAGAGACATTACTTTGCCGACTAAGGTCCGTCTAGTCAAGGCTATGGTTTTTCCTGTGGTCATGTATGGATGTGAAAGTTGGACTGTGAAGAAGGCTGAGCGCTGAAGAATTGATGCTTTTGAAGTGTGGTGTTGGAGAAGACTTGAGAGTGCCTTGGACTGCAAGGAGATCTAACCAGTCCACTCTGAAGGAGATCAGCCCTGGGATTTCTTTGGAAGGAATGATGCTAAAGCTGAAACTCCAGTACTTTGGCCACCTCATGCACAGAGTTGACTCATTGGAAAAGAGTCTGATGCTGGGAGGGATTGGGGGCAGGAGGAGAAGGGGACGACCGAGGATGAGATGGCTGGATGGCATCACGGACTCGATGGACGTGAGTCTGAGTGAACTCCGGGAGATGGTGATGAACAGGGAGGCCTGGCGTGCTGAGATTCATGGGGTCGCAAAGAGTCGGACACGACTGAGCGACTGAACTGAACTGAAAAATCAAAACTAGCTGGGTGGCCTTGGGCAAATTATTTAACTTCTAAGCCCTATGTGCAGAACAGGATAATAACAAACCTGTGTGCCTGACAGTGTGATATAAAGATTAATTGATTTAATCAGAGTAAAGTGCACAGCACAGTTCCTGGCATAGAGCAATTCATTGCTTTAAAAAAAAATTAGCTTTTAGGATGAGAACAAGATGGCAGAGGAGTAGGTGGATATGGAGTACATCTCTCTCCACAGATACATCAGGGAACACACCTTCAGACACAGAAGTGCATGCAAGATACCAGCTGGGAGTAGACAGGACTACCTGACCAGCAGAAAAGAATATATAGAACCATGCAAAACTCGGTACAACAAAGGAACGGGGGCGGGGGGCGGGAAACAGGAGTGTTAGTACGATTGGATCTGCCCTCGGCAGGTGAGGGGACTGAAGCAGGGGTCCGATCCCCACGTTAGGGAAATTGTCTGGGCCAGAGGAGAAACATTTAAGGCTAAGAGTGAAACAGCTGATCTGTGGCAGCCTTAACGGTATGAGAATCAGACAGTCCTTGCCGCAGCCATACATACCCTGGCCAGGAATGCTGGTCCCCCAGAAGGTGCAGTGGCTCGGAGCTGGAGGTTAGGGATTGTGGAGCAATCTCAGGGCAAGGGCTGCTGCTGACTGTGGAGAGACGGATCGAGGGGATGGGAGGGAGGAGACTGTGGATGTAAATGCCTGCGGAGGAAAGCCATGGAAGCAAGGCGATACTGCTGAGTCATGCGTAGGGGTGGAGCCATTGCTATAGCCTCTCTCTCCCCACATGCCGGCATCAGCAGCTGAACAATAGAGAGGCTGGTCCATCAAAAGCCTGACCCACTGAACTACAAAGCAGGACCCCACCCAGGGTGCCCCTTTAAGTGCCTGATGCACCGATTACAGAGTAGGACCCCAGCCAGGGGAGCCCCTCTAGGTGCCTGACATGCAGAACAACAGAGAAGGACCCCAGGTAAGGGAGCCCTCTAAGCACCTGAACAGGCGGAGCTATGGAGAAAGACTGGCCAAAGAGGCCTCTGATTGCCAGCTACAAGAGGTTCAGAAAAAGACTCTGATAGGGCCATAACTCCTGCGGCGGAGGCAGTCCATGTCCCTGCACACTTTGCATCGCCAGGGTCCCTGCAAGCCAAGCGGCTGCTCCACCGTCATGCTCAACTCTCACTGAGGCAGAGCTGCCATAGGCAAAAAACAGTCTTGCATCTATACACACAGGGCCGCTTCGGTAGTGTCCGACTCTTTGCGACCCTGTAGACCAGACAAGAATACTGGAGCATATTGGCCAATACTGGTTGTCACACCCTTCTAGAACATTATATTTCCTGCTGCCCTAGCTGCCAACTCCCCTGAGTACGTGGTGCTGCCAGAACCACTGCGACTCAAGCAGCTGCATCACCTCCACACGTGGCCCTCATAGTGGCAAACCCAACTCCCTCAGGGCAGCCTCAGGAACAAATCCCAGTGGACGACCCACGTGCAGAGCTGGAAATAAAACCACAATTGAAACCCAGGGACAATGTGGCTAAGGAAGAAGACCCAAAACCTTCCCACCGGCTGTACAAGCTTCAGATTAAATCCACACGATCAACTAAGCAGGATCTGTGTCTATGGAATATATAAAAGGTCACTGAGAGCTCCCACAAAAGAAAACACACTAGTTCTGATAGCTGTGGACATTGGAGGCAAGAACACAGAGGAGTAGGACCAGATTAGAATCAGAGCTGCCCCCACAGCAGGTCCAGAGCTCAGCACAGTGTTGGAGGGCATCCTAGGGAGGTGAGGTGGACTGTGACTCCCAGCGAGGGAAAGGACTCTGCACAGCAGTGACTCAAGAAAAACATTAGTTATTCTTATGTTTTGACTTATTATGTAGAGTCTTTGGATTTTTTTACCTTTTTTCCCTCCTCTGTTGGAGTTGCCATTTTATTGGCACTATGAAATCTAATTAAGATTTTGAGCTCTTTTTTTTTTTAGTCATATTTTTTATTGCTGTTATAAACCTCTGCCTCTACATTGGGCTTTTGCAGTTCTATGGAGTTTTCTTTTTTCTCTCTCTCTTTTAATTTTAATTTTTAATTTTTTAAACCTATTATTTTTTTCTACATTTATTTCTTTGTTTGCTTTTCCTACTGTTCTTTTCCCCTTGCAGTTAATCTTTAATGCATACAAACCTTCTTTATCTACCTCTATTTAACTTTGCATATCTATTCTTTCTTTTCTTTCTTTCCTTTCCTCTCAACATATTTGTTAGTTTTATTTTCATTGCTTTATTCCCAAATTGGCACCTTGCTTTAGCTTTGTTTTCCAGTTTGTGCTTTAATTAGTTTTCTTCTGGTGGATATAATTTTTGGTTTCCTTTGTTCACTAGGTCAGTCTGTTGTACTTTATTTTTGTTGGACTGTTCTGATTTTGCTTATGGGTGTATATGTGTATACTCAGTCACACTTTTTATTGTTGTTATAAACCTCTGCCTCTATGTTGGGCTTTTGCAGTTCCATGCAGTTTTTTCTTTTTTTCCTTCTTTCTTTCTCCGTCCATTTTTTTTTTCTCTTTGTTATAATTTTAATTTTTAAATTTTTAAAAAAACCTATTAAATTTTTTCTATATTTATTCCTTTGTTTGCCTTTCCTACTGTTTTTTTTTCCCCTTTGCAGTTAATCTTTAATGTATATAAATCTTCTTCATATACCTCTTTAACTACATATATATTCTTTCTTTCTTTTCTTTCCTCTCAACATTTTGCTAGTTTTATTTTCATTGCTTTATTCCCCCACCTGGCACCTTGCTTTAGTTTTGTTTTCCAGTTTGTGCTTTAGTTAGTTTTGTTCTGCTGTTGCTGCTGCTGCTAAGTCGCTTCAGTCATGTCTGACTCTGTGCAACCCCACAGATGGCAGCCCATTGGGCTCCCCCATCCCTGAGATTCTCCAGGCAAGAACACTGGAGTGGGTTGCCATTTCTTTCTCCAATGCATGAAAGTGAAAAGTGAAAGTGAAGTCGCTCAGTCGTGTCTGGCTCTCAGCAACCCCATGGACTGCAGCCCACCAGGCTCCTCTGTCCATGGGAGTTTCCAGGCAAGAGTACTGGAGTGGGATGCCATTGCCTTCTCTGAGTTTTGTTCTATTAGATATAATTTTCAAAAAAAGAAAACTACAGGCCAGTATCACTGACGAACATAGATGCAAAAATCCTCAACAAAATTTTAGCAAACAGAATTCAACAACACATCAAAAAGCTCATACACCATGATCAAGTTTGGTTTATTTCAGGGATGCAGGGATTCTTTAATATACACAAATCAATCAATGTGATACACTATATTGAAAGATGAAAACCATACAATAATCTCAATAGATGCAGAAAAAGCCTTTGACAAAATTCAGCACCCATTTATGATTAAAACTCTTCAATAAATGGACATAGTAGGAACCTACCTCAACATAGTAAAGGCCATATATGACAAGCCTACAGCAAACATTATTCTCAATGATGAAAAACTGAAAGCATCCCCCCTAAGATGAAGAACAAGACAAGAGTGTCCACTCTCACCACTATTATTCAACATTGTTCTGGAAGTCCTAGCTACAGCAATCAGAGAAGAAAAAGAAATAAAAGGAATCCAGATCAGAAAGAACAAGTAAATCTCTCACTGTTTGCAGATGACATGATACTGTACATAGAAAACCCTAAAGAGAGAGTATCAGTGAATTTAGCAAAGTTGCAGGATACAAAATCAATACACAGAAATCACTTGCATTTCTATATACTAACAATGAAAAATCAGAAAGAGAAATTAAGGAATCAATCCCATTCACCATTGCAACCAAAAGAATTAAATATCTAGAATAAACTTACCAAAGGAGACAAGAGAACTGTACACAAAAAATTAAAAGATGCTAATGAAAAATCAAAGATGACATAAACAGATGGAGAGATATTCCATGTTCCTGGATAGGAAGAATCAATATTGTGAAAATGACTATACTATCAAATGCAATCTACAGATTCAATGTGATTTCTATCAAATTACCAATGTCATTTTTCATAGAACTAGAAAAAAATTTTTCACAATTCATATGGAAACACAAAAGACCCTGAATAGGCAAAGCGATCTTGAGAAAGAAGAATGAAGCTGGAGGAATCAACCTTCCTGACTTCAGATTATACTACAAAGCTATAATCATCAAGACACTATGATACTGGCACAAAAAAACAGACATATGGACCAATGGAACAAGATAGAAAGCCCAGAAATAAACCCATGCACCTATGGGTACCTTATTTTTTACAAAGGAGGCAAGAATATACAATGGGGAAAAGACAGCCTCGTCAATAAAAGGTGCTGGGAAAACTGGACAGATACATGTAAAAGAATGAAATTAGAACACTTCCTAACACCACACACAAAGATAAACTCAAAATGGATTAAAGACCTAAAAGACCAGAAACTAAACCTTTCAGAGGAAAACAGGCAGAACATGTGATGATGTAAATCAAACCGAGATCCTCTATGATGCACCTCCTGGAGTAACAGGAATAAAAACAAAAGTAAACAAGTGGGACTTGATTAAACTTAAAAGCTTTTGCACAGCAAAGGAAACTATAAGCAAAGTGAAAAGACAGCCCTCAGAATGGGAGAAAATAATAGCAAATGAAGCAACTGACAAAGGGTTAATTTCCAAAATATTCAAGTAGCTCATGCAACTCAATGCCAGAAAAACAAACAACCCAATCAAAAAGTGGGGAAAAGACCTAAACAGATATTTCTCCAAAGAAGACATACAGATGTCTAACAAATACATGAAAAGATGCTCAACATCACTCATTATTAGAGAAATGCAAATCAAAACTACAATGAGATATCACTTCACACCAGTCAGAATGGCCTTCATCAATATGTCTACAAACAAAAATGCTGGAGAGGATGTGGAGAAAAGGGAACACTCTTGCACTGTTGGTGGGACTGAAAACTGATATAGCCACTATGGAAGACAGTATGGAAATTCCTTAAAAAACTCGGAATAAAACCACCATATGACCCAGTAACCCTACTCCTAGGCCTAGACCCTGAGGAAACCAAAATTGAAAAAGACAAATGTATGCCATTGTTCATTCAGCATTATTTACAATAGCTAGAACATGGAAGCAACCTAGATGTCCATCGACAGATGAATGGATAGAGAAGTTGTGGTACAGATACACAATGGAATGTCACTCAACCATAAAAAGGAACACATTTGAGTCAGTTCTGATGAGGTGAATGAACCTAGAACCTATTATACAGAGTGAAGTGTGTTGGAAAAAGAAAGATAAGTATCATATTATGACACATATACACAGAATCTAGAAAGATGGAACTGAAGAATTTACTTACAGGGCAGTGATGGAGAAACAGACATAGAGAATATAGACTTATGGACATGGGGAGAGGGGAGGAGAGGGTGAGATGTATGGAGAGAGTAACATGGAAACTTACATTACCATTTGTAAAATAGACAGCCAATGGGAATTTGCTGTATAGCTCAGGAAACTCAAACAGGCGCTCTGTGTCAATCTAGAGGGGTGGGATAGGGCAGGAGATGGGAGGGAGGTTCAAATGGGAGGGGATAAATGTATACCTATGGCTAATTCATATTGAGGTTTGACAGAAAACAACAAAATTCTGTAAAACAATTATCCTTCAAAAAATAAACTAAAGAAAAAAAATAGTTTTTATATTATCAGACACACATTGAACACTTCTCATGTACTGGGCATATTGAGGATACAAAGGCATATCAGAAACAGATCACCACCCTCATTAGTTCCCGACCTAGAAAACCAGTTCCTTTGCACATTTAGGAGACTGAAAGTTTGTTGTTGCTATTGTTTAGTCACTAAGTCATGTCTGACTCTTTCGATGCCATGGACTGTAGCCTGCTAGGCCCCTCTGACCATGAGAATCTCCAGTCAAGAATACTGGAGTGGATTGCCATTTCCTTCTCCAGGGCATATTCCCAACCCAGGGACAAAACTCCTATCTCCTGCATTGGCAGGTGGATTCTTTACCACTGAGCTACCACCAAAGTTTATCCTCTTTTTTTCAAATGAGGCAACCAGAGTTTGAAGAAGTCGATAGGTTTGTTTACAAGTTGTTGGTGATTTAGTCACTAAGTTGTATCCGACTCTTGATACCCCATGGACTGTAGCCTTCCGGGCTCCTCTGTGGAATTTTTCAGGCAAGATTATTGGAGTGGGTTTCCATTTCCTTCTCCAGGGGATCTTCCCAACCCAGGAATCGAACCTGGGTCTCCAGAATCGCAGGCAGATTCTTTAGCAACTGAGCTACAAGGGAAGTTTGCTTACAAGTTACACAGCTATTAATAGTAATGAAGAAAGCCAGGATTTGACCCCAAGTCCAAGTCATAACTCAGCATTCTGCTATCTGCTTTCCATGATGATTAGCAAAGATAAAGTGAGGATCCAGGAATGAAAATCAAAGAGAGGGGATCTGGTCTCTGGCGAGCCTTTCTGTTACGCATTCGTACAGAAGGTTACAGATAAGCAGAACCAGGCACATGGGGTCAGAACTCCTGAAGTCCTGTTATCTTGCGGTCCCTTGGCCAGTTGGTAAGTTTCACAGGGAAGAGTTGGTGGTGGGGCCTGGCTTCACCCAGATGCCCAGGTTATTACCCCGTATTTCTGACCCTCACCGGCCAACCCTGATAAGGATAAATGACGAGGAGCATGGTCTGCAGGTGTGCAGGCAGGAGGCTGGCCCTGGACCAATCCCCTGCAGTCTCTCCCCAGAGGGATGCTGGCCTTATCTCCGCGGGAGAGTCAGGACCACCCATGCCTTAGGTACAGCCTTTGCCTCATCTGCTTCCCAGTGGAGTTGCTTCTTTTTTCTTCTCATTCTAATTTTCAAGTACTAGCCTATTTCCTTAAAAACAAACAAAGAAATCAAACCAAAAATCTCTTCATTTTAAAAAGTACTACAATAGTTTCTATAGTTTCTTAAAATTTTATTTTTTCGTTATTTCCTCTTTTTCATCCTATATCTTTTTTACTTTTTTATGAAAATTTATTTTTTTATTTTTTTAAATTTCATTTTAAATTTTATTATTTATTTTTCCTTTACAATATTGTATTGGTTTTGCCATACATCAACATGAATCCACCACAGGTATATACGTGTTCCTAATCCTGAACCCCCCTCCCACCTCCCTCCCCATACCATCCCTCTGGGTCATCCCAGTGCACCAGCCTCAAGCATCCTGTATCCTGCATCGAACCTAGATTGGCGATTCGTTTCTTATATGATATTATACATGTTTCAATGCCATTCTCCCAAATCATCCCACCCTCTCCCTTTCCCACAGAGTCCAAAAGACTGTTCTATATATCTGTGTCTCTTTTGCTGTCTTGCATACAGGGTTATCATTGCCATCTTTCTAAATTCCATATATATGCATTAGTATACTGTATTGGTGTTTTTTACTTTTTATGTTAAGAGTTTAGCTTTTTGTCTTAACCTTTTACTCTTGTGCTATATTGGCCTTGTAAAGCTTCTAATTCTTTAAATCCTATGTAGCATTGTGTGTTGGAGAAGGAAATGGCAACCCACTCCAGTGTTCTTGCCTGGGGAATCCCAGGGACAGGGGAGCCTGGTGGGCTGCCGTCTATGGGGTCACACAGAGTCGGACACGACTGAAGTGACTTAGCAGCAGCAGCAGCAGCATTGTGTAACCTTATATTTCTATTGTGACTGGAGCTCTGTTATTTTAAAATTCTGCTTCACTTCCAGTTGAAGTTTTAGCAACTATAAAGAATCTCCTTATATCTTTCTGTATTTTTATTGTTACTATTATATCTTAAAAATTATATCTATATCTACACAAACATATATTATCTTCCTTTGCTTATTCACTTAGTTTTTCCTGTATTTGAACTGTGTATTTACAATACAAAAAGAAGGATGGTCATGGTGGTAATTGTTTTCACTTAAAAAATTTCATCAGGCTGTTTCCAGCTGTTGGGGTCCACAGTAAACAGAGGGAGCCTCACCAGGAGGAAGGGACAGGGGGTGAACCAATGCTCAGGGTAGCCCTAACTGCTCTCAGACCCCACCCACAGGCTCCCCTCACTGGTGAAGAGCAGCCTTTACACACCCTCTGTCACACACGGAGGCCTCAGCTTCATCCTTACCAAAGCCCCACATCTCTGCAGAGGGTACTTCTAATTCACCGGAACAGGTGACATCAGACCACTCACTCATTAAAGAAACTGATTAGAACAAAGTGATATAATTTATAGAGGACAATGCATAGGAAGTTAGTCACGGTAATCACCGACCACCAAGATGGACTTGAGCCGACAAATGACAAGCGTCAGGGTCTCTTCTCCCATCTCATCTGCTCTTTCCTCTGATAACCAGTGGGGGCCAGGACGAGGGGCTCTGCACACCCTGGGCGCCTCCTGAAGTCTGCTGAGGAAGGAGACCAGACGATAGTGCAGAAAAGCTGCAAAACTGGAACAGACCCACTCTGTCCCTCCCCTTGTGTCCATTGGAATAGACAACCCTACCTGGGTCTTCAGGAAGGTAAGGCCAGGGGTATTGCACAGAACAATCCATTTCCAATCCTGGTTACTTGTTAGAACTACCTGGTGGGCTTCAGTGAAACAATAACAGCCTGGGCTTGGCTGGGCCTCCAGGGAAGTCAGGTGAATAGGCAGGGGCTGGGGCATCCACATAGTAAGGCAGATTTTCAGGACTCTGTTATGCGTAAGGGTTCAGAGTCACTGGAAATAGGGTCTCTGTCTGAGCAGATAGAAAGATGTCAGCTTATAGCATGGTGATAAAAATAACCATATTAGCATTCTAGTAATAATAATCGAACCAATGACTGCATCAACAGCTACCGCCACCACTCAGCTCTGCTTGCGTGCGGGACCCTGCTGGACACTTATTTTCTTTTTATTTATTTATTTATAGTTTTGGCTGTTCTGGGCCTTTGTTGCTGTGTGTGTGCTTTCTCTAGTTGCAGCCAATGGGGGCTCCTCTTCATTGCACTGTGCGGGCTTCTCATTGCGGTGGCTTCTCTTGTTGCGGAGCACAGGCTTTAAAGCATTGGATCAGTAGTTGTGGCGCACGGGCTTAGCTGCTCTGTGGTGTGTGGGATCTTCCTGGACCAAGGATCGAACCCAGTCCCCTGCACTGGCAGGCGGATTCTTACCCACTGTGCCACTAGCCAAGTCCCTGAACACGTATTTTCTGGTTTACAGTTGGAACTCTAAGGCTCAGGATCAGATAACTTGGCAGTGCTCATTCAGTTGGTAAGAGACAGGGCCAGGGCCCAGGCTCATCTCCAGGGGCCTTGAAATCTGACCCCAGCCTCCCAGCTAAAGCGGCCTCCCCCAGCCCAGCGGTGGCCTGCAGCACACCTTCTGATCAGTCACACGTCCCACCATTGAGAGACTTGGGGCTTCGGTCAGGACTGCCCAGGCCTGCCAGCCTCCGAGGCAGAGGGTCTGTAAGACTGCCCCTCCTCCCTTTGGGGGTGACCATGGGTGGAGGGAGCGATGGAAATATATCTCTGGGTTAGTTGCCTTTGAACTTGCCTGCTGGGCCCGTCAGAGCAGAGTGTAGCCTGTCAGTGCTGGAACACATTAAATGAATTCACTTCTCAGTGTGAACTCCTGACGTGGGAGACTGGAGGCTCCTCTGCTGTGGAGCAAGTCTCCCTGAGCCTGCGTTAGGCGGCAGCCCTGACTTCTATGCTCCAGATGTCGGCAGACAACGCCGGGTCTGGCTGGTGAGGACCAGGCAGGACTCCAGACGCTGTGACACATCTCTGCAGCAAATCACCCCCGCTGAGGAGCAACAGTGTTTAATCCTTGCAGCCATCTTTCCTGAAGGGCAAGCCAGCCATTAGCCTCTGCCTCTTATAAAAAAGGCAGCTGAGACCAGGCGACTGTGATCCGTGCAAAGTCACACTGACCTTAGCGTGGGCCAGATACCCGCTTTCCTGACCCCCAACCCACACCTGGGTCAGTGCTTTGTGTCTGCACTGCATGCTGACAAGTGACCAGGACGTGGCCCTCAGATCAAGAAAAGGTTTCTCTTGGCAACACTCGCTCTGGCTCCTCACCTGCCGGTACCTAGAGACACCTGAGCCTCTGCTGGGAGGCTGCGCTGGGGTGACAGGAGCGGTGCACAGGCCCGGGGTGACAAGGGCAGAAGGCGGTCAGGGTCCACAGCCTCCCGCAGCATCCCCTCTGCAGTGAGGGCGTCCAGGCTGGAGGATAGGCTGAGCTTTAATTAGAAAAGCACTGAACTGAATGACTGAAAAGCACCCTCCAACTCTTCAACACCTCCTCTCTCTCACTCTGTACCTTCTTAAGAGGGAGCATCTTGGACCACTGCCTGAGCCAGGCCGTAAACGGACCCTGGTGCAGACAAACCGCGGGGGTCCTGCCGCAGCTAAGTGCCACTCCCAAGAATTGACCCAATGGACCCACTGACACCCAAGCAGGATTCTGACAGCTGGCGTTGCCCAGTGAAGGGGCAGGACGTGAAGAGCACAGTGATGGGGAGCCCGACAGAAAGCACTCTCAGCCAAGACTCTGTCTGAAAGTAGCAGGACCCAGCAGGGAGAGATGCCGGGTCCTAGGGGAACCTGTGAAGACACTGACTCCAGGATGAAGCCAGGGACCAGCAAAGAGAATGGAATCAACATTGTTATAGAACGGATGTCGGAACAGAGGTGTGTTAGTGGTGGAGTCGCTAAGTTGTGTCAAACTCTTGCAACCCCATGGATTGTAATCTGCCAGGATCCTCTATCCATGGAATTCTCCAGGCAAGAATACTGGAGTGGGTTGCCATTTCCTTCCCCAAAGGGTCTTCCTGGTCCAAAGATCGAATCCATGTCTCCTGAATTGCTTGCGGATTCTTTACCACTGAGCCTCCAGGGAAGCCCTAATGAAAAAAATGAAAGAGCAAAAGAAAGAAACTCTCACAGTAGGAGCTAGTGACTCAGCACAGGAGATGGGATCAGACAGGTCTAGGTTCAAATACTAAACAGTCCTGTGACCCCAGAGAGGTGTGTAGTGTGACTAAGACGTGGTGCCCTCTCATTTAAGATGGGAGGTGATGAAGCATCTCTTTCACTGGGTCAGGAAATTTAAACGAGACGGTAGAACCAAGAGGGCCCGGAACCTAAAAGAGTACGTTTAGTGAAGAGCCACTTAGAGAGCGTTTGACGTCCCAGCCTCACCTCAGCGTCCAGGAAGCTCGGATGGGAGGAGGGCGGGGCTGTCCTCACTGTGAGAGGTTCTAATCTTAGTTAATGTCCTTGCTCCTCCCTCCCCTCCTTCCTCTCTCCTCACACCTCCACAGACTATTAAAAGACCTTCTCCCCACTTCGGGTGACACCAAGGATCTCCTGCGCCCAGAGAGAGCTCGCATTCTCCAGATGCTCAAGGCTGGGCTCCAACTCAACACAGCTTCACCTCGATTTGAATCTCAAGACAAACTGCTGCTTCATTACGGAACCAGTGAGAAGCATTCAGTTTTTAAGGTTGTGAAACTTGCAAGGGCAACAGAGAGCCAAATGAATGTATAATGAAGAATTACCTCACATGAGGCAAAGTATCTCAGAGGGGGGAAGGAGAAAACCACACGCCTCATGCCCTGGAAGCGCAGTCTATGACAGTAGACACAGTGTCATAGACTGTCTCTATGACACTGGTCTTAGACCAGTCTTCTGAGATAAGACAGACAAGACAGAGTGTGTCAGGAACCCCTGACTTTTCTAAGGCAAAGGGCACCTAGGGTCGGGCACCATTAATGGACTTTCCTATCCACCTGTCACTGGTGCTCACCTCTCTGCAGGACTTGGAGATGCAAAGACTCACTTGGTCTCTGGACCCTCGTACTGCCCCACCACCACCACCACACACACTGCAGCTGGTANCTAAGGCAAAGGGCACCTAGGGTCGGGCACCATTAATGGACTTTCCTATCCACCTGTCACTGGTGCTCACCTCTCTGCAGGACTTGGAGATGCAAAGACTCACTTGGTCTCTGGACCCTCGTACTGCCCCACCACCACCACCACACACACTGCAGCTGGTAATTATCCCCTCCAAAGGTCTGGTTTCACAAGGCACCAGAAAACAGAGACCAGTTGCTGGGGAACCGTGGATCCATGCAGGGGCCTGGCAGTACCTCCAGGGCCGAGCCAACAGGGGTGAAGACCAGGTGCCATAAGCTCACGATGCCTGCTGTGGGTTTCTGGGATGGGGGGAATGAGCAACTCTCAGTGCCTTTATCCC
>SJYT01000350.1:232587-266565 GCA_006410635.1 Cephalophus harveyi
ATGAGCAACTCTCAGTGCCTTTATCCGCTGCAGCAGAGGCCTTGCATGTTCCACTGCAAGCTGACTTCTCAGCGAGGGAATCCAGTTACCATTTCTGCCAACTGCCACTCACTCACCCAGCCCTTCTTCATCAAAAACTCCATGTCAAAGTGGCTTCCACATAGCTCTCAAAGGAATGCCACCTGGGCTAGGTGTCAACCCAGAGCAAAATGCAGCACGCAGAAACCCCCAACCTCGCTTTAGAATCTTGCAAACACCAAGCCTAAACAAAAGGCGAGGGTTCAGTCCCTGGGTTGGGAAGCTCTCCTGGAGAAGGAAATGGCAACCCACTCCAGTACTCTTGCCTGGAAAATCCCACGGACGGAGGAGCCTGGTAGGCTACAGTCCATGGGGTCGCAAAGAGTCGGACACGACTGAGCAACTTCACTTTCACTTTCCCACTTGCCAGCGATTCAAGCTGCTCTGCTCTATCCTGCCACCTGCTGAGGCTACACAGCCCTGGGCTCCAGGAGTGACCAGGATCCAGCGTGTGGTTCTCAGTTATGGGGTGAGGGCCTCCCTGCTGTCTCTCTTTCCATCTGCTCATCTCCTGCCTCTGCAGAATCCTAGAAAGCCAGCTGGCCAGCAGGGAGCTTGCTCTCTCCCCCGACCTGGATGCGGCTGTTGCCATGACCGCCCATGAGTGTTACAGGTGAGCCAGCCCTCAGATGCTTCATTCATCTCAGAGGCAATACGGAGAACAGCCCAGCAACACTTACCCACCACCGCTCTCGGGCTACAAAAGCCCCTGCTCCGGCCACCATGGGCTCCAGGGACAAGCCCAGGGGGCAGTGCTGTGACCACGGGGTTGGGGCCACCATGGCTGTCACCATGATGCAGACTGGAGGGACTCGAGGTGAAGGGTGCCGCCGGTGCTGTGCCTGCCTGCCCTTCTGGAACCCTGGTCCCAGGTTCCCTGTCCAGAGGCTGGCAAGGACCCTCTCTCCCACCCCCACTGTCCCCAAGGGCCGGTCAGCATTGCAGGATGTCTTCCGGCAGGACTTCAGGCCAAAAGTCAACAGGGGTGTTTACTCCTTTGGTTGGAGGAGGCAGGTAGGATGGGTCAGAACGATGGACATGAACTCAAAAAGGCGCTTTATCCCAGCCCACAGGAGGGAAACCTGGGGTCTCCTCGGGCCCAGCCGGCCCCCTGGCCTCAAGGTTAATGGCAATGGCTCTAGGGAGAGACAATCCTGCCTCAGGAGTCAGCCTGGTCCGCAGTGGAGAGTGCATGCCAGCTCAGCCATGTCGCCGGCTGTCACCTCGACTCCTCCAGTGAGTCTCAAAGCTGGGATGATGTCCACGGAGACTTTCTCAGGAGAGGAGCTACGGTTCCTCCTTCAGACACCCGGGGATTCTGGCCTCCGCCCTGGGCTTCAGTCCTGGCCCCACTGCCCACACCACCTCCCCTCACCGCCCCCCAGACAGATAGCCCCTCCCGGAACACAGCCCTCCACTCCTGCTCCATCAGCTACAACCCTCTCCATCTATCTGCTGTGGCTTCTGCCTTCACTATAAGCAAGATACAATCTTACGATGAATATAGATGACTCTCTGTTGAGAACCCACTATAGCTGGAGATGTTCTTATAATTTTATATAATTTAATTCCCATAACAACCTTCTAAATAAGCTGTTATTACTCTTTTCATTTGAAAAATTATAAATAAAAATAAAAGGAAGCCCTGATTCTCAGGTGACAAAACTGGGCAAGGTCATGCAGTAAATACTGGAACCAGGATTTTAAACCAGTTGGTTGAGCCTGACCACTGGATGCTCCACATGGCATGGAAGCCTGCCCATTGGTCCTCCCCACCACCCAGCCCTTCCACCCACAGCTCCCCCTGTGCCAAAGAGCCCTGTTCCCTGTAGGCCCCCTCTCCATCATCTTATGCAAGGAGCCATGCTCAGAGTCCCGCCTCCTCGTCTCTGACCTGCTCTGTCCTCCCCGGACTTGAATCTTCCCCATCCCTCAGACGTGGCTCGAGTCCAGCCTGTCCTGCAGCGTTCTGTAGAGGGCCAGAGCTACCTGGTCTCCTGTGGTGTTACAGGCCCTGTGTGTGGCCCCTGTCCAGGCCCCACCTCGGTAGGACAGACCCTGAGTCGCTTAAGAGAAAGGAAGCTGTCTCATTGTTTTGTCCCCTTGTAGAATCTTGCTAATATGAGGAACCCAACAAAAGCCCAATTGAATTAGATCAGCTTAGAATAGAGTTCTGATAACACTCCAGCCCCCACACCTTACAAAAACTCTAAGAGAAAATGAATGGGTTGGTCACAATCTCCTGTGCTTTTAACACACACGCAGCTGAGTCAAACCACGTGCACCTCTGCTCTCTAGAATCTCCGGCCCTCTGCCTGCATATGCAAAGAAATGGTTTTCTTTTCTAACTCTGCAGAATTCAGAGGTGTGCCAGTCAATGCTGCCTGTGTTTATGTGGCAGTGAGACTGCTGTGAGTTGCAGGACACCACCCTCCTGGTCAGCTAGCTCTGGTTTCTAGGTATATGAGAAACGGGAACTAGGAACCAACACCCAGGCCCCAAAGAGCATCCTTTTACCCTTTATATCATCCAGATGCACACAGTGGGATGCTGCCAACTCCATCTATTACACATCATGTCTCAGCTCCCGTAACCAACCTTCCCACCCCCAAGTGGACCAAGGATGGAAGGCTGAGTGACAGCTCCACCTTGGGCCCAGTGACAGTCTGCAAAACCTGCACAGTTCCACCCCTCTTTTATAGCTGATCCCTTTTAAAAACTCTAGTCAGCTAATTGAGAGAGAGAGAGAGAGAGAGAGAGTGTGTGTGTGTGTGTGAGTTGGTTTCCAGGCATGTCCTCCTCAATAGCCTGCCCTCGTTTTCTGTCTCCCCTAACTACCTAGCAGAAGACACTGCTGACTCTATGCAGGTATTCACATGCTGGCTTCCTGCTTTTAGCAGATCTGAGAGCATAAGCTCCACAAGAGCAGAGATCCTGTCGATTTAATTCACGTCTGGATCCCCGGGGCCTTGAACGCCGCCTGCCTGGCACATCGTGAATGCTCAACAGTCCCACAAAAATTGTTAAGTAAACACCTGAGTGAATTCTAACAAACAGAGGTCCTGAGTCTAACCCTAATTTAGTAATAACAAAACCTGGGACCTCAGAAGGGCTTCGCTGACAGCTCAGTTGGTAAAGAATCTGCCTGCAATGCAGGAGACCCCAGTTCAATTCCTGGGTCGGGAAGATCCAGTGGAGAAGGGATAGGCTACCCACTCCAGTATTCTTGGGCTTTCCTGGTGGCTCAGCTGGTAAAGAATCCACAATGTGGGAGACCTAGGTTTGATCCCTGGGTTGGGAAGATCCTCTGGAGAAGGGAAAAGCCTCCCACTCCAGTATTCTGGCCTGGAGAATTCTATGGGTTCACAAAGAATGCTCACAAAGAGTTGGACACGACTGAAAAATGACCTCAGAAAATGACTTCCTCTCAGTGGAATCTGTAGACAAGGTCAGCACTGTAAGCTGTTTCTTCGTCCACCTGAATCCACTTCATATCTGCAGGCGATGCAGGGAGCCTACTTTCCCAGTGACTTCTGAGTGACCTTGGGCAATGCTGTTTCCTGTGCCCAGGGGCCAGGGTGGAAATGCAGCACAGAAAGGCTTGTCTGGGCTCCTGCTTGCAGACTTCAGATTCTGTCCTTCGGTTTTGCAGGAGGAAGAAGAATTGGCTTTCCCAAGAGAATGAGCAACCAGCACTCCTGAGCCAAAAGTCAAGGCTCTCCTGGGTCCCACAGAAAAACTTGTGGAGCTGTCTGAACTGTGTTTAAGGTGATGGAGTCTGGTTTCCAGGGAAGGCTTTGAGGAGCCTGTGATTTCGCCAGGCTGAGCGCTGGCTTCCAGAGGCATCAGAACTAATCACCCAGTTTTGCTGTTCCCCTTTTAACTATCTCTGGAGGCCTCTACCTCTCAGAGGCCCCAAGGAAGAGAATGTATGTGCTCAAAAAGAGCAATGCTTTGGCCACGGAGCACTGGACTGGCAGGACGGACGGCTCACCCCCTCCCACTTGGGCCCGATGGAGCTGTCCTGCTCAGGAGCCACCAGCTGACAGAGCATCCTGTCACAGCTCAGGAAACTGAGGCCAGCTACGCTACCTGTATCTGCAGAGGGAAAATCACCTTCACCTCATGGAGAGTTTTCCACGGCACAAAGATTGATGAAACCGATGATGGACAAATCTCCCTGTCCCTTCCTGGTGCCACAGGTGGGGCTGCACCCCATCCCCCTGGGGCAGCTGGTACTGAGGCTGGGGAGGTGTGGGGGGCTCAGAAGGGACCAGTCAGGACAGCTCCTGCATTCCCAGGACAGAGGGCCCTCAGCTGGGCACCCACCCCTCCAACCTGGCTTAGAATGATGCTGGTTCGAGAGAAGGCAGTTGGTGATGTGAATGCTGAGGACCTGATGGTCAGTTTGGGGGAGCTGGGAGGGGTGCTGGCAGCACCTTAAATGTTCCTGGAACTACTGTTGAGTCATTAGTTTGGGGCCCTCAAGAGGAGGAAGGGGTGGGTCTCTGAAATACAACATTAAAGCAAATAACGAACCCCAAGTCCTCTCCAGTGAGGCTGGGGAAATGTTCTCAGAGGAGGAAGACTGCCCTGGCTGCCAGTGTCCGTCCCTGTCCCTGGGGACGCGGCTCAGGGGTCCTCTGTGTTTCCCCTCCTACCTCCACCCCCTGCAGGACCTGGATCATCCTTGGTCCCGCCCAACCCCCCGTGACCACAGGGTCAGCACTTGCCATCTTGCTAGCTACCTGGGTCACACCCAATCTCCCTCATCAGATAAAAAATTAGATTTTGTTAATTAAAGTAATGGAAATCAATTATCCTTGTCAGGCCACCTGGCCCATTGAGACAGGGCCAAGCCTGGCACTGCAGTTTCCTTCTGGGCTCGCGGAGAGTTTGTCTCCTGGGAACTGGGGCAGGTTAACTGTTGGCAGCCAGGATGTAGACTTCAAAAGGATGAGCAGTGGGGTTACATTTCACTAACATTTAAGACTCGGGTCACTTATTTCCAGCTCTCTGCCTAGCATTCTAATGGATTTAACAAAAATGATGCACGTTTAAAATAAAACTCAATAACTTCATTGAAAAAGCTGCTGTAGGGTGTCTGGTGGGGTTGTTCCCTCCTCTCCCTTGTACCACATCCCCTCGGAACAGATTAAAAAGTCATCACTTTTATAAATATCGCTGTACAATTTACACATAGTCATTATTTCACTTATTTTTAAAAAGTGCTCTGAATACAGAGGCTAAAGTCCCCTTAGCAATGTCCCTGTGGTTTTCTCAGTTTATTCTAAACTAATTGCCAAAGCAGCATGTGATGAAATCCCTAATAGCTTTCACGATGGAAGATTAAACCCCACAAGGAAACATGCTTAAAAGGTAAGCCTCAGGCTTGGAAATCCCACCCGCTTTCCTATCAGTCAGGATCATTGGGGATCTGTGGGGTCATCAGCTCGCTCTCCCCTAAACCCAGAGATGGGGTCACATGGACACAATAGCAGCTGACTGTGGGGCTGGGTCCAGGAATGGTATCTGAAGACCTGGGCACAGTTCTCCTGCTGAGTCACCATGGGGAAAATCAATCCCCTGACTGCTCTGAGCTTGGTCTCTGGAACCAGTGCCTCTGACTTGAAGAAGGGGCAGCACACCTGGCGGGGTGACCCTGGCTCTACACTCTTCCTTAACCTCTGCTTGTCCATCTGACATCCGGAATCACCTTTATCCACTGCACCCTTTCCTCACCCAGTGGGACAAATCCTGGTTCCCTGGGACGGTCAAGACCTGCTTCCTTCCTGTCTCCAAGTGTCACCACTCACCTGCCTACCGTGCTGCTCAGACTGAGCAAACCACCCGCTATGTGCCAGCATCACCTGAGCCTCGCGAACCCTGACCTCGACTCTCTCTTTTGAAAGCCCTCTTCTACAACCAGTATCGAAAGGCAGAACTCTGCACATTAGAAAGTGAAAGCATCGGTCACTTAGTCATGTTCAGCGGCTCAGGGGTCCTCTGTGTTTCCCCTCCTACCTCCACCCCCTGCAGGACCTGGATCATCCTTGGTCCCGCCCAACCCCCCGTGACCACAGGGTCAGCACTTGCCATCTTGCTAGCTACCTGGGTCACACCCAATCTCCCTCATCAGATAAAAAATTAGATTTTGTTAATTAAAGTAATGGAAATCAATTATCCTTGTCAGGCCACCTGGCCCATTGAGACAGGGCCAAGCCTGGCACTGCAGTTTCCTTCTGGGCTCGCGGAGAGTTTGTCTCCTGGGAACTGGGGCAGGTTAACTGTTGGCAGCCAGGATGTAGACTTCAAAAGGATGAGCAGTGGGGTTACATTTCACTAACATTTAAGACTCGGGTCACTTATTTCCAGCTCTCTGCCTAGCATTCTAATGGATTTAACAAAAATGATGCACGTTTAAAATAAAACTCAATAACTTCATTGAAAAAGCTGCTGTAGGGTGTCTGGTGGGGTTGTTCCCTCCTCTCCCTTGTACCACATCCCCTCGGAACAGATTAAAAAGTCATCACTTTTATAAATATCGCTGTACAATTTACACATAGTCATTATTTCACTTATTTTTAAAAAGTGCTCTGAATACAGAGGCTAAAGTCCCCTTAGCAATGTCCCTGTGGTTTTCTCAGTTTATTCTAAACTAATTGCCAAAGCAGCATGTGATGAAATCCCTAATAGCTTTCACGATGGAAGATTAAACCCCACAAGGAAACATGCTTAAAAGGTAAGCCTCAGGCTTGGAAATCCCACCCGCTTTCCTATCAGTCAGGATCATTGGGGATCTGTGGGGTCATCAGCTCGCTCTCCCCTAAACCCAGAGATGGGGTCACATGGACACAATAGCAGCTGACTGTGGGGCTGGGTCCAGGAATGGTATCTGAAGACCTGGGCACAGTTCTCCTGCTGAGTCACCATGGGGAAAATCAATCCCCTGACTGCTCTGAGCTTGGTCTCTGGAACCAGTGCCTCTGACTTGAAGAAGGGGCAGCACACCTGGCGGGGTGACCCTGGCTCTACACTCTTCCTTAACCTCTGCTTGTCCATCTGACATCCGGAATCACCTTTATCCACTGCACCCTTTCCTCACCCAGTGGGACAAATCCTGGTTCCCTGGGACGGTCAAGACCTGCTTCCTTCCTGTCTCCAAGTGTCACCACTCACCTGCCTACCGTGCTGCTCAGACTGAGCAAACCACCCGCTATGTGCCAGCATCACCTGAGCCTCGTGAACCCTGACCTCGACTCTCTCTTTTGAAAGCCCTCTTCTACAACCAGTATCGAAAGGCAGAACTCTGCACATTAGAAAGTGAAAGCATCGGTCACTTAGTCATGTTCAACTCTTAGTGACCCCATGGACTATAACCGCCACGCTCCTCTGTCCATGGAATTCTCCAGGCAAGAATACTGGAATGAGTAGCCATTTCTTTCTCCAGGGGATCTTCCTGACCAGGTCCCCTGCATTACAAGCAGATTCTTTACCATCTGAACCACCAGGGAAGCCCCTGTGCATTAGAATCCACTACCAATTAGGAGTTTTCCCGTCCTTTGCTTTAGTGAAGCATGGAAGATCTTGCAAAAAGGAAAACCACAAACGAAGCTACCTAAGTCCAGGAGGAGCCTCACAGACGTCTCAAGGCATAGCCTCAGCATCAGAGCCATACGTAGTGCGCTCATTGAGGGCCGCCCTGGGAACTCTGACCCTCTGGTCGGCTCTCAGAGACACAGCGGTGTACCCAACAGCAGTCCTCAGATAGACCACCTCTTAAAACCTGTGCTCCTCCTCCTCAGGATCTGATGATGCACGTTTACCTCAAATACCATAAACCAGCCGCCCTTGCACCCTGCACGGGGCCCTGGAGTAACACCGCAACACCCAGGAATGCTGTCATCACACCCGAGTCATGTCTCTTCTAAAGCACTTGGGATTTCTTGACAAAAAACCTCCAGGGAGGAAGACAACTTACAGAAAAGTACTCAAAGTAATCAAAGGATAAAAACAGGAATTGCCTAAGACAAGTAGGCAGTCACAATAACCTAAATGCACTTGTCAGACTAAGCTAATTTAGACAAACTCATTGAATGTTTTTTACCCTAATATTAATCATGTATCTCCAGGAATAACCACTGTATGATTGCTGCCCAAGTGTATTTGGCCATCCACTCCCTGGAGAAGAGATGCTCCGGGACATAGGTTCCTCTAGGATCCCTCAGCCCCAACCCTCCGTTAAATGCTTGTTCCTCTTGCAGCAGCACTGCTGAGGTCGTAGCTCGTTTCCCCTGGCTCATCCCACTGCCAGAGAACATACTGCCCATGTAATTTCCCCACCACAACATGCTTTGTTGTGTGGAACCAAACCGTGCTTCTTTATAACTTCCTTCTTGTACTCTCAGATTTGTGGTCCAGGGCCCCCTGGAGCAAAGCTAATCACTCTTCAAATACTCGAAGAAAGTTCTCAGGGTTCTGCTCATTACACCCCCAAGCTATAATTCAGCCAAGCCTCCCGTGATGACTCTGATGGCATTTCACATTCTGGCACCAGCCTGGCCCCTTCTGTTTAATTCTCTTCAATTACGAACATCCCTCATAAAGCTCTGTGGCTTTGTGAACACAGATGCTCCACATCTGGACAAACCAATATAAGCAAAAGCAAGAGACTGGTGCTTCTCTCTGGACCCTGGGAAACCAATAAAAAGCCAGGAGAGTTTACCAGAATAAGCTGGAATCTAACCTACTTTAAGGTAGCTCTTGACTCAAAGTTGAGGTTATTTGGCTCATCTAGATAGATAAAATTTGGCTCTTTACATGAGAATGATGACCTAAGTGTTGAAATCTTGGGTACACTGCAACAGACCCAGAGAGAACTGGACCATGACTTGGCTGCCAGGTTATGAGGGGCTTCAGTTGTCAGCCACACCAGTGTCCTAGGCAAGGAGTCACAGGCCTAACAGAAGCTGACGGGCCTGGCACCTCCTCCACTCTCAGCAGGAACACAAATGCCAAGTAGGATGCTCCAGAGTCAGCCAGACTCCTGCTGAAAAATAAGCCTCAGCATGTGAGAGGCAAGTCCCACTATTTTACTGGGTAATTCTTGCTTCCAGAAGCAGGAGAAAGAACCGAGGCCAATATTTAGAGATCTGAATACTACCAGAGGAACACAGGAGAATGGAAATGCAAATGCTGTTTCTGAAATGCACCCTACTGAACAACTCACTGAAAACATGAAGGCGTAGAGGAGGAATATAGCTGCTGGGGTGTCTGATCTCTGCGGGACACCATCACCTACAGAACGGCCATCGCAGATTAGATGGGCACGTCACCATATCTGTTTTCTAGTTGGCATTAAAGAAAATTCAAAGCAAAATGGTGACAGTGTAAAGAACATGCAAATGGGCATTCAGACACCGACTTCAGGCTGCATTTACCACTCACTGGCTATGTGAGCTCTGCTAATGCACTCGACCTCTGTAAAAACTCATCTGCAATATCCAAGTCTGAAGTGGATGCTTGCTGTGGTCCTTCTGGTACAGGTGCTCTATAATTCATCATGATGCATCCTTCTGAAGATGATCCTTCCTGATTCTGGTTACCCTGCAGAAGGAAAGGCTTTACATCGCTTTGAAAGAACACTGGGGCCCATTATATTTGGGGTGAGGGAGAGGATACATGTAAGTAACCTCTGCGTTAGGCTGAGCACGAAGTCCTGTTGTTGTTTACTTACTCTGGGTTGCGGCTGTCATCAGAGAACTCGCTGCTTGTGCCATTCTGTCTGCTTGTTCTTCAGAACCCAGTTGTTCATGGTACACGAGCTTCAGTTTTAAGCCACTTGGGAAACACCCGTGGCTAGAGGGGTGTGCAGGTGGCTGCTGTCACTTTCCATGGCTGAGGTCACTGTTCACTCCCCATCCAGGGTAGCCCTACACAACTGTGGTTCTCCCAGGAGCTGCACCTACACTGCTCTGACATACAAGAACTACAAAGAGAGCTATCCGGAGGCAGCAAAAACAGGTGGCATTTCCCATTGCCACAGAGGGTCAGAAGGTAGCCTCTGAAGATCACAGGACCCACAGGACTCCAAACTGAGATGACAGTCTTTGCAAACGAAAAGGAGGCTTAAGAAGTTAAAAGCAGCAAAGCAACGGGAAGACACTCGATGCTCTTGGAAAATTTTCTTTCTTCATTCCATATGTGACTCACTCTATGCTAAGGCTGACCTCTGAAATTAAGATGGAAAATGGAAACCCAGGGCTTCTAATGGATGAAGATCCCATCTGCAATTGGACACAGCAACAAGCTATTAGTTTCATTTCCAAATTAGCAAAGAGATTATCTTGACATAGAATGGACCACTCCTGCTGGCTGAATTTCTCTTCTCCTGATGGGGCTGGAAGTTGCATATCATTTATTTCAACATTAAATGTACTTGGGGGAGAAATCCAGAAGACAAGAAAGAATGGGACTCAGCTCACTTGAGTTACTATAATCCCAGGATGTGGGGGTGTTCATAAAATACCATGAGGAGCTGAGAGGAAAGGCTGAAAGAGGAGAACCCTAAAAATACCGTGGAGGATGGGGTGACCTACGCGTATATGCTTGCTAAGTTGCTTCAGGTCCCACGTGTACACCTCAGTGACTCAGACACCTGGGCAAGTGGCCTGGCTTCTCCCAGCTCCACTTCCTAACACCCAAGACAGCCAAAACAGCATTAGCTGTATCCACTTCATACTCATTGAATACCAAGCCTTTAAGCAGCACATGTACATAGAAACCACTCAATAAATCTAAACTCTCACTTTTATGAGAGGAGGAGAAGATGACAGAAGGGCAGGACAGAGATCATTGCCTTCACTAAAACCGGTTGACTATCTGACAGTTCCTTCCTGAGTACAGACTGGAAATTAACACCTGTGTGTCTATAAACGGCATTGTCCATTTATGATTCTGTTCACTCAGCTTTCTGCAGTTTCGAGGAAATCTTCACTTTTTACCGTGCCAGTTCCTTGTGTAACAGTGTCTTCATCCTCAACTCTTATTGCGGTTCTGGAGACAGAGCTCCTTCAGGTGACACAGTGGAAGGACCCAAGCCAGGGGGGTTCCATTTCAAAACCTCTAAGTGGTGTTCAGAGTGCAGACAAGCAGGACCCTTCCAGGATGGACTCGGAGGCTGGTCCACCCTGTGTGAGAACACCCCACTTACAAGTGGAGAGTGGTGCCAGCCAGAAGCGCACTGGTCATCTCCTCTTACCCAGGATCTTTGGAGCATCTACTTAAGAGGCCTATGCTCAGTCCCTCGGTCATGTCCTGCAACCCCAGGGACTGTAGACCTCCAGGCGCCTCTGTCCACGGGATTCTCCAGGCAAGAACAGTGGAGTGGGGTACCATTTCCTCCTCCAGGGACGGAACCTGCAGCATCTCCTGCATCTACTATATTGGGAGGTTAAGATGTCTGGGCCGCATCAAACATTCTTCCCTACAGATTCTGCATCATCTGTGGCTGCATTCCCCTTGGAATTTTCTTTCTGAAGGTGAGATGTGAGACAGGAAGAACACAGCTGTGCTTTCTGATCCCGAATGGAAATTTTGGAAGATGCTAAGTAGTCAGAAAAAAAATATTTTGACTTGTGCACAGAGCACACTTCTCTAGAAGTTAGCAGAGAGAAAGAATACCCCCTACCACCCCTTGCAGGGAAATCCATGTCTTCCCTAGACCCTGACCTTCTTGTAAGATCCAACCTTTCCTTCAAATACTGGTGGTGCCCCTATAGTGGGCATATTTCATGGGCCACCTGGTCTGTCCAGCAAGGGGGCAGCAGTGACAGTTAGGGCCACAGCAGGAGGGCAGTGGAGCCCATGGAGACTCCTTGTCCTTTTAATTCCATGAAGATCTGGGTAGGAAAGCCAATCCTGTTTTGATGGCTGAGTTCTCCTCAGTCACTGCAGCAGAGCCACTTTTAAAGGGGCCAGCCCCCTCCTCTATGGAACCACTGGCCTCGGAATTCTACAAAATGGCACTAAATGTCTTCAAAATCAAAGGGAGAATGTAATTTAAGTGCCACTTGGATCTTCCCACAGTCTCTCTGTACCCACACGCGAGAACGCTGCCTGGTGACAGGTCTATAGTTTAGGGTAACACACAGTGGGGAAAAGATGATGGTTTTTCAACCATGCATTTCAGGAAACTGACAATTTTAATAGCACACTTCTAATGGTGAACCATCCAGATCTCGCCCCCTACCCCCAATGCTTTTTAGGTTGAAAACATCAGTAGGATGTGAGCAAGCAAGGTATTTGTAAAGAAATCGGCAACTCTCTTCTTTCCAGAAATTGAGAGTAACGATGTGAGCACAGAACAAAGGACAGCTCGAGGCACCGCCCTCATCAGCGGACTAAGAGCAGGCTGAGAAATTGGGGCTGGGAAACAGAGAACACCCCAACCTCCTCCCCAAACTGCTGTTTTTACATTAAGCATTGCAGTCTCCACAGACAGAGGCCTGGAACACCATTATTCTACCTTGAGAACCGAGCAAATGAGTGTACATTAAAATAACCAAAAATCAGTTATTTAATAAAAATCCAGGATCTACCGTGTACCAGGTATATCCCCTCCCCTCTTCTCTAGAGGACACATGTGAGTGTTTGTGTCCAGTGTACGAGGGAATGCACACAGCTCTGTCTGGAACCTACAGGGGTCCCGGGGGTCTATCCTCGTGGAGAGCTGGGGCAGGGGTGGGGACCAGGGGGAAAGGTGAAGGCAGTGGCAGCACTGGGTGAGCAGTGGTAAATGAATGCCTTTAGGATGTATCTCTCCCCATCCCATCAAGACAGATAAAATCCTATCGGGTCAATAGATGGATAACTCGCTGATAGGGAAAGTTGTTTAAAAATGGACTGAGTTACAAAGAGGGACCACAAAATTGGCTTCCCCCACTCACCGTGGTTATTTTCAGAACAGCAAATGGCCTTTCAAAGGCTTGTCGATATCCACTTTTGTTGCTCAAGGGCTGAGTGTAATTAGGACCAGATTCAGGATGGTGTTGTCTGTATCCCCACTGCCCCCCTTCTCACCTCCCAGCTACTCCTCAGCCCACCACAATGGTCTCTCAAATCCATCCATTCCAACAAAGCAGCTGTAATCAAGGTCATCGATGACTCCATCTCACCAAATTGCCGGAGACTTCCTCTCTCCCCTCTGAACCTCTCTCTTCACACAGCGCTGAACACAACTGTGTTCTCTTCTCCAAGCCTCTGCGACATGACGCTCTCCCGTGCCTTTTTTGTCTACTTGTCATCTGCTCGGTAGTGCCAGCAACTACTAGCTCAATCCTTGTTATCTGCCGGACAGCTGCTCCTTCTGGGTTACTTCCTGACCTCTGAAAGGAGGACCCAGGCTATATCCTCAGCACCCTGCCCCTCATGTCCACACTCTTTCCTGGGATGCCTCCTGCAAATCGCATGGTTTCAAACGACATCCAAATCCTGCTGAATCCCAAACCTACATGCTTAGTCCAGCTCATGTTCCAGGGCACAAAATTGGTACAACTAAGTTTCCACAGCAGCCTTCCCAGATATCTCTCTCTCTCTCTCTCTCTCTCTCTCTCACACACACACACACACACACACACACACACACACACACTTCTTCCCTTGAGATACTTCCATCTTAGCTAATGGTGCTGGTGCTTATCCATATGTTGAGCCTAAACCCATGAGTCAACCTTACTCTCTCTCCCTCTTACCCCTACATTCAGACTGTTGGTCCTGCCTTCAACAGATGTCTCAGCTCCTCACTTCCTTCTATTTATTATGACTACCACCCAAGTTTATGCTTCTGTCTCTCACCTGGATGACTGACATAACCTTCTAACCCCTCTTTCTCTCCTGAAACCCATGCTCCATCTATCAGTCAGGATAACTTTAACATTCCAATCAGATCACTTTATTCCAATAATTGAATCCTCCAATGCCTTTATGCTGAACTTACAATAAACTTCAAATTTCCTACCATGCCTACAAAGTCTTAGATGACCTGGTTCTTGTCACCTTGTGGGCCTCATCTCCTGAAACTGCCCCACTGTCACCACGTTTCCATCTCCCTGGCTTTTTTCCTGTTCCACCCAATCAGGCAAGAGTCCATACCACCCCTGCTGCTGTCCCTGTTCTCAAAGATGCTCTTCTCCAAGAGCACCAAGTAGCTGTCTTCTTCTCAGAGCAGCTGTCACTGAGTTTCCCCTGACTCCCTGAGCTGAAGTCCCTCAAATGCATCACAAATGACTTTTTCTACCACTGTCTAGTTCATAGAAGAAACCTATTCATGTTTGTAAGATATTTATTATATTTTTTGCTTCAAAAGAAATGGGGAATCTTGGAATAACACTTGGTCTTCCTTAGTGTTATGTCCTTGTACTTGATGTGCCCATAGAGCAATGGATGGTTGTTGTTCAGTGGCCAAGTCATATCCAACTCTTTGTGACCCCACGGACTGCAGCATGCCAAGTTTCGCTGTCCTTCAGTGTCTCCTGGAGTTTGCTCAAATTCATGTCCATTGAGTCAGAATGCCATCTAACCATCTCATCCTCTGCTGCCCTCAATCTTCCTCACCATCAGGGTCTTTTCCAATAAGTCATCTCATCAGATCAGGTGGCCAAAGTATCGGAGCTTCAGCATCAGGGTTTATTTCCTTTAGGACTGACTGATTTACTCTCCTTGCTGTCCAATGGACTCTCACGAGACTAGTAGATAATCACAGGTTATTGAATGAGTGAATGAATAAATGAAGTTTCCCTGGACACAAGAGCAGTGAGAGTTGGAAGACTTGGAATAGGTCAGTTTCTATTTCTATCCCCCCAAATAAATATTTCCAAAGGCCTGGATGGGGATCACTGTTGAGGTGGACTGGGAATCAGTGGATCCAGGTTCATGTCAGATTGTTTGACTGTGGGAAAGGATGGGCTTCAGCTTTCTCATCTATTAAATGAGAAGAATAATCCTTATAGTTATCGTGAAGATTAAGTAATCATTGCTACAATCTCTAAGTTATAAGAGGTGCTGAAACATTTGTCTCACTTATGGGCTAAAGTCTAAATATCTACTCCCATATTAGAATCATTTCCAAAGATGGAAGCTTTGTCCTTTCCCCTGGAATCTGTCTTAGAATCATATGTGTCCAGAAGAGAGTGTCCACCCGGCTGCTGTGCACCCCACTTGGGTCAGCTCTCATTAGGGACAGGATGGAGCATCTGGCCTCATTGCATATTTTAAATGTTTAGTCTCCATGCCAGTGGGGTGGCAGAAACAGATGATGGGGAAGAAATCAGTCTGTGCAAATCCTCTGGTCCCTCCTCTCCAAGGAAATCAGTGAACTCACTGTCATCTGTTTCGCCACCATCATCTAACTGGTAAGATCCTCGCTTGGCAGGCAGGAGCCTGCTCTCTGCTGCCAGCTACTCTGCCACCAGCCGGATTCTTTCTACACTGACTTTATCCCAGGGCATCCCAGGGATACAAACTTTTGGATGAAGAAGATTAACAAAATTAGTGGCTCCCTGCCTGTTGTTTCCTCAACTTTTCAGGAAGGACCATCCAACTGTAAGAATTTTCCCCTTCCTGTGGGCATGGTGACTTAAATGACACCCACCCATGCATCCCCCCTAAAAGGTTTTAAAAATTATACCTCGTATCACATTCCTGTCCATTCACTACAGGCTGTGGAAGCAGACTGCCTCCTTTTACCCCATAGACTGTAAGCAAAGTCTCTACTGCAGCCCAAAACGTGTTTTCAGAGTCTGTATCTGCCATGTCTATATAGTGTTCCAGGTTTAGGTCTGTAGGACTTATAGCCCATGTTTTCCCATTTTAAATAGCTCCTTACACCCTGTGTGTATTGTTGCCATTCACTGACTGGATGATAATGGTGATGGTGATGATGGTGGTGGTAATGATGGTGGTGATGGTGATGGTGGTGATGATGGTGATGGTGGAGATGACGCTGGTGTAGTGGAGGAAGCAGTGATAATGATAAAGAGAAGAAAACAAGAACTAACACATACAGAATGCTCATAATTCTTACAACAACTCAATAAGGAGGAATTATTATTCACAGTTTACAGACACAATAGAGACTCTGCACAGAGATCTTCTATCACTTGCCTGGCTCGCAAGCAGCAAAACTGGATTTTAGTTTGAGTGAATGCAAATCTATGCAGTCTAACACCAGGATATCAGCTCCTGACTAACAGACTATTTAAACTTCGGTCAACTTTTTAAAGTACCCTAATTTGTCATTCACTAGTTGACAGTAGTACTAATTATCATCTCCTGTCTGCAGCATCTTTCTGCATCCTAGATATTCCGAGAGCCAGGGAAGAAAGATGCAGAGTAAATAGGGACATATTATTAGCATTCAACACAGCCTCTAAATCCAAGATCCATGGCTGCAGAGTGATGTAACACACATATATACAGGAGGAAAGGTGCTCAACTCAAGGAGCTGGCTTTGCAAAAGCCTTAACAATAAAAATGACATGACGCTCACGCAGAGCCTGGAGCTGTAGAAAGGCAACTTCTCTTCAAATAAGTTGCTTAAAAAGTAGATAAACTTCTAGGCCGCCTTAAAGAGAACTGAAAACAATCCAGAGTGACTTCAAAAAGGTCAGGAGCGGGGAAGAGTGGAAACAGGATGACTAACCACGACACTGCACAAATACATTACCGATCTCTTGGCTCCATTCCCCTATAAGAGAAAGGTCAGAAGGTTCACCCTGGTTAACAAAGATAATAAGTGCTGAACACGAGGTTAAGGACTTTGAGTTAACTGATGGAGAGGTTCTGCAAACTCAGTCAACGCCAATGACCGTTCAAATTAGCTCTAATAGCAACTGCCTTCACGGTAGATACAGAGGCCTCAGTTCATTTTCTAATTGACCGAACAGGATGAGGTCTCTGTGGCATGCAGCTCTTCCTTTCCAGCAATTCCTGTCTTTCTGTCCTCTCCCAGGCACTGTTAACGCAATTCACACAATGTACCCACAGACACTGGGCCCTAAGAATGCAAAGAGCACTGGGTTCGGAGTCAGAAGTCCAGATTCTAAACTCAAGCCATGCATGAACTAAATTTGTGAAGATGAACTAGAATTAGAGAAACACAGGGTTGGAGAGAAACTGCCGGCCCATTGAGAGCAGAGCCAGCACTCAGATGAAGGGCCGAGGCTCTGGGGAGGTGTTCAGCCCAAGGGCCCACAGCTGAGTAGGGGGCACAGTGGGGTCTAGAACATCAGCCCTCCTGACCCCTGGTCCAGCACTCTTTCTGCCTCATCACGCAATTTCAGCAGCTTCTCTTAGCTTGTGGTGTCCAAGAAATACTTGAAGTGATTCAACCTGCTGCCTCAAAACAAGATGGCAGCTGATAAAAGGTTCTTAAGTGTCTAACTCTTCTGTCATTCAAAATGCAGTGTGGTCAAGTTTGGTACAGGTCCCAAAAGGTTACAGAAACATGTAGTAGTCTGTCTGTAATTCATAGAATCCCAGTTGTGTGGATGGGACCTGCGTTCCTAATGGAAACATGAAGAGGCTTTATTCTCCCAGTGTTAGAAGAGGGAATGGGGGTTTAAATAGAGTGAATGTTCAGTCTAACATGGTAGATTTTGCCTGTAAGAACATCTCCGCTGGTTTCTGAAAGCTGGCGGGGGAGGAGATTAGGTTGTAGAATTAGGTAAAAAACAAGAGATAGGTTATAACTGAAATGACTAGGATCAGCTGGGTATCGGCTTCACAAATGACTCAGGGGTAAAGAAATCACCTGCAATGCAAGAGACACAAGAGATACAGGTTCGATCCCCGGTCAGGAAGTCCCCCTGGAGGAGGAAATAGCACTCCAATATTCTTGCCTGGGAAATCCCACGGACAGAAGAGCCTGGTGCCCGCTGCAGTCCATGGGGTCACAAAGAGTCGGACACAACTGAGTCCACACACATGTCACAGCATGACTCCTATATTTCCACCACCATTAAGTTTCTTTTATTATGAAATATACCATTCACCTTTAAATGCTGGGGTTGAGACACAGAACTGACACTCTGTTACAGGAGGAAAGGTGTTTGATGTTTCGTGGTTATGCTCCACGGTTTTTGTGCTAAAGCACTGATTCACTGTTCCGTGAATCTCAGCAATGAGTTGTGTTGCACCAGCTTCCATCATACGTTTAAACTGGAGAAATGGGCTAGAAGGCCCCATACTGTTACCTGTTCATACCCTGGGCTTGTCCAGCCTCTACTCCTCTGACCAGGCAAAGAGGATCTCAGGGTGACTGTGCCCATGTGGATGAGGGAACACCGACTGGCCTTCCCCTGCAACTGCCTGTCCCCTTGCTTAACTGGAGCCAATTAAGCCCTTCACTATCCTTAATTGTCAAACCAGCATTTTCAGACTTGAGAAAACCCAGCTGGCCATCACCTTTAAATTAGCCTTCAGCCCTTCCAAATAGCTTTAATTAAAGTCACGACTGGCATGGAATCTGTCCAGGTTTTGTTTGTGGTTACAAATTCACAGCATCACAGCTGTGGCAGGAACAGGACAGATATTAATTCTAGAACCTCAAGGTCTTGTTCAGGTCAGGTTTAGCTTTTTTTAAAAAAAAAAAAAAAAAGATAATAAACACCCATGCAAACAGTCAACTGGCCAGGCTTGTCCAGGAGTCAGTTCAGCTCAAAAAGCTTCCCGTAGAAGAAATCAACACACTTCTTTGTCATCTTAAGAGCTGGTTCTGCCAAAACTAGACCAAGAGAAGATCCCACTGAAAACAAAGGACATGCTGTGGCCATACAGAGGTACACCAAGACATTCAGGTTACCTATTAGATTGGTCATTCAACAGTTTGTCTGAAGAAAGGGACGTAAACTCACGGCCACTCCTTTCAGAGCTCCTGGAACCAGCTCAGACTTGGTAACTCTAAATAGTAACTAAATGATAACGTTCTATACAATGCTCCTGACAAGGTCGTGGCTAGGAGAACCCCCATCTCAGGTGGGTCCTTTAGGGGAGAGAGGTGGCTAAGATAGATGCCCTGAGGTGGGCTGTCACCTGAACTCAGCGTTGATCTTCTTTCTCAGTAGCTGTTCATATTACTCTGTGTCTCCAGGGCTTTTTCATCCATCTGTAGAGTGTAGGTCACAACCCACATCTTTATAGTGTCATGGTGAGTAGTCACAGAAATAACATATGGATATGCAGTCCATGGCGGACCCTGGACTGGTAAGCAGATGATGAACTCAAGCTTTCTAAGACGGCAGCGTGGTGAGTAGGGGGCACCCTTTCCTGCAACGTGGACTCACGGCAGCTTCTCACTTTAAGGATATCACCCCTCAGAGACCACCTTCCAATTTATATTCATATTTTATCTTCTCAAATGGAAACTCCCATGGACAGAGGAGCCTGGTAGGCTGCAGTCCATAGGGTCGCTGAGTCAGACATGACTGAGCGACTTCACTTTCACTTTTCACTTTCATGCATTGGAGAAGGAAACGGCAACCCACTCCAGTGTTCTTGCCTGGAGAATCCCAGGGATGGCGGAGCCCGGTGGGCTGCCATCTGTGGGGTCGCACAGAGTCGGACACGACTGAAGTGACTTAGCAGCAGCAGCAGCAGCAGCAAACCCTATCTTTTATTCTGTGACAAGAAGCAGACTGAGATCTGACAAGGGCCCAGAGCTCCCATTAAATCAAGATGTATCTACTGCTTAAGTCATCTCCTGCATTGAGTCTGGGGCTTCCCAGGCGGTCCAGTGGGTAAAGGATCTGCCTGCAGTGCAAGAGATGCAGGTGTGATCCCTGGGTCGGGAAGATCACCTGGAGGGCATGGCAACCCACTCCAGTATTCTTGCCTGGGAAATACGGTGGAGGAGCTTGGCATGCTACAGTCCATAGGGCCACAAAGAGTCAGACATGACTGAGTGACTGAGCATGTGTTGAGTCTCAGAAGGAATGCTTCCCCTCCTTTTGGAAGGATAAACATTCTGCCTCAATGAACACTGACATACAGCAGACCCACAATGTTCTGTATCCTCCATGATCTTCTTCCATCAAGTCTGGTGACTGGAAAAGTGTGCCTGCTGCTACTCCTCCCCATCTGACCCACAGAGCACCCTGAACTCCCTCTTCCCAGCCTCTCTCTGGATCGTTGTCACAGCACAAAACAGCACCATCATCCGTCTTCACAGATGGGCGGTCCAGGTAAAAAAGGCTTTCCCATTCTTTTTCCTTCAATTCTCAACTGATGAACCAAATGGATGGATGGATGGATGAACATGTTCTCAGGTTAATCTGTCCTCCTCTGCACCCAAAACCCTGCAGATCTCCCCTCGTACTGTCTTGAGATCCCCTGGTCTGTTGGCTCATCTCCCCTAGGGAGGCAGGCAGGGACCCTGTCTATCTTGACTTCTCAGTGCTCTCTGCGGAGCTTTGACAAGATACCCAGCAACAGAGCTTAATGTCTGAGAGACAGAAACATTGACTGCTCTTCACTCCCAAGGCTGCTGCATTAAGGCCTCATCTTCTCTCCTCTGTGATGCTGGAAGGTCCTCAGATTTTTTCATCATTATCTAGATGATTCAGTCATTGAACAGTGTCTATGGAGTATGCTGGGACTGGGGTGCCAGGGAGAAGCAGAGTGTGGGGATGGTGTGAGGAGGGGACTGGTGGGCCATGGCAGGAACAGTGGGTTTGTTCTAAATTACATGGGAAGCCACCAGAGGAGTTGGGAAAGCAACCTTAGCTTACTGTCCCTAACACAGTTCTGACCACATTGCTGCTGCTGCTGCTGCTGCTAAGTCGCTTCAGTCGTGTCTGACTCTGTGCAACCCCATAGACGGCTGCCTACCAGGGTCCCCTGTCCCTGGGATTCTCCAGGCAAGAATACTGGAGTGGGTTGCCATTTCCTCCTCCAATGCATGAAAGTGAAAAGTGAAAGTGAAGTTGTTCAGTTGTGTCTGACTCTTAGCGACCCCATGGAATGCAGCCCACCAGGCTCCTCCATCCATGGGATTTTCCAGGCAAGAATACTGGAGTGGGGTGCCATTGCCTTCTCTGTATTACTCCTCCAATGTTTAATTTTTATTTGCTTGTTCTTTTCTGTAAAATAAATAAATAACTTCCAAATGCCTTTGCTTGACATTTAAATTCCTCTGTGATCCAGACTTCCATTCTGCCTTCTCATCTCCTCACTTCCTTCTTGCCTGAGCCTGATGTCTGTGCCTGTGGACTCACACCTGACACCCCCAACGTTGGGAATGCCTTTTATTCTCTCTCATGACTGTTCCCATTCATTAGGGCTCCATGTGACAAGTGACATCTTCTTGGAAGTTATCCATCCCCCATGACACTGATGACTGTATCTGGATCGTCACCCTTTCAGTGACTGTTCACTTAGCATCTACTATGGGCCAGGTTCTCTGCCGGGCACTTCTCGCTTAATTCTTGCAAAGAACCCATGAACTAGAGTAACTAACATCCCATGTCCATCTTGCGGAGGAGAATACAAAGGCTCAGATAGGTCAAGTTCTCAAGATTGCATGTCAACCATCTCCAGCACCCACAGTCAGGCCCAGGGGGCTCGAGCTGAGCTGTCCATGGATCTGTATTGTTGATGGTGGTCTTAAAAATGTCTCCTCCATTGATGCCCCTTCATCACATGGACCATACTTCACTTATCTTTTTATCCTTCATCTTTGAGTAGTTGTGTAATAATTACTTGCCCAAAAATGAAACTTTGAGAATAATAATTGGGAAGGATCTCAGAGGCTTTTTCCGTTAAAAAAATCTTTCATTTACTCATTTTTTATTTTCTCATTTTTGTATCTATCCCCAACTCTATGTGACCCCAATGTGTAAAGATGTATGCCTAAACTATGAGCACTGAGCCCAAAGAGCTTAGAATACAATTACAGGGAAAGAAAGATGGGAGCCAACATTTATTTACACCCAAAATGGACAAGGGACTCCGCCAGAAATTAACATCTATTTTCTTGTATAATTGCCCATCAAGATGGATTGTCAATACCAGGAAACTGAATCTCAAAGAAGGTAAAAATGGCTCCTAAAAGCACATGGTCAGGAAGTAGCAGAGTTGAGATTTTACTGTATATTTGATCAACTCCATAACCTCCGGTTTCCAGGGCACCAGCCTGGGCCTGACAGTATCATCCTCCCCACACCATTGTAACACAGTGAGGTGCCTGCACAACCTTCTTCCACTTGGAAGGCATGTGAGGGTTTCCAGGAGGGCCACAGAGGGAGGGCTTGGGAATGAGCATAGACATAGAGACAGCCTGAGGCAGCCTTGATAGTGTGAGCAGGAGAAAAGGGCCTTGGCACTGGGAGCATGCGATTTTGAGAGTAATTGTGGAAAGCTCACAAATAGGAGGTGCTCCCCTGGTGATTCAGCAGTAAAGAATCTACCTGTAATACTGGACACCCAGATTCACTCCCTTGGTTGGGAAGATCCCCTGGAGAAGGAAATGGCAACTCACTCCAGTATTCTTGCCTGGGAAATCCCATGGACAGAGGAACCTGGTGGGCTACAGTTCATGGGGTTGCAAAGAGTCAGGCACGACTGAGCGACTAAACCACCACCAGTCCCACACGGATAGGGGGCTTTTGGTACACCTGATGGGGAGGAAGGAAGTGGGGAAGGCAGGTAATCCATGATGCTGAATTCTGATCAACATCAGTCCAGCCACTGCATGCATTTCTGTTCCCATTACTCATGACGTCTGTCCCACGCTCACGCTGTGTTAGGAGAATGTGTAGGGATCTGCTCTCAGACTCTCCTGGGTTCCAGCATCAGCTGCAGTTCTCATCCGACCAGAACTAGACATCTCTGCGCTCCCGTCGCTTCTCTGCAGAGAGGGCATCATAACAGTGCCCGAGGGAAACACCAGGCTCCTACAAAAACCCAGAGATGTTCTCAGGGCAGGGACGCCGATGGGGTATTGGGCACTGTCTGCACAAGGCCCATTCCAGCAGGTCAGGGACTTGTTCACAGGCAGCCTGAACAGGGAGGGTCATGAAACAAGAGTCGTGGGGGAGTGGAGCCTTGAACTTGGATCACCCACTTCCTTCCAAGTGCATTTTCCTCCCACTGGCCACAATTATCTCCCTGAGGGGTAGAGCCCATCTAACAGGCTTTCTGGAAAAAGTCCATTACTTGGGATTTTGAAAAAGTATGTGGATGAGGGAAAGGAAGGCCCTGAGGTGTGTGCTAGGCTGATCTAGCCAAACAGCCCCTTTGAAATGCGTCTGTGCTGTCAACAGCCACGCCCACAGGGCTGTTAGAAATGGTCCTCCCCTCCTCCTGGAAACGCTGTGTCCCTCCCACCTCCCCGAGGACCCTGCCTGCCGTCAGCAGCCCCTATCACCACCGTGGCCCCTACTATCACGCCAAGGGAGGCTCGCACTCATGGGCTTGGGTCTTCTGGGGATTCAAACCATTCCCCAAATGTCCCCCAAACAGGGTTATTCACTCGGAAAAGCAGGAGCTTGTCAAGCTGCCACAGTCACAGGGAAGATCCCACCTCTCCCTGATGGAGATAAATGGGACAGGAGCCACGGGGCCGAGAAGCCAACGCTGGCTGGAGGGAGCGAGATGAAAAACATGTCCGGCGGATATGATATTAGTCACAAGTGTTAACCCTGCCTTGGGCGAGGAAGCCAGAGCCGAGAAGTAAAAGCAGGCCGCGAGAAGGAAGGATAACAGAGCAGGTTCTCAACCCCCACCGGACCCGCGAGCTTGAAGACGGAGGAGCCAGGCGCAACATCCATGCCCTGTCCCACCTCCACCAGGGCCTCTGCCCACTCCCCTCCCCAGCCAGGCTGCACTGCCCCGGGCACGGCCGTATTCCCATCAGGGAGACGGCTGCGAGAGGGCCCTGAGTGCTGAGGGTGCTCAGAAGAGGCTGACGAGGAAGCAGCTCACCCTCTGTCCCTATGCGGGACTGAGACGCCATGTGGCAGCTTAACTCCACAGGGAAGGGCCTGAGGACACTTCACTGAGCCGACCGGGCACCCGAGAGCGGGCAAACCGCCCGTGGAAGGACCACTCGGGGAGCAGTTCAGCTGGTTCAGCGGCCTGTGGGGAAAGCGGCAAAGTATCCAGCATCTCTCGAGGCTGGACGAGGACTGACTGGTGGACCCACTAGGCTCCACTCGGCACCTGCTGGACGGGCAGAAGAGCTCTCCTCACACACACGTCAGGAGGCTTCTGGGCTGAACACGATACGATCCTGGGAAAGAGACCCCCGAACAGCTAGGCGGCGAGTAGGACGATGGCATCCTGGGGTGCTCTCTCAGTACATGGTACCCACGTGCCTGGGCTCACCTGGCTTAGAGTAAATTCTCCTTCCAGGAGAAGGTGTGCTCCCCCCACCTCCAAACACGGATTTGGGGCTCAGCTCTCTCTGCTTCTCTAATACCTCCTGAAAGCAATGCCTCTGGCTATCCCTGTAATAGAGTTATTTAGAGTTATTTCCTCCCTGAAAGATGCTGTTGTGATGGAAGACACAGAGGCTCGGCTTCCTACCCGCATTCACTCTCACACAGCCTGGAAAACCTGCACTTGAAGCAGGTGAGCTGGGAAGGGGGCATGGCAGGGGAGGAGGGGACGGAACCATTGTCACCACTCCGGGTCACAACCCCCGGATTCAGGCTGCCCCTCCAGCCCGGGGCTCCTGGAAACCGAGGCACACGGAAGGCTCCCTCCCTCTGCTGAGGGAAGAGCTGGCACCGGGTGCACTGCCTCTCCTGCTTCAGCACAGACCCAAAGACCTTCAGAGGCTGACCCGCGCTCACTTGCTCCTCTCACCGCCCCTTTCTGGCTCTTCTGGTCCACCCAGGTCTCCCCATGCCCGCGGCTAGCACCTGCGTGCCCTCGCATCTCCATCCCTGTGCACAGACACAGCCCAGAGGGCCTCCCGCCAGCTCCTGCTGGTTTTAACCAGTGAGGACTGGTCATCCCAGCTCACGTGGCCATTCTCCCATCATGTCATTGATTTTCCTGCAGTTATTCAGGGCCCACTTCAATGTGTAAATAGCAGTGCTTCATAAATGCCAATAATATGGCTATCACATTTCATGTCAGTCATTTAAAGGTCTGTTTCACACACACACACACTATGCCACGAGCTATCATATGAACATCAGCTAAATTCAGCCAGTGAAGAAGATGTTAACATCCCCACCTTCCAAAAGAGAAGCCGAGGCCAAGCTGTCTCACGCACAGTCACACGGGGGTGGAGCTGGGCATGCAGTCCTGCCCCTGTCTCCAGTGCTGTGCTCTTCACTCACCCGTTGCTATCATCACCCTCTCCGCCCGGTTTTAGACTGAGGACACCTAGAGAGCAGACACCAGCAGCTCACCCAGTGGGAAGTAAGTGACTCTGGACTCAGATGTGGTTCCCAACACCAGGCCCAACAGCAGCGAGGAGTGGGATCTTGGGGAAGTTCCTTCACCTCAAACTAAGCTGGGATCTGCCATGTGTAAAATGACGTTTAAAGAATAACTTGGGAAAATGAATCATTCAGTTGCATCCGATTCTTGGCGAGCCCATGGACTGTAATCTTCCAGGCTCCTCTGTCCATGGGATTCTCCAGGCAAGAATACTGGAGTGGATTGCCATTTCCTTCTCCAAGGGAACTTCCTGACCCAGAGATCGAACCCATATCTCTCGCGTCTCCTGCATTGCAGGCAGGTTCTTCATCATCTGAGCTATAGGGAAGTCCCAGAATATAGGTAATGATAGTTAAATATTGTGAAATAAACAGATATGCAATGTGAACTCTCGGCTTCTGCTTTCCCTTTGCTTCCCCAGCCCTTAGCATACACTAGGCAGTGAGTGACGACTGAATTCCGTGGAATGAATATGTTTTGTTAAAGTGGATGAGACCTCCTGGAAGGAGAAAATGGCTGGTAGGGAGCCCTGTGAGTCTCAAATGTAGTCAATGGACTTGGGACTAAGTTACTGTGACTCCTACTCTTAGACTTCATCTTTTCCAAGTGTGTGGTTTGGGTGGAGATTCCCAGGATCTGAATCTTTCTTCTTCATGGCCATGCTTCTTCCCACACCCATCTGTCTGTCTCTCTCCCCCTCCCCCTGATTCCTCCGTCACTCACGTGCACACACACGCACAGATGCACACAGACACATACATGCACACTCAGCCTGTGGGAGCCACTTCTTTGTGTCGGCTGGACATGTCCAGGTGTGGAGGCTGAGGGATCCGCTGGGGCTGCCCAGCCTCACAGACCACACTCCCAGGAGATCCTGTGACAAGAGCAGGTGTCACGTCCCCCAGGTCATGTGAACAAACATGCCCTGCCCCAAGGAAGACGCCCCCCCACCCCAGTATCAGTGACAAGGAAGTCTGTGCTCCTATTTGTAATGTTTAATTTCTCCAGAAATCGAGCCTTGCGCTGTGACCCCCTACAAGGGTCCACCCTCCACACCTCACATTTCAAGACACAGGGGGCAATGCCGGGCCCGCAGGACGCAGGACGCACTGAGGCCACGCCTACCATCTCAAATGTCAGGAAACATACTTTCTGATTCAGGAGGAAGGGTCTCCTAGTACCCAGAGATAGGGTATGTGAATTCCTCCTTCCTGCAACCCCACTCCCCTGCCTCACCCCCCACACACACACATACACATCACACACACACACACACACCACACACACACAGAGATAAGGCATTTGAATTCCTCCTTCCTGCAACCCCACTCCCCTGCCTCACCCCACACACATACCACACACCACACACACACACACACACACCCCGCCATCAGCTCCTCAGGGGTGTGAGGATGGAGATGACTCTTCCAGACCCAGAAGCTCACGGACTTCATGCTGTAAACAAAAAGGAAAAGGAGCCCCACCATCAGCATCCACTGCTGACAAGGTGGCATCCTTTCAGCAGCTGACATTAAAAAAAAAAAAGACAATTAAAAGTCAGACATTTTTGCTCATTCAGTTTACCTTTGCCAAAAGCTGCAGAAACACAGTTAGGGCTTTTTGGGTAAACTGGTACTTTTGAGGGAAGGTGGCAGAGTTAAGAGTGGTTCAAATTTAGCATCTAGCAAGGGCTCGATGAAGGCACAGCTCCCATCTGTTTCTGCAAGACGAGCTTTGCAGAACCCAAGGACTAGTTATTTTCTGTTCCCTCAACTTGTGAGCACTGGCCTTCCTCCACCACCTCACAGACACCCACAGAGAGCCTGCCAGTCCCCTCTGGGGGCGGCCTCTTCTTCCTGACTTAGCACCCCATTAGCCACTTCTCCGCAGAGAGCAGAGAGCAGCGAGCATCTGAGCACAGCGTGGGGTGTCTGGGTGTGAACCAGGCTTGTTTCCGGAGTCAGCATGCATCTCTGCAGCTCCCAAGACTGGTCTCTGTTGAGCTAGAGAGAGGAGAAGTGGCCCCTGCCCTCCTGGACTGGGTGAGAATTAGTGCAAAGTCCCAGCCCGTCCTGGGAGGAAGGCGCTCCTCAGGGCTGCTCACTGATGTCTGTGATGCTGCTGCAAGTGGGGACTCAATGCTCAGCACCCTCACACTACAGCCCCTGGGTTCTCATCAGTCCACTTACAAGTGAAAGCTGGGGAGGGGGCGGGGAGGGAAGAGAGAGAATTGGGGTGTTTTGGGGAGGGTGGCAGGGGAACAGGGTAGGGGGTCAGGAGCAACCACTAGGGCCACAGGGATCCTGGCTCCCCAGTGTAGACATACCTACAGCCCTGATTCCTCACTTTGGTCTTCCCAGGCTGGCAACAGAGAAATGGGAAAAGCCCTGGACCTTCCTAACCAGCTCGAGCACCCTGAGGCCGCCCACACAGAGCGGAACACGCAGTCTCCCTGCAACAGCACCACCCAGGCTCCTGCTGGACTTCTCTCCTCTACCTGCTTGTTCCACTGACCATCTCATTCCCATCAGAAGAGATGGCTTTCTCCCAAATGTGCCCAAGGCCGTGCATCCAGAAGCCAGATCTGTGCCCAGGCAGCGGGGCTCAGATGGGTCCTAGGGCCATAACACCAGAGGGGCTTTAGCAGAGGCTTTCTCCTCTGGGCTCCGAGCTCTGAGTCTCAGCTCTGGAGGCGAAAAGTGAGAGGGCCAGGGTGGAGCCCATTCCTTGTGTGCTACAGCCACCTCATTTTAGGGTTGGTGTTAAGGCCATACTCAGGCTGCTGATAACCTAAAGAATTAATAAAGATTAATAAAGAATGAGCACTAATAAAAATAGGCATTAATTTTAAAGGAACAAAAAGCCAAGCAAAGCAATGGGCTAACTGAAACCACCCAATGAACCACCAGTCCCCCTGGTTATCTCCAAAGGGCCCTTACTTAATTACAAGACAGCAGGGTCAGATAGTGTCTGTAATCTTCGGAAATCCAGAACTCTTGACATTCATTAAGAGAACTCAGTGTGCAGTTACAGAACCAGGGATGGGGTGCCCAGTCTGGATAAGAGCCAAGCTTTTAGGACGATGCTATAGCCATCCAGCGTGCTAATCAGCTTGGCAGAGCAGAGAATTGAAATCAAATAGTCAAGATCTTGTCCTAGATATCTGATTCCTCACTTGACTTCTCTCCATCAGATAAACATAGCTATACAATTAAATGAATTTAAAACTCTGGAAGAATCCCTTTTCGATTTTTGAAAGGAGGGTGATGCTAAAAATCAAAGGCATTCTTAGTCATGGGCAGAGTGCCAGGAAAGCCCATCTAGAAGCATTCAGAACAATGGCATCTGGTGCAGCCAAGTCTCAAGTGACTGAAAGGACAAAATAAACTCCAAGGGCACCAGTCTGCCCTCTTGTTTCCAAGAAAAGAGAAATGTACGGGTCCCGGCTTAGCATGTAACAAAAGTAATACTTTGTTGTGCAATAATTTAAGTGGATTTTCATGTTAGCAGAAAAATGTCTTATCCTTACCAAAAAAAAAAAAAAAAACCCACTTAGGAGGAAATGCAAATGAGAAATTTTTGCTAACTAGGTAATGCCAAGCCAGAAATGTTACTCTTAGCAGACAGGACTACAGTGGTGGTCACGTGCATCAAAGTGGAGAAGCTCCCCAAAAGGGATTCCCGAAAGGAGGAAGAGGCCAAACCATCAGCGCTATTGAGACACGTCAGAGAAGGGGAAGCTCTTTAGCTGGGTAAAAGTGGTAGAAGTAAATAATTGAATTGGAGCACAGGGCCAGTTGGCATATCCACACTTTTCTAACCACACACACCATATTTCATCATGACATAAGATATTGTCGAAAAGTACAGGGAGTCATGAGCTTTAATGGAGCAATACATCATCCCTAACGCCATGCCATGCACTCCAAAGTCCATGGGCTTGGAAAGAATCCCCATTTCAACACCATTCAACACACACACACACACAGAACTATAGACTTCTTCAACTTTCTTCCACAGTAACCAGAATAAGGAAAGGTTGGGAAGGCAGGCACCAACAGTCACCTGAGCACCCAATAGTAGGAACGAGCATTCAGTTGAGTCAAAGGACAGAAGGTAAGCACTGGCTCCTTGTTCACCAGCAAGTGATTTTAGGCAGATCACAGTTGCAGAGCAAACGAAAGGATGCTGGCTTTAGGACTTCAGGGTAGAGTTTAAATCTACTATCACCTATTCCTTCATCTGTGTCATTGTTCAAGTTGTTGTTTCTTTTTTTTTCTTTACATCAAGGGCATTTGTGTTTATTTTTTTTTTGGGGGGGGTTCCATTTAAAAGTTTTTTTAAAATATAAATTTATTGTCTAGTTTGGCTCAGTTTCTTCATCTGGAAAATGGGCGAGGAGGAAACAAAACCACCCCCCGCCTCTTTCCTCTGAGACTGCTGTGACGACTAAATGAGCAGACGCACTGAGAGTTCTCGGTGTAACTTTAGGAGTAGTCCATGGCACCCCACTCCAGTACTCTTGCCTGGAAAATCCCATGGACGGAGGAGCCTGGTAGGCTGCAGTCCATGGGGTCGCTAAGAGTCGGACACAACTGAGCGACTTCACTTTGACTTTTCACTTTCATGCATTGGAGAAGGAAATGGCAACCCACTCCAGTATTCTTGTCTAGAGAATCCCAGGGATGGGGGAGCCTGGTGGGCTGTCATCTATGGGGTTGCACAGAGTTGGACACGACTGAAGCGACTTAGCAGCAGCAAGAGCATTTGTTGTTAATTTATTGGACTTCTATGGACCTGGCCCTCCTCTTTTATTAACTGGGGATTAAGAGTAACAGGAAAATTCGGCCTTGGAATGTGGAATGAAGCAGTGCAAAGATAATAGAGTTTTGCCAAGAAAATGCACTGGTCATAGCAAACACCCTCTTCCAACAACACAAGAGAAGACTCTACACATGGACATCACCAGATGGTCAACACTGAAATCAGATTGATTATATTCTTTACAGCCAAAGATGGAGAAGCTCTATACAGTCAACAAAAACAAGACCAGGAGCTGACTGTGGCTCAGATCATGAACTCCTTATTACAACAAAAGAGTCTGAAATGCAGTACTTGGATGCAATCTCAAAAACGACAGAATGATCTCTGTTCGTCTCCAAGACAAACCATTCAATATCACAGTTATCCAAGTCTATGCCCCAACCAGTAACACTGAAGAAGCTGAAGTTGAATGGCTCTATGAACACTTACAAGACCTTTTAGAACTAACACCCAAAAAAGATGTCCTTTTCATTATAATGGACTGGAATGCAAAAGTAGGAAGTCAAGAAACACCTGGAGTAACAGGCAAATTTGGCCTTGGAATATGGAATGAAGCAGGGCAAAGACTAATAGAGTTTTGCCAAGATAATGCACTGGTCATAGCAAACACCCTTTTATAACAACACAGGAGAAGACTCTACACATGGACATCACCAGATGGTCAACACCAAAATCAGATTGATTATATTCTCTGCAGCAAAAGATGGAGAAGCTCTATACAGTCAACAAAAACAAGACCGGGAGCTGACTATGGCTCAGATCATGAACTCCTTATTACCAAGGTACATTGTACAAGGCTATATATGGTGGGGTAGGATCATGGGATGAATAAAACCCATCATTTTTAAACTTTTATTACAAAGCTCTTTACCACCCAGCTTTATTTATTAAAATATATTATTTACTCTTCATGAATAACCTTTACAGAAGATTATTTTTTAAGGATTCCATTACTAGAAGATTCCATCCATGAAAAAGAGATTTTCAAAGGAAGAAAGGAGGCAAGAAGAAATTTGAAGATTTTTAATGTTAATTAAAAGTAAGACAAATGTTCCATAAAGTTTGATAAGCATTGTTTCAGTAAGAGAACTCTCATTATGTGTTAAAAGTCTTCTTGGCAGCCATCCTCAGTTCCCTCAGAAATGTTTGCAAATTGTGTTTACATATTTTAATGAATTTTGTTGTGGTATTTCCATTCAGCTATTTCTGAGTAAAGCTGACAAGGTTGAGAGGTAGCTGGGATGACAGATCTCATCAATATCCAGAGATACTTTAACTATAAAAGACTGACTGCTCAGTATTTTGTTGAAACAAGGCTACAAAACAAATCAATGATACATGATAGGGCTAATTTCCTGGGAAGATACAGCTTGCTTCAAACATTCTGGAAGTGGGGGGATAGAGGGTGGAGAGTACAATGGTCTCTTTGTAACCTGCCCTCAGAGGCTTTTATCTGCTACATAGAATTTCAATCATCCCCTAGGTATTAAAAAACTTTTTTTGATGTTGGAACTAATTATAGAACTGATATTATTGAAGGTGATGGTTCCCTACCTTTAAGGTGATGTCACCTTACCCCACCATATATGGCCTTGTACAATGCTCCAATTAAAATAATAATTAAAAAGTCTAGAATAATTTTAAAAGACGATGTTTCTTTATTTAAAAAAATTAATATTCTAAAATCAAATCTGCTGTACCAACCTCTCTAGGCCGCCTTACAGACTAGTTGATTAGAATAACCTTCTGTACATGTACATTATATAAAGATGTCAGTTGTTATCAAGATTCTAAAAGCCAGGCCTTTAGAGTCATAATATTTAGTAACTCGGAAAATACCATAATCACTAAGGAATTTGGTTTTTCCGTTCTGTCCTGCCAGTAGATTTCAGTAGACTTGACTAATAAGATGGCTTTCTTTGAAAGAATGTGGTTACAGAGATTTGCGTTGTACTCTGCTGTTATTCTTTTCACATTATTTTGAACACATTCTGACAACCGCTTGATACTTTGGGGACTCTTCCAGGCTTTTAATAGAGATGTGTCAAATGAACAAATCCAGGCTACAGCCACAGCTGGGATCATCTTCCAGGCCTCTGCCCCTGTGGTCCCACAGCAGGTGGTGAGCTGGACCATCTGCAAGGTTAAAGTTACTACTCTGGGAGTCCCAGGAGAAATGGGGCTGATCTTAGGGCTGCCTTCAAGATGTGTGTTGGGATTCTTGGTTTGCCTAGAATTCACTAAACCTAGAAGTGTAGCTGTCACCTCCAGAAGCAAGCAGTTACCTTTCATCTCCTGCTCTTTTCATCCAGGGCAGTCAGTTCATTTCAGTCACTCAGTCGTGTCCAACTCTTTGCGGCTCCATGAATCGCAGCACGCCAGGCATCCCTGTCCATCACCAACTCCAGGAGTTCACTCAGACTCATGTCCATTGAGTCGGTGATGCCAACCAGCCATCTCATCCTCTGTCATCCCCTTCTCCTCCTGCCCCCAATCCCTCCCAGCATCACGGTCTTTTCCAAGGAGTCAACTCTTCACATGAGGTGGCCAAAGTACTGGAGTTTCAGCTTTAGCATCATGCCTTCCAATGAACACCAAAGTGATAGAGGAGACCAAAAGAGTTGGCTTACAGCTCAATATTATGAAAACAAAGATTATGGCATCTGGTTCCATCACTTCATGGGATATAGATGGGGAAACAGTGTCAGACTTTGTTCTGGGGGGCTCCAAAATCACTGCAGATGGTGATTGCAGCCATGAAATTAAAAGACGCTTACCCATTGGAGATCATTCTGTCAATGGAGATCAACCCTGGGATTTCTTTGGAAGGAATGATGCTACAGCTGAAACTCCAGTACTTTGGCCACCTCATGCGAAGAGTTGACTCATTGGAAAAGACTCTGATCCTGGGAGGGATTGGGGGCAGGAGGAGAAGGGGACAACCGAGGATGAGATGGCTGGATGGCATCACTGACTCGATGGACATGAGTCTGGGTGAACTCCGAGAGGTGGTGATGAACAGGGAGGCCTGGAGTGCTGCGATTCATGGGGTTGCAAAGAGTCGGATACGACTGAGCAACTGAACTGAACTGAACCCACTGGAAGGAAAGTTATGACCAAACTAAATAGCATATTAAAAAGCAGAAACATTACTTTGCCAACAAATGTCTGTCTATTCAAGGCTATGGTCTTTCCATTGGTCATGTATGGTCATAGCCTTGACTCGATGGACCTTTGTTGGCAAAGTAATGTCTCTGCTTTTCAATATGCTATCTAGGTTGGTCATAACTTTCTTTCCAAGGAGTAAGCATCTTTTAATTTCATGGCTTCAATCACCATCTGCAGTGATTTTGGAGCCCCAAAAAATAAAGTCTGACACTGTTTCCACTGTTTCCCCATCTATTTCCCATGAAGCGATGGGACCAGATGCCATGATCTTCGTTTTATGAATGTTGAGCTTTAAGCCAACTTTTTCACTCTCCTCTTTCACATTCATCAAGAGATTTTTTTAGTTCCTCTTCACTTTCTGCCATAAGGGTGGTGTCATCTGCATATCTGAGGTTATTGATATTTCTCCCAGCAATCTTGATTCCAGCTTGTGCTTCATCCAGCCCAGCGTTTCTCATGATG
>SJYT01000350.1:267041-313206 GCA_006410635.1 Cephalophus harveyi
CGAAGAGTTGACTCATTGGAAAAGACTCTGATGCTGGGAGGAGAAGGGGACGACAGAGGATGAGATGGCTGGATGGCATCACCGACTCGATGGACGTGAGTCTGAGTGAACTCTGGGAGTTGGTGATGGACAGGGAGGCCTGGCATGCTGCGATTCATGGGGTTGCAAAGAGTCGGACACGACTGAGCGACTGAACTGAAATGAAGCTAAAATCCCTCTCCTCTTCTCAGAGGGGCAACTAAGCAAGTGAATGGACATGCATGTGTTTGGGAAACAAGGAAGCACTTCACGGATGACTGTCATTACGTTTGGTTACCCTTGAACTCCCCAGTATCACCTGCCACGATGAGCATCTTCTCAAAGTGCAATGCCCTTCATTCCTCATTTGGTGGTCTTGTACCAAACAGCCCACCTGGCAGATCATCAGTCCCGTAAACATTGCCATTCTTAATGTCCCATTCTTCCTCTTCCAATTTAAATAATTGTTTGCATGCTGCTGTTGCTGCTGCTAAGTCACTTCAGTCGTGTCCGACTCTGTGCGACCCCATAGACGGCAGCCCACCAGGCTCCCCCGACCCTGGGATTCTCCAGGCAAGAACACTGGAGTGGGCTGCCATGTCCTTCGCCAATGCATGAAAGTGAAAAGTGAAAGTGAAGTCGCTCAGTCGTGTCCGACTAGTAGCGACCCCATGGACTGCAGCCCACCAGGCTCCTCCGTCCATGGGAGTTTCCAGGCAAGAGTACTGGAGTGGGGTGCCATTGCCTTCTCCGAATTGTTTGCATAGATCTGCGTAAGTTACACATCAATGTTGCTTTACTTAGGCATTTGGGTTGAAAATAATCAGGCTATTATTAACACTCATTCCTATTTTTTTTCTTCCTCTATACCAAAAAATAAGTTCTTCTCTTTCAGGGAAAAGTATATAGTTCATAATGAACAGTGAAAAGAACAACCATGTAATGTAGTTATGGTTTTTTCCCATTCCACAAACTCCCATACTCCAAAAATAGCCTCTGCTTCCTAAGATCATTTGGTTGTTTGAACCAACCTAAACTTCCTTTCTAACACTAGAAGAATATTAGTGTGGAGAGGAGAGAAAGTTGTAAAACTGTTTTGCTTAAAATGAAAACAAATTAAATAGCATGTACACACAAACATCAAAATTAGGTGAAATGCAACAAATGCTATTGATATTTTGGAGAACATGTATATAAATGTTAATATCCTGCCTTTTTTTTTTCTTCTGTTATGGTCATATTTCTATCAAATACAGACCCAGGTTATTTAAAAATTTAAACATATGCCTACTGTATGGTTCAGCCGTTTTACTACTAGGTATTCATCCAAGAGAAATAAAAGCATATTCTATAAAAAAAGACTTGCACGCAGATGTTCACAGCATCTTTAATTTAAAATCCAAAACTGTAAGCAACCCCACAGCCCATCAGCAGGTGGATGGGTAGATAAACGGTGTATATCCACACAGTGGAATTCAAAGGAACAGAGACAATAGCATGAATGAATCTCAAAACAATTATCCTCAATAACAGCAGAAAAGCTAAAAGAGTACATACTGCATGATTCCATTCATACAGAACTCTAGAAAGTGCAACCTAATCTATTAGAAATTAGGTTAGTGGTTTTCTGAGGCTGGGGTGGGACCACCCCAGGGCAGGAGAAAACATTTGGGGGAACAGTTGTGTTCACACATTGACTGTGGAGATCATGTGTGCACATCTCAAAACTTAATCAAACTGTTTGAATATTCACTGCTGTTTGTTGTTCAGTTGCTAAGTCATGTCCAATTCTTTGCCACCCCATGAACCGCAGCACGCCAGGCTTCCCTGTCCTTCACTATCTCCCAGAGTTTGCTCAAAGTCACGTCCATAGAGTCAGTGATGCCATCCAACCATCTCATCCTCTGTCATCCCCTTCTCATTCTGCCCTCAGTCTTTCCCAGCATCAGGGCCTTTTCCAAAAAGTTGCCTCTTCACATCGGGGGCCCAATTATTGGAGCTTCAGCATCAGTCCTTCCAATGAATATTCTAGGTTGATTTCCTTTAGGATTGACTGGTTTGATCTCCTTGCTGTCTAATAGTTTATAGTGGGTCAATTATATGTCAATAAAGCTGTTTAAAAGGCGAGAGGGATGCCGTGTGGAACGTTCTGTGCCCATGCATCTCTGTGAACTGGTGGAGAGCCTCCCTTAGAATCCTTTTGCTTGAGCACTAACTGGTAAAGTAACTTCCTAGCAGAACCCCTGCTACCAATCCAACCTTCCTAGACTCCTCCTGTAGCACAGTTCTGATCAAAAGCTGTCCTGTGGCCATTACTTCCCAGTGTATTTCTATCTCATGAACTCTGCACATAAACTCCTCATCTTGGCAGCCAGGAGCCACTTCTCTGCCCCCAACCCCCCTTTCTAAGCTCTTGGTCTCCTGAATCCCGTATGTCACATGCAAGCTGAGTCGCCAGCTGGGAATGGCCCTGAAGCACATCCCCCCAAGCACAAGACTCAACTTCCCCATCTGTGAAATGGGACAATAATTATAATCTAACTAAAAAGCTGTTACAAAAATCAACTGTTTCTAGAGAAAACTGTACATAGTCGGTTCCGCCGCATCATCCTCCCTGGCACCAATGTTCATTCATCCTTGATCTCTCCGATGGCCGACCCCTGCCTGGTCCTTACACCCCAACTCTGCCCATCATTCATGACTCAACCCTTCACAGAGCCTTCCTCTGAATTCTGGTCACTGTGTAGTGAATAGACATTTAACAACGAGCTTGTCAGGTGCCCCAGCCATCTGCTCATCCTGTGGGCACACACTTTCCTCCCCCACACAGGTGGGTGAGCTGCACAAAGGCAGGGCCACCTGGCTGGTCCACGCCTTCTCCACCCTGCGTTATGGACAATGGGCCACAAGTTCTCACTCAGAGTGGAGGGAGAAGGAACCTGGGTGCCCTGCCCTTGGGCATGAATCACCCTGACTTAGGCCTCATTTCTCAGCTTCCAAAAAGAAAATAACTCAGGAGTTGTATTCAGGGACGACCTGAGAACTGAACTTACAAATGTGACATGCATGGGGTGGACCATCTCTGGGACCCCACCCGGACGTGACCACTCTGTGCCGCCTAACTGATGGGACAGAACCTGGGTCCCCCCAGGACTCCCTGTAACCCCCACTTCATCTTCCCTGAGTTGCTGCCGCGGCTTGACCTCCACCAGATTCACGTCATGTCTGGAGCCTCTCCTTTCTGCTTCCCATGTACAGAGCTGTCAGTCTTGAGGACAGACGACACCATCTCGGTGCTCCCCCCGCCAGGCCCAGGCACCCAGTGGTCACAAGACGAGGCTTCAGGAAGCTCGAGACAAAAGTCTCACCTCCTCGTTGCCCTTTGTTTCCAGGGCTTTCCAAGTTTTAAAAGAGAAGAGTTGGAGCTGGGGAGGGAAAAGGGGATTGCCAGGTCTGCTGAGAACTTGTCAGGCAGAGAGAGTGTGTGAAGGAGGTGAGAAGGGGCAGAACAGGCTGGACTAACTTTGCATCGCTTGAGAGCAGGAGTGTAGGAGCTGGGTCAGGCCGTGGGCAAAGGGTCAGCTTCAGTAAAAGACCACATTTACACAAGCATTAAAAATCACAAGAGTTGTCATGGTGTGTCTTTTGTGATAAAAAAAAGTACATGTATATTTTTGGCAACTAAAAATTATAAATGAATTAACTAGAAAGAATTTATTCTATGATGATAATTGAAAATATGCACAAATACTTAAGACTGCAGACATCCTAAGCAACCCACCGTTCAGTGGTGGAGAACTGGTTAGCTACAGTGTGACAGAGCCACACGCTGCAGTCCTGGACAGACAGTAAGGATGGTACATGGATGACTGGTGGAAGGAAGGATACATTACAGATGTAATCGAAGACATTACAGATTGCTCCCAAATTACCAAGAAGATTATACAACTGTCTGTAGTTAACAATGCAAATACCTTTATATATGATTGATGAGAACAGAAAAAGGACCAGAAGGGTATTTACCAACACCTGATCAGTCACAACTGCTTGCAGTTGTAAGCTCTGTAGTCTTTTTGTTTACCTGCATTTTCTAAATTTTCTACATTCAATATGAACTATCTGATAAAGACAGGGATTGAGAAGAGCTATACGTGTAAGTCAGTCCAAGTATAAGACATCCAATGTCACAAAGAAGCTAATGCAACACAGCTAACTAGTATAAAATAATAATAATATGGTGGTATGTTAAACTTTGAACATTTTATCTTGAAAGAGCATGAAAAATACTTCAGTCTAACCTCTCACCACTATAGGAATCCCCCTACAACATCCATCTGGGTGTTTTATGAGGATATAGGAGTGGGAGGAGGGAGAAAAAGAAGAGAGGAATGGTGAGGGGGGTGGGGAGTGACCTCCCACAGCGTGTCCACGTCCACTTATTCACGTCAGCGGGAAACGGGAGCATGGACCAAAGTAGGTCACTTGGTTCAGGAGGGAAGACATGCCTAGCCCAGCAGGTAGGAAACCAGTCAGGCCCAGGTGCTGTCTGAGGACTGAGGGTGGTGAGTGCAGGGGTGGAGGCTGGGGGGCACGCAGGATCTGTCCTTGCCACTGGGTCCCCCAGCGAGCGCTTGGCTGTGTTGGACTACGAGTTCATGGTGCATATGCTTCCCCGCAGCTCTGAGGCTGCGACGTGAGAACCCCATCTGCAGACGCTCTGTCTGCCTCCATCTCAGCCCTGTCACCCGAGGAGTCCAGAGTGACAGTAAAGGGCAAAGTGTGGGGAGGATGTGCCCCTCTGCTCTCCTGCGCCTGCCTGGGGGACCCAGAGGAGGCAGCTGGCTCCCGCATCTGGCTTCCGTCTGGACATCCATCCCAGAGCTGATCTCGCTGGGCTCTCAGAGGTGTCTCCTTTCCAAAAATCCGAGTGCAACTCCCCAGGTCCCTGCCTGAGCTCCTCCACCCTGACGATCGATCCCCTGGCCCCTCAGCCTCCATCTCTCGGGTGGTAGCAACCTGGAGAGTTATGTCTGGGCACTCAGTGATTCTCCAGGTTCATTTAGTCCCTGAGCATCTGTGCAACTATTCCCGGTACCCAGTCCTCTCTGTTTGAAACACCGATTGGAGTTCTGTTTCCCAAGTAGACCTAGGTTAATGGGGAGGGAGTGAGAGAAGTGCTGAGCCCTGCTGCCTGGGTTTTCACTGGCAGTCGAGAGAGCATCACTTCCAGGACAGACCACTCACCCGGGCCTCCGGAGTGAACCTGCTCTCTGCTGAGCAGCCCCAGTTGTTAAGAAGCTTGATGTACCTCATGGAGCTGGAATCTGCCTCCCTGCAGCCCTAGCTATTACTCTCCGCTCTGACACAAGAAGACATCCGGCTTCCCCAATTTTTCTTCTTATGCTTCAGATGTTTGGAAGAAGCTGTATCTCCCCGAAGTCTTCTTTCCCAAATTAAATATCGCCAGTCCTCCCAGCCATTTTTCTTCAGATGGGATTTTTATCTTTCCCTTCACTCTCCTGAGCCGTCTCCCTTGAGTCAAAGTTTATGGATATAATTCTCCTATCATGCACAAAACAGAACAAAAAACTCCACATTCTGTATGGCCTTTAAGGAGGACAGCTAAATAATGACCTCCTTTACCTGACCATCACACTGATATTAAAGTTAATATTTTTACTTCTATACTGATGGTGAAAAGGAAGAAGAAAGTGTTAGTCATTCAGTCGTGCCTGACTCTGCAACTCCATGGACTGTAGCCTGCCAGGCTCCTCTGTTCATGGAATTCTCCAGGCAAGAATACTGCGGTGGGTAGCCATTCCTTTCTCCAGGGGATCTTGCCAGGGCAATTCCTACATTTTTGTCATATTGTGTTCTGAATACTCTTGGACTTTTCTCCTCTCCACAGGCAATCAAGTCAGATCCAACACCCCGGCAAATTTTTACAGTAATTTTAAATGTCCAATTTTAAATTGGATGAAGGTAGTCAAAGGTACCAACTTCCAGTGAAGTGAAGTCGCTCAGTCGTGTCTGACTCTTTGCGACCCCATGGACTATAGCCTACCAGGCTTCTCCGTCCATGGGATTCTCCAGGCAAGAATACTGGAGTGGGTTACCATTTCCTTCTCCAGGGGATCTTCCTGACCCAGGGTTGGAACCTGGGTCTCTTGCATTGTAGGCAAACGCTTTAACCTCTGAATCACCAGGGAAGCCCATCAACTTCCAGGAAATTAGTAAATTTTACTACCCCTCTTTACTTCCACTTACTTGCACTGTGCAATTGTTTTGATCGATGATCCTTAGCAGCTGCCATCGTCCTGATCCTGACTTGCTTGCTTCAGATGCTGACTATCTAGACTTTTGCTTAATGCAAACTGCAGGTTTGATAATCATGGCTTTTAGCCATTTAAGTCTTTGAAAAAGGCGGAACCAAAAACAGAGGCTATATCCAATCTCTGAATGATGCTTTTTCAGACCAGCCATCCAAACAGGTTGCTTGTGGGCACTTTAGAGCCCAATGTGCCTTCTAATTGGCCCACACACTAACTCTCTGTTCCAGTCGCCCCCAGGCCCCCTCCCCTGCTCCGGCTATCGCATGTCAAGGGGCTACACTTCAGCATTCCTGTATCACCCCTCGGATTTTCATCTCTTGACTTCATCCTCTGAGCCAAGCTCCCCAGAGAGTTCCCTCAGTGGGTAGAAGAAACTGGTTTCTTCAGCAGATTCCCCGTGTTTCTCCTCCAGAAATTCTGTGATCTATATTCAGCGTCCCAATCTTTTCCAGCCGTCATCATGGCAAACTTTTCTGTCAACTTTTCGATATATATTTTCTTCAAGTCTAGAGCATGTGTCTGTCTAGTATCTACTTCTTTTGCCTTATAAGGTGTTTCCAGTTCTTAATCTTCTTTAATTTCCAGCACTTCTTGGGCAGGTTATGTGCCGTTTCTCTAAAAACGACTTAGCTCAGCATTTCTCAAACTAGGTTCCATGAAACATTAAACAGTAATGCATAAAAGCTGCGTTCTGTAGCAGATGATTTTGGTAGATCCTGCACATTATAGCTGACTTCTGGTGATTCACAGGGTACATTATTATATTAAAGGCTCAGAAATGTCCTACTGTAAAGAAACCAGCTGCAGTGTATTTAACCCCAAATCTCCCCAACTTAATTAGCCATAGGACTCTTCCTGGAATATGTATTAACAGTTCTGAAACCTTGCTTTCTGAGAACCTTCAAACATGTTAGGATACAGCTCACAGTTTGAGTGATACTAGTTTAAAGGACAATTTTGTCTCTGAGTTTGTTCAACATTTACTGATTCTGTGCTGATTTACAAAATGTCTGTGCCTTGATTTTACTTAAAATCTGGTGGTGGAAGACAGAAATGCCAACAACTGGCCAGAATATAAGTAGAATATCAGCTGATGTGCAATGGGATAATCAGAGAGGGTACAGTGAATTCACATGACATGCCCTGGGGAGGATTTAAAGGGGCGACACTTCTGTTAGATCCAAAAACATAAAGAAAACGTCAAAGGGCCTCAGTGTGAGGTTTGAAGGGTCATTTATACAATTTTTGAAAATGATATTGAGGCAAATAACTCCTTCAATAAATCACATATCAATACATGATGGTTTTTTTAACTTTTCCTAATATTCGTCCAATATGCCTTCTAATTTCCTCATGAAATACATTCCAGTTGTAAGATGTCTAAAATTAAAAAAAAAAATGAAGACTTCTGGAAGATTATTTTACTATTACCCGAGACTGTTTTCTTTCTTGATAACTGTATTCTGTGTCATTTGAATTTTTTAGTTGATACTTTAGCTAAACCATACCTTTCCTACTGAGTAGCTTTTTTTTAAGTTGAAGGATAATTGCTTTACAATGTTCTGTTGGTTTCCACCATACAATAAGAATCAGCTATATCCCCTCCCTCTTGAACCTCCTTCCCATCTTCACCCCATTCTATCCCTCTAGGCTGTCACAGAGCACAGAGCGGTGTTACATAGCAACTTCACACCAGCTATCAGTTTTACACATGGTATTCTATGTGTTTCAATGCTCAGTAGCTTTTATATATTATTGTCTTAAACTCAAATGTGGCTTGATGTGTGCTTAGTCACTTCATGATGTCTGACTCTCTGCGACCCCATGGACTGTAGCCCACCAGGCTCCTCTGTCCATGAGATTCTCCAGGCAAGAATACTAGAGTGGGTTGCCGTGTCCCCCTCCAGGGGATCTTCCTGACCCCATGGACCAAACCAGCATCTCCTGCATTGCAAGCAGATTTTTTACTGCTGAGCCACTGGGAAAGGCCCAACTTGATATGCATCCATATTAAATTCAGTATTGAAGCACTCCATTTTTACTCTGGTTTTGTCACCTGACACAGTCTATCTCCCTGCAGCTTCCTGTCCTTCCTGACCTCACAGGTTTACTTTCTCTGCTTCTACCTACATCCTCAGGTGAGTCAGTCCTGAAGAGAGTTTCTAGGCCAGGGCTGAGTCTGAGCCTTGCAGACTCACAGGAGAACAGCAGCATGATCAGGACGTGGAGGAGCGCTGCGGTGGCCCTCAGCCCAGAGCGGGGAGGGACGCGGGTGAAATACCAGCAAGCCCCACTGGGCAGTCGTGGGTGATGTTGGAAGCTCAGAGCAGAGAGCGATCTGGAGTAGGTGGGGGAGGCTCATCCGAAAGGAGGCAGGGCTGGAAGAAGGTGCCACAGCCTAGAGGGGAGGGTGGGAGCGGCAGAGATGAGAGAAGCACCAGAGAGGAGTGGTAGGGGTGTGGAGGGGGAGCAAGGGGTAAAGTGGAACCCAAGCCTGTGTCTCCGCACGGGCCAGCAGGTGAGCCTGCGCCATAACCTACACAAAACAGGGAGGAACGTCTCTTGGCACACGGCGAAGGAGGGACGCTCCAAAATCCACAGGAGGTGTTGGGGGCAGGTCCCGCCGGAGGTGGGATCTCAGGAGAACAGGACACCGGGACACGCACACCTTGGGGAGGCAGCGCTGGTGACTGACACTGTGCAAAGGGACACCTTCCCAACCCCCCGCCACCTCGCGATGGCACGGAGGAGGAGGAGAAGGGGAAGAAGCAAGAACTGCGGGGAATTTCTGAATTTAAGGGGAAGACCACAGGACATCTGCACCAGCCTGGGGCAGAAGGCACAGTATCCCATCTGCTGAACTGAATGAGCGGCAGCTGATGCCAGCTTTGTGTGTCAAAACTCATGTCAGTGTTGGGACACACGGCTTTACGTGGACATGCTGGTCTTGAGTCTCATCACACTTCAGTGTGGCCGGAGCTCCTCTCCAGGGTGGCCACCGCCCTCTCAGGAGGCATGGTCCTTGCAGAGGAGAGGAGTCAGGCTGAGACGGCGCCACCCCACAGGATGCCTTTCCTCAGGTGCTTCCAGCTGCCACATGACTCTCAGAGGGAGGAAGGTGGGGCAGTTGCTTCTAACTCGGCTCACTGTTCTGGCCCTTCACACAGAGAAGCCCCCAACCCACGTTAGCAGGATGCTCATTAATCAAGCACTGGCTGCCAATTAATGGCCAGCTGTGTGGCTGCAGCGCCTCTAATAGCCTCTGCATCAGTCATGCGAAAGTTTGAACAAATGATTTTGGCAGAAGGAGCAGGGAGCGTCCGAGTCCTGAGCACGTCTCGGGGCAGTCTCCCTGCAGTGAGCCTGTGATCTCACGTGTAAGTGATCCAAGGGCCCCGTAATGGCTTCCCCACGCCCCTCACCCACCCTGATGGACTGGAGACAAGGCTCTCCTCCCAACCTCTGGATGGGGCTGCATACCCCCACATCACTGCCAGGCAACCAGCCAAGGAAGAAAGTGCTGACTCATTGCTCGTGGCAGCACCTGGGCTGGGCATTTCTATCAGCCCAGCACCCAGGCTGACTAACAAAACAGACACTCAGAGTCACTCCTCAATAAGTGTCTTTCAACCTGTACATCACTGCCAGGCAGCCAGCCAAGGAAGAAAGTGCTGACTCATTGCTCGTGGCAGCACCTGGGCTGGGCATTTCTATCAGCCCAGCACCCAGGCTGACTAACAAAACAGACACTCAGAGTCACTCCTCAATAAGTGTCTTTCAACCTGTAATCCCGTTTGTTGCAGTCTTTGAGGGACCATTGATTCAGCCAGGGCTTTGCCTCCCATCTGTCTTAATCCGATCAATGTCCTGTCCCCTTCCGTCCAGCCCTACACAGGAGGGACCCTTGAGGAAACAGGAGGGCCTCTCCTCACATTTACTTCATTGCATATGAAAAGAGTTTTTAAAACCTCCTGGGGAGTCCCGAGTCTGGGTAGTTGATCTGACCCTCAGCTGCTCAGCTCACCTTGAATTTGGAGCAGGGAACCCAGGTCACAAACCAAAACCACAGATACTTTGGAGACCCCAGTGCAACTCAGCCAGAAGGCAAGTTGTAAATTTCTTCTCTGCATCTTCCCGTCTTTCCCGCTTCCCCACCTGAGTTAATAACACCAGCATCCAGTCACCCAAGTGCTAGTCCTGAGCTCCCTCCCTCTGCCCCTCTGCCGCCTCCTCTTCTCTGTACTGTTCCATGAATCACACCTCTCCACTCCCTCCCCTGCCACCTGTCATCCCAGTTCAGACTCTGGATGTGACCCATCCACACCTGGGCAAGAGCTCATCAAAGACCTCATCACTCTACCTACCACCTCCACAACCGCAGGCCTCCCTGGCATGACACGTCTGCGAAGCCACGAATCCCATCTCCACAGCATCCCTGACTCTCCAGGGCTGGTGACGCTGCAGGTGACACCTGTAACTGGCTGCTCTCCCAGCAGAGGTGCCCCCTACCCAGGGTGTTCCGATGGAGGGTAGGGATCAGATCTTGGGTTGTTACCACCACCGTCTGCAGAATAACCCAGCTCAGCCGATGTGCAGTACACATTTGCTCATGAAATTTACCACCAGCTCCTGGCCAAGAACACTTGGGTCAGTGAGCCCTTCTTTAGGGGTGTCTGGGGGGCATTTCTTTGGGATCCAGTTCAGAAAATGGAGGGTTGGAATCACTTATTCATCACTGAGCCTTGAAAGCTCACAGGATCCGTCTGTCACTGAAGACTTCACTGTGCCCAGACATCTCAGAGCGCAGACGACAGAAAGCCAATGTCTGCACCGCTCGGGAACCTGGGCGTGTGAGGTCTGCACCCACGAGTGGAGGGGGCACAGGCGGGCTGTGAAATAAGCCTGTGGGTGGCCAGTGTGAGTACCCCTCTGCCCCAGCCTTGGCACTGAATTCACAAAAAAGGTATCCAATTTCTGGTGAGGCTTTGGATGGAATTTTCCCCTGGCACCAGAGATTAACACACCTGCCAAAGGCCATTCTGCTAAAGAAGATAAGAACTCACCTTGACCTTCCCCGCAAACCCTGCCTTCTAGCCCTCCACTTCCTGAGCAACGACTCCTTCCTCTTGGTCCCCATTCCTCCAGCCAAAGGAGAGAGGAATCCTGGCGCTTGCCTGAGACGTCGGCCTTGGGTTTATAGTGTTAACATCTCTCTCAACATTTGGCAAGAAAGACGGCAACAAAAGAAAGCACCATCCCCCAGCCCAGCCAGACAAGAACTGAGGGGTGATTCCCTCTGCAGAGCCGCCCCCTTCTGCTTCTCGGCACTGAGGATCCAATGGGGACGCGGAAGTATTTGCTGTCATTCAGCTCCCTTCCTGTCCATACCAGTTCTGGAAGTTTATCCCCAAGGAAGCCCCCTGTGCCTGCACAGCTCCTGGACGGCCCACAACTGCAGCATCATCAGAGACCCAGGCTGGAGCAGATGGGTCTTCAGGAGACAATGCTTCTCTCCACCCACCCTGGCCATCTCTCTCCCACACCCCTCTGTCCTGGAGGAGCATGTCCCAGCTGCCCCGGCGGGATGGCACGTCGAGGCCTGAACGAAGTTCAGCCACTGAAGGGTCTGAAGACCCAAGTTTTGATGGAGGGAAGTGGGGGACAAGACAGAGCCAAGTGCTGTCAGACGGGGAAGTGGACTGAGAGGCAGGCAGCCTCCGCGAAGGTCCTATAGTCTGCCTCCTGGGGCTCCCTCCTGTGCCACCCCCTCCTGTGCTGTGGAGGACTCAGGGCTCGGTGGTGGGGGGAGACGGGGTGTGAGGGTGTGGAGTGGAGACCTGGGCAAGAGGCACTGTGCAGCCCCCTCTTGCTCTGGACCACCTGCTCAGGGAGCCAGCGCCTTGCAGAGGCCCCAAGAGGAGGAGCCAAGCTTCCAGCCAGCAGCCGGGGAGTGAGTGTGGCCCTGGGTTCAGGCCTGTGATGGCTAGCGTCTTAATGGTCAGGTCCCTCAAGGGCCTCTGAGCCAGAAATGCCCAGAGAAGCCCCTCGGATCCCTGCCCCACAAAACCAATGAGATCATAAGTGTTCGTTGTGCTGCTATAAGCTCAGGGGCACCTCGTTAGCATCTTCAGCTAACTGGTTTTCTTCAACACAGGGCAGAATCAATCTCCTCTCCCTTGATCACCCAGAAGCCCAGAGTCCAAGCAGTGGAGGAAACTCCAGCCCAATTTCCCAGTCTGGGCTGCAGCCTCAGAATTAGGAAGTGGGCAGAAAGGGGCCACCTGGGCTGCCTGCTACGTGCCGACCACAGGCTGGGAGCTTTCATCAGCTGGAGTGCTGTCCGTCTTCCCAGCACACTCCACTCGACCAATCAGGAGGCTGAGATTGGGGAGGTGACTGGCTTAGCCCGTGTCATGGGCATGCACAGAGGCCACCAGAACCCCACCCCCGAGCTCAGACCAAAGGATCAGGCACAGATTTGGCCATGAAAAGTCATCCTCCTTCCTGTAAAATATCATCATCTCTGTCTTCTGTGCAACGCCCAGTCTTCTAAACGATGGAGAAAAGGCTGGAGCAGCAGCCACTTGGCTCCAGAAACTGGTTACGAAGCAGAAGTCCAGATGTTTTCTTTTTCTCTCTAAGCATCAAATCATGCAGCAGCTTGCAACACTCTGTGTGGCCCAGCTGAAGAAATTCTATGCTTTGCTTCAAGGACCTAACTCAGAACTCATCTTAAACCATCACAAGAAAAGCCCCATGAGGGGGAGAGGGGAGGTGTGTGTTAACGAGCTGAAGTGTGAAGATGGGTATGAATAAGGAGCAGCAAGAACACAGCACGCCCAGCAAATGAAATAATTACCCAGCTTACCGTTGTTACAACGCAATAAATTTCACGCAATTCCTAAAGGCCAACCCGGTTTTTTCTTCCTTTTTTTCCATCCACTTCTTACATTTTCGAAATTATACTTTAATTAGCATAACATTTAAATTAGCGAATGGAATCTTAATTAGTGGAAGAAATAGACTTTTGTTGGAGTGGTAACTAAAACAAATAAATCCACTTCCTCTTTCAACAGCCGTTTGCTTATGGTGCGTTTAATAGCCTAGCGTACCATAAACAATTTGAGAGAAAGATAAGTAATTAAATTAGAAGGCATACCGGCCAGCTCCCAGCTCTGAGGAAGTGCTTCTTCTCTTTCTCTCTCAAAACAGCCCCCTCTCCCCTCACCCTGGTGGGTCTCCAGGCTTTCAAAACAAATAGGGATCTCTCTAGACTTTGTTGGGTGTTTCCCACAATGACAATTTCTTGATAAGTAGCAGGATAAAAACATTGCTTCCTGTCCCCCTGCTCTGTTTTCCCTCTGAGATGTCCTGTTTTAATTAACTGAGCCAAGGAAGGAGCTCAAGAGATCAGATTGAAACAGTGGCTGGTGGACAGACACCAAACCATGCCCCATGGCCAGGGCCCTTCATAGAATGACAGGCTCCACCCCACATGGGGCCAGCATAGACCAGCAGCATCAGTGGCTAGAAAAAGGACAAGAACAAGGACAGGAGCAGCTGGACACCAGAGGGTCCCATGGAGCTGATGAGAGTTTTAGAGACCACAGATGGGCCTGCCTGCCCACCACATCTAAGCTGAGAAAGCTGGGATTCAGGAAGATGAAAGACTTTTCTCAGGTTGGCAGGGAGGTGGTTTCCCCTTGGATCAGACATTCAGGCCCCAGCCTGCGCTCTGTGCTCCGTGTTCTATCAGTCGCTCGTCCAGCACGTGGCTAGGGTCCCCTGACCCACCCCACCACCCTCTGCTCAGCCACGACTCAGAACCAGCCCAGCCCTGGGAACAGCTCCAGCTTGACTCCTGCGATCAGCATCTGGTCCCTTCACAAGGAGACCTGAAGATGCGGTCCCACATCCTGGGGCTCCTCTCCCCACCTCTCCAACAGGAGGACCAGACAAGACAGCCCCTTGGTGCATCACCCCGCTTCTCCCAGGAGAATTCACCCAATAAATGCACCAGATGTGTGAACCTGGGAAATTAATCTACCCCTCTAAGCCATCCTCTTAGTTTATTAATTCCTTCATTCAGGGTTTCTGTTTATTCAGTAAATACTTATTCAGTGCTTTCTGTATTCAAATAAGAGAGAAACGCAGGGTGAACAAGACATAAAAGTCCCTGTCGGCATGGGCTTGCAGTCCTAACAAAGAAGTTAGACTATGAGACAAACAACATGACATGATGTGGAGGGAAAAGTGCCGTGAACAAAATAAAGGGTTAATTCACAGAGTATGCTTGGGGCAAACCTCCCTGGGGACCCAGCTCTCAAAAGGAAGGAAGACATCTGATGGGCAGCAAGAACCCTTCCAGGAAGAGGGACTCTGAGGGCAGAGCTCCTGAGGCAGGAACAGCTCTGGGTGTCGAGAAGAGCACAGGGGTTGTGGTCAGAGCAGGTGTAGGAGGCTGGGGAAAGGAAAGAGCAGCTGGCACACAGGACCTGGGCCGCTGTCCATGGTCCCAACTCTGGGTTGTCCGGAAACTGCCACAGTTGTACTTGCCTCATAAGGGAAACTCCCTGATCAGCATGTCTTGGACGATGACTGGCACACAGCAAATGCCCTGTAAATTATAACTACAAGAATTACATTTATAACTAAGACCATGTGTTGTAACAATGACTAAAATGAGATGAGTTTTCTCTGCACACAAGAGGCACACTGGGTGTAACAACTGCCTATTGGGAAATCCCTCCATGTGTGTTTAACCCTCATCAGCAAACCTGGGAAGTGCCAAAGTCTGAAAACTGTTAGGAGAGTGGGTAGTCTCACTTGCCCTTGGCCCACAGGGAGAGTGAGAGGGGAGAGGATGGGTACCCAGGGCTCTGGACCCCCAGGAGTTCCCAATGGTGAACTTGAGTCCCATCAACTCTGGGGATGCTTATGTGACAAAGCAGAGTATCTCAATAACACAACCAAAGTCTATGCTTCAATTTACTTCCAAAATCAGAAGAGCTGCTCAGCCAGAACTGCTGATCCCCTGACATCTGTAGCAATGACAAGACAGGTTACTTCTACAGAGATGCATTTCGAGGAATCTGAATCCTCTGCTCCACCTTGAGTTCATCCCACTAAATTCCGGTACCCGCCATGTGTCTTTCTTGCTGTCAGGAATACATCCTTAGTTAAGTGATTGTATAATGATAGCTTTTACTCTTGATTAGGAGGCTAAATGTGACAATAAGCATGAGTGACTTTAGACACTTGAAAAATATTAAAAATTAAAAGTGTTTGAGACTTTATTATGTGCCAGGCATCATCACAAGTGTTTTAAATGTACTGGTTGTCACTCGGTCTCATGGAAAGCATGCACAGCAGGGTTTGTTCCCTCCCATGGCACAGGTGAGGCCGCTGAGGCCCACAGAAGGGGAAGATCACTTAGCTCAGAACAAGTGGTGGGCCAAGACCAGAACCTGAACTCTGACCCCACTGTGAGGCTTCCAACCATTCTGCCACGTGGCTGACAACTCCCAGTAAACACGGAGGGTCCTTGCTTTGGTGAGCATTAGGGTAACACAGCTGACCGAGCAGGCCTCTTAGGGGGTGACCTCGAACAAGGCACTCAGGTCAAAACTTCTACCCCGAAGGCAAAACCATCTCAAACACTCTTAACGTGCAGATACACAAGGAAGAAGGAAGCAGCTTGACATCACTGCAACGATGAGGAACTCTTCCCAGAGCCGATGGCGTGCACTGCGAGAGAGGCAGGATGCAGGGGTGGGGTGGGGCCCCTGTCCGGCTGCCAGGCCCCGCTCCACCACCCGCTGGCTGGGCCACCTTGGGCCCCTCAACGAACCCTCTTTTAGAGCTGGTATCCTCATAGATAGCACACAAGTGAAACCCATCTTTCATGGGAGGCTTTTTACCAGAATCAAAATGAAATGATTCTTGTATTTAACCCAGTACTAGAATAAAAAGTTAAAGTTAAGTTGCTCAGTCGTGTTCAACTCTTTGTGACCCCATGGACTGCCAGGCTCCTCTGTCCATCAGATTTTCCAGGCAAGAGTACTGGAGTGGGTTGCCATTTCCTTCTCCAGGGGATTCTCCCGACCCAGGAATCAAACCTGGATTTCCCGCATTGTAGGCAGACGCTTAACTGTCTGAGCCACCAGAATAAAAGAGATGCCCCCAAAATGGCCACTGCTGTCGTCCTTACATGTTGTGACTTATTACCCTGAAGATCGATTTTGCTAACTGATCACAAGAACCAGGTCATCTCTCATTCCAGCTGCTGTCCAAGGGACTGTATTTAAGACATCCTGGACACAGGGTCTGTGTGTCTATTGTCCAGGACCTTCCAGGGTGCCTGGCATGAGGTCAATAGGCGACATTTGTGACTGATGGACAGTAAGCGGGCATACCTCCCTCCTGTAGAAACCAAACCATGTCCACACACTTCATGCAAATGCCTGCTGAGAGAGTAGGGGATGGCTGAACTCATCGCTGGAATACTTCTATTTTTAAAAATGGGCATAAGAAGATACCTCGTCGATTTGCTCTTGAGGACAGGTAAAAGAAGACCCCAGTCTCCACATGAACCCGAGTGACTCAAGGCACCTCTCGGGCTGAACTGCTGCTGCTGCTGCTAAGTCGCTTCAGTCGTGTCCAACTGCTGAACTGGAGAGTTTCTAATACTTCTTCCAGACTTGGAGTTTACACCTTTAAGACTCATGATTGACAGCAGGAGGCACCACCGCAAGACAGTGGAGAAATAGGTCTCAGACTCTGAGATCAGGTCGACTCCAGCTGAAAAGGGCCCGGATCCAGCCAGGAGAGAGGGGAGGGGAGCCTTCACCAGGTCAACACAAGACTTCCTGCAAGAGGTGGGACCTTGGGCAGGTCTTGATTGAAGGGGAGGTTTTGCACCCAGAGCAAATTATATGGGGAGTCTTCCTGAAAGCCCAAAGCAGTTTGGAAAAGGACTAGGACCAAAATAAGGGTTCCAAACAAAAGAAGTGTCCCTTCCCTTCCCTCCTCCAATGTTCCCCAGGAGCAAGTCAACAGAAGGAACAGCTTTTCCAGCCGCAGCCCCCTCAGTTCCTCGCTGGCCAGGCAACTGCAGAGAGCAATAAAACTTTAATGGCTCCCAGTGGGTCGATTCTGTGAGAAGGAGAGTGTGATAAATCTCACCCGATGCTTATGTGCAGCTTAAAAGCAAACGGCTCCAATCACACTTAGCAGGGCCAGCCAACCTCCCCAGCGTGGAGATGTGGCAAAGTAGGGTTTTCCCACCTGCAGGGCCCAGGGAAGGAGAAGTCTAGGGAGGAAGGCGGGGGTGGAAGAAGGTCAGCTGCAGGATGAACCTCAACCACTCTGCAGTAGACGGTTTGACGCAAAGACTCGAGGCCATTCTGCCAAGCAGGGGAGGATGAGGCGGCCTGGTGGATTCACACGGCTGCAGAAGACACTCATGAAGACACCAGCCTGGCTGCCAAGAGACCTACTGACTCTCTCCAAGTCTATGGGAGACCCAATGCCTCTAGGGACTCCCGTCACTGGGGCTGGTCGCCCAGCAGCTCTGAGCACCTCACTACCCAGTGAGAGACATGTGATGTGCATGAGCCCCAGACACAGGGGACCTGGACATTTAAGGAGCAAAGCACCTCTTCCCAGAAGCCCCCCTGCTGTCTCTCACCACGACCCTGCTCCAGCTCCACCCACCCTCTTCCTGTTGAGCCCTCAGCCCTCATCCACCCAGAGCCTCTGCAGAACCGCACAGCAAGACCCCATCAAACGACGGGTGTGCTCCGGTGATGCACTTGGTTGGAAGAAACTGCACTAACAAAGCTAAAGAGATAAGTCCCAAATCTACAGAATGATTTTCAAAGTACTCTCAGAAACGCAGCCACCACGTTGCTATTAATAATCACAAATACAATTAACAGCAAGGATCAAGGAAGGCTCACCATGGGTCAGACCCAGAGCTAAAGCTCTCCTAAATGCGTTACGTTATTTAACGTGCAGAATAACCTGAGACTGAGATAGACTCCTAGACACAGAGAACAAGTGGACGATGGCCAGAGGGGAGGATGGTGAGGGGCAGTGAGTGAAATAGTTGAAGTGTATTAAGAGACGCAGACTCCCAGTTAGGAGAGGACTATGTCATGGGGATATAATGCACAGCCTGGGGAATATAGTCACCACCTTTATAAGGTGATACATGGTCACTAGACTTATCGTGGACTTCCCTGGTGGCCCAGATGGTAAAGCATCTGTCTACAATGCGGGAGACTTGGGTTCGATCCCTGGGTCGGGAAGATTCCCTGGGGAAGGAAACGGCAACCCACTCCAGTACTCTTGCCTAAAAAATCCCATGGATGGAGGAGCTTGGTGCAGGCTACTGTCCATGGTGTCTCAAAGAGTCAGGCACGACCGAGCGACTTCACTTCACTTCAGACTTATTGTGTGGTCATTTCATAAGGTACAGATATAGCAAGTCGCCATGGGGTATACCTAGTGTAGCATCTAGTATAAGTCATTTATACTTCTTTTTTTTTTAATTCTGAGACATAGACTTTTTTCCCTCTGTAACAAATTATGAAGCTAAGATTCAAAGAGTCAGTAATTTCCCAAAGCTATTCAGACAGAGAAAGGAGAAAGGAGTAGAAATGAAGTTATCTTCACTCCAAAGACCGTCCTTCCTCCTGAGATGGTATAAAGAAATAAAGTAGAGGCTAATATTTTAAATTACATATAAAATTCTAAAAGCTAATGCTTACAGAGTATTTATCATACTGCAGACACCATGCTAAGCACTTTACATGAGCGAGTGCACTTAATCGTCACAAAAAATCTAAGTAGATACAGTTATTGCCCTCATTTGACAGATAAAGAAACGGAAAGTGGAATAGACCAAGGCAGTTATACAGGATCTCATGATGGCTTAAGGATGGGAGTCTGGAGGAAACCTGTGTCTCTGGGAATCTCGGAGCTTGGACTTAACCTGCCATGTTCTGTGACAACAAACCAGGAGTCACCAGTAGCCACAAGAGCACAGGTTTGAGCGTGAGCGTAATTGTTCCAGCTCTGGCTGCTCTCAAGCCCCAGAGATCAGGACAGAATCCACAGGAGGGAAGCTGGAGGCTGCCGGGGCCCCCAGCTCTGGAGCACCTGCTGGACCACTGTGCCAGTCACATGGGGCGCTTCAGGAGGCCCTGGGGTCCCAGCCAGACCCTCCCGCTGAGGACGACCTGCTTTCATGTTAGGGCTTCCTCCAAGGAGGCGGCTCTTTGAACTGGGGAGGCAGTAAATGTTGATCCCGAGTTTGAAGGTGAAAAGAAACCAGTCCAAATGATATATATTCCCAGATTCTCCAAGAAATGCATGAGCCGTGAGAAACCTGCCCGTGACCTGGGATATGCATGATCCTCACTACCCACCAAGTCTGCATTCACGATGGGGTCTACTCACAGAAACTCACTGTGACCCCACCCTCAGTGCTGTGGGGCTTTCACATTTCTTCCCACACACGGGCAGAGCAGCGAACGCCAAGTCACCAACACACGTGTCCCCGGCTCAGGGGCCAAGGGCACCCTCGGCTCTCTCGATCCAGCTCAGACTCATGAACTGGCGTCCCTCTGAGGTTGACTAGATGCTAATGGATTTTGCAGTTTTTGCTTTTCTTGGTGCTTTTGCTGTTTTAAATGCCCCCGAGAGCAATGCTGAGTGCTGCCTGGTGTCCTAAGGGCAGGACACTGGGACACGTGTGTTACAGAGGAAATGTTTGTGTTAGATGAGCTTTGTTTGGGCATGAGTTACAGGGATGTTGGCTGTAAGCTCAGAACTAATGAGTGGATGATACAGATTAAACTATGTGTATTTAAACAGAAATGCACGGAAAACAAGGTTAGGCACTGATCAGTTGATGGAGATGTGACCGCAGAGGCTCTCAACTGCTCTCCTCCCTTAGGAACAATGCTGCAGGATCCACTAACTCGGGCGCTGAAATGCCTTCGCAGGACAGAACTACCACAGATGATGAGAAGTGGCTGTGATTTGGGCTCCGACCCAGAGAAGGTTAGCTACTACCTGCTGCTCGGGTAGATAGATGTCCTTGAGAAATCCACTCCATCTCATTTTTGCTGTTTAGAGAAGGAAGGTCACCACAGCCTCTGCCCCAGGCAAGAGTGCAGTGAGGTCAAGGGTGTGGCCTGGCACCTGCAGAGGCTAGACAGGTAGACGGATCGAAGCTGCTGCAATGCTGTTCGACTGCACTGCACCAGTGATCCTTCCCCACCACCTGGGGGGAGTCACAAAAAGCCTATCACGGACCCCCCTCCATCCTCTGCAGACTGTGCACTTCCTGGCTGATGCCAGGAGCTACCCAAGCTCTGGAGGACCGTCTCCTGAGGTTAACACAGTCAGGCTCACCACCCCCGCCCCAGACATCAGGCTCAGGAGCCCCAGAGGGCCCGGTACCACCTCCAGGAGAAGCCCCTCTACCTTCCACTTCACCCCAGCCCCTCTTCCTGTCTCCTGCCTCCTCTCTCACAGCTCAGCTCACATACCACATGCTTTATCCTAGTGACGACCCGTGCCAGCCCCTCATCCGCAGGTGTGCTGACCCCCACCCTTGCCATGCTCCCTCTGTCCACTTCCGCCCTGGCCCAGTCACTCCCTCCTGAAGGCACCATGCCCGGACTCATGACAGGTGGCACATCCCTCCAGGCATCTTCACTATCAAGTTAAGCTGTGGACAATCTCTCCTCCAGCTGCCTCCTTCACTTTTCCCCTCCGCCTCCCCATGTGCAAATCCTGAGGAAGAGTCTGATCTGTGCTCTGCTACTGGAATGAAATTTCACCTGGGCTTCCAGAAGCTGGCACTTCTCTACCCTGAGGCTCAGCTCAATTTTTCTGAAGAACGAGCCTAGTGACATCGCTTCTGCCCAAACCCTCACTCACCGCCCTTTGATTACAGCATCACATACTCACTTGTCAAGCACGGGACAATGTCCTCCCCAACTTTCAGGGCTCTGACTTGCTCCCTGCAGATAACGCTTAGACAGATGGCCCTGCCTCCACCCCCAAGCACACTGGACACCTGCCTGGCAGGCACCTGATCTGTCGCCTCTCCCAGGCAGCCTTCCCAGATCTCCTAATATCAAAAAAAAAAAAAAAAAAAGAGGCCTTGCTCTCCTGGGTCACCACTGGACTCTGTTCCTACTTCTACTGAGGGATGTACATTCCAACCTAGCAGAGAAACACACAGGATTGTCTTAATCACCTGTCTGGATGACTAGACCTACAGGATAAGAACTGGCTGCCAAGTGTCCTCTCTCCTCAATGGTGAGCACATAGTAGGACCCCGCATCCATGTGTTTAAAGAGGTGGTTCTGGAGGTTTTCTTGGTCACTGAAGAATGGCTATAATGAATGCTTTAAGATCAGTGGTGAATGTTATGCAGTCACATCCAAGCAAGTGGGGTGGAGAGAAATGGAGTGTATGTGCACCCCTCTCAGGCAGGGACCTTCCAAGAGTAAGGCCCCCATCTCTTCCCTCCTCCTGGCTCCCCGTCAATATTTAGTGTAGAGATGTGGAGTCCTCAAGATTCAAAAATGTTTCATTTACTATAATCTTTATCCTCAAGAACCAGAAAGGCAACATCTTGTTGTCCAATCACTCAAGAAGCACCGATTTTACTTGATTATTTACTGCTTTCCAGATAGAGAGATGAAGAGAAAAATAGACAGGTCAACACACAAAGAGAAACCATCAACACTGTTAGCTCAGTTCAGTTCAGTCACTCAGTCATGTCTGACTCCTTGCCACCCCATGGACTGCAGCACACCAGGCTTCCCTGTCCATCACCAACTCCCAGAGTTTACTCAGACTCATGTCCATTGTGTTGGTGATGCCATCCAACCATCTCATCCTCTGTCGTCCCCTTCTCCTCCCACCTTCAATCTTTCCCAGCATCAGGGTCTTTTCAAATGAGTCAGTTCTTCCCATCAGGTGGCCAAAGTATTGGAGTTTCAGCTTCAGCATCAGCAACACCATTAGAGCTGCCTCTTACCTACTGAGTGGGCTTCCAGTGCCCAGCCAGGGGGAAGCAAGTCTTTTAGGGGAAGTCGAAGCAGAGGTCACCTGGAAATCATAGAAGGAAGGTGCCCGGATACCTGGACTGAGCAGATAACACCTGGTAACACACTGAGGGGGGCTCCGAGTCCGGGCCCCTGAGGGTGAATGGGAAGGATACTGGCAGATGCCAGTTGGTCTCTAAAAACAGAAACATACAAATGCATCCATCAAGACAGTATTTTCCATGCGACCAAACTTAAGCAGAAATTTGCTGTGAGAGATAGTGTGGAGTTGCAATTTACAGGATTTACAAAAAAGACATTAAATGACACCATGGAAAAATGCCTTCAACCCCATTTTTGTAAGTGGTGGAAAAACACCATTCAATTGCCAGGTTCTGTATTGATCCTACATAAAGACAGAGGACATCACATGGATTCCTGGTGTGGGGAAGGCATTTCTTTATGCAAGACGATGCCATCTACCCGTCATTAGTATGGCATGTTTTCTGAAATGTTGTCATGATGGATTTGAACCCAGGCCAACCCTACACTTTTAACTAGCCCCCTTGCTCTCAAGGGCAAGTGTCTGCAGATGCCTCTGTGTGGAGAGACCGTACCTCCTGCCACGGAAACAAGGGGAGCCTGGCCATCAGACCTGGGGGCCCCAGCCTGAAAACACAGACCCCTAACAGAACTACAGCAGTCAGCACAAACTCCGACTTCCCTCCTGGCGAGCAGGATTTATCTGACCAACATCTCCCAGCTTCATCTCTGATCTTCACTTTGTATGGAGTGTCCCCGGTGGGTGCCTTAGGCAGCTCAAAATGGCCCTTTAAGAAAGGAGAGACCTTGTCCACATTAACCCTTTCCTGCCTGGCTTAAAGGATGCTCTCTCAAACACTCGCCTGATTGCACACTCCTCATGGGCAGTGGAAGTGTCTGTCTTCCTGGCCCTGGCCCATAGGAAGGACTCACTCACTAGTCGCTCAATTAATAAGACGCTTCTTCTCTGTTTCTCCAGGAAAAAATATAAGAATTATTTACTAACATGGGTCTTTAAGACACACATTCCTTCTTTCTGTTTAAGGGGAAGAAGATTATAAACATCTTTGAAATAGAACAATCTAAAGAGATGCAAACAGAAAAGATGCATGTTCAAAACTAAGCTTGAAACAACTACAACCTGTGTGTCATCACATCCTAAAACACACCTGCAGGCACCCTCAAGGGTATAACCCTGTCTTCAGACCCTTGCCTAATATTTCTTAGTCCAGGTCCCTGCCACCTGCTCTCAATTTCACAAGATGCAAACACTAACCATGGACAGAGGAGCCTGGTCACCTACAGTCCACAAGGTGCCAAAGTGTCAGACACCACTGAAGTGATTCAGCATGCATCCGTGCAAACATGCAAACGCTAACTAATTCCTTCTCGCCTCCCTCCTGTGGCCCCACCTTCATGAGACCTAAGTTTCTGTCAGCTCTTCTTCCCCAGGTGAGTCAGGAATCACTGTTCTGAAACTTCCCAAGACTCTAGCGCTTAAGTCCATCCTGCCAGACTTCTTTAAGCCAAAGGACTCACTGCTGCCAAAGAGCAACCTTCTCAAGCAAAGAGAGGCCAGGTTCCTGGTGTGGATCACACGGGGGACAGGGCTCTGCCGGGAACTGCTGCTGTGCTTGCATTCTCTTTCCTAGACAGAGAATCTTGGTATTTAGTACATCATTCTTTGCTTCTTTTTTGATATGTAAAATAATTTCAGATTTGCTTTTGTCATCTCTCCTCCTAGTAGAGGCTTAGGAAAGGGACTATAATATAAAGGAGAAAAGGATGAGCACTTACCCTGCTGTTTAAACTTATGAAATTCCTTGCATGTCATCTCCATGGGTGGCATGTGGGGGCAGTGGGTCTTAGGAGTAAGATGGGCCTGGGTTTGGCCCCTTTACCCTGTATCAGTTTTAAGACCTTAACTTCTTTGAGCTTCAGTGAACTCAAAACTTAAATGGCAAAAGCCTGTTGACATGATTAGCAGAGTGGGGGGTATACAGCAAACACTCGATGAACCCAGTTGTCATCCTCAGAATCCCCAGCTCCAGAACCTCCTCCGGCTCCTCCCGTCATGTCTGCAAACCAATACCACCAGCATCAACTCAGTCGTATGCTGAGTCCTGAGGACAACGGGAGTCCAGTGAACACCACAAATGCATACCCCCTCTGCTCTCCTCCTGTGCACCAGTGAAGGACACGGCAGCTGGATGCAAATGGCCATTAGCCCTGTTCTCTACAAATTCAATTTCCACACAAGAACAGCACTTCCCAAAATAACCCAGCGGAGCGTCCACAGACAGAGATCAGGCCTCTGTATCTCAACCCCCTTAAGCAGCATGTAATTTCTAGATTTGTCTTCTCTTTAATGCAATTTCCTAAAGTTAACCAGATTAGGAAAGAATATTTGTTGTTGAATGAATACATGTTTTTCTGCATTTATCTACTCATGAATGCACAGGTCTCCTCCACACTGCATGTGGCAGGCTAGAAAAACTCCCTATGAATTTAGGATGAAAGAAGTGGTTTGGATGAAGTTAGAAGGCCACCATCATCTGTGAGAATACAGAATCTCTGCACTTTATAGGGACTCCCCTTGCAAATATTTCTAAACCTGCACACTGAGCACCATGGCCCCTTACCTAACCCACCAGGGGACAGGATGATGTCTTGTCTAGACTCAAGTGAGGAAGCAATGGATGCAAATGGGCAGAATGTCCAAGCTGGGCGTGACTTGTGTGTCCAGGTGGCCCCAGCTTCCCCTTGGCAGTAAACCGTCCCCACGACCCTAACCACGAGGCATCTCCACCCATCTGGCCCCTGCTGGGAGACAACCCGGCAGCCTCCTTGATCCTATTATAAGTTAAGCAACATTTTGAAGCCTACTTTGTCCCTCTTGCTAAACTACGTGGCAAAAGGAGGGGTAACATCTGTTTGCATTTCTGTGGGGTATGGTGCTCTAAAGGCCTTTACAATAATGATTTTATTTTACCTGGAAAACAGCCCTTTACAGTTCTAGAGATGACTGGTGGTGATGGCTGCATAATAAGAATATCCTGAATGCCACTGAAATGTACTAAAAATGGTTAAAATGGTCAATTTTATGTTATGGATATTTTACCACAATAAAAAAAATAATTAAATTAAATTGGCCCTTTGAGGTAGGTCAGAAATACTGCAATAGGAAGCAATATATGCAAGGCAGGGGACCTGAGGGGGAGCGGCCTTGGACCCTGAACAGCACTGCTGGCCAAGCTTGGTCTCACCAGAACCCAGATTGGGCTCCAAAAAGGAGCAAGTTCCTGACAAGTCTGCCCAACAAGGATGCCAGTCGGCCTGAAAATGCACTGATTTCAGAGAACATATCACCTATGGCCAGGTAGAACATTGTGGCACTTTTCTATCTGGGACCCCACTGCTTCCCTACTTACAAATACTCAGAATCTGGAGGAAAGTTTATTCTATAAGTCTAGGCACTCTGATCAGCAACAATCCAACTATCCACCCTAAAAATGTCCCCAAGTTCATATCAGAAAGTTAACTAGAAAATAAATACCAAGGGGTGGAGAAGTCAGAGCCCAGGTTATTTTAAAATGAGACAACTCAATCACACTCTGCATTTTGTAGGCAAGAGAGACATGGTGTGAGAATAAAATGAAATAACTGATGTGAACGGACACAGAGTCCCAAGGAAGTGAGATAAAAATCAAACACTCGATTGTTCAGACCACTAGAAAGAGACAGAAAATGAATAATTCAAAAGGGCAGAAAATCCATATGTATTTTCGGTAAAAATAACCAAGCTTTGTACAATATTTTACAATTTGCAAAACACTCTCACACACATTATCTCATTTGACTTTTCCAAAAACCCTGTGAAATACACTATTATTAGTATTACTATTCTCATTTTATAATGGAGGGAACAGGAGCACGGGCAAGTGTGCATTTTGGCCTCGGGATGCTGAGCCTCTAAGTGGCAGAGCTGGGTCCCATGCCAGGCCTTCTGTTTCTAAAAGCCGATATTACTGAAAACAACAATAACCCTCTTTGTGCAAGTGAAGTTTTGATGCGAATGGTCTTAATGTGACTGAGGCTGGGAGGATTCCCTCCAAACATCAATAGATTACCCCCCACTCCCATAAAAAAGACAAAAGAGTAGCCCTGAAGATGGATGTTTCCCTCAGGCTGACTCTCCCCCTCACCATCTCCTTATACCCGACCAGCTACTAAAATGGCCCTTCTCTTTCAGAAGGGTCCTCTTTCAAGCCCTCTTTTCAAGTGAGAAGGGGTGAGTGTAGTAAGGTTTTCAAAGGCAGCCTCCTCCGGGAAGCCTGCCGCGCCTGCACACGACACTCCTGGCAGAGAGCTCTCTCAGTACAGCAGCACGCAAAGCCTGGCCTGAGTCAGTATGGTGGTCCGCCTGTAAGTCAACCTGGCCACAAGCAGGTCAGATGTGCAGACTCCATGGAGATGGAGAAAGAGCCTGGAAACATCACGTGCGAGGGCTTTGCCATCCTAGGAGCTGCAGGCGAGCAGGCGAGCGGCTGCACGGGGGGTGGGGTGGGGGGGACGGTCAGGCTCTCCAATAGGCACACCCCACCTCTCATCTAGGACCCCCAATCTCCTGGCAGAGACAAGAGACATCTTCCCATTTACCCCGAAGGACAGGCCTTGCCCGCAGTTATGTCAGTATCAGTCTGACAAGGCAGCAGGACCCAGAGAGAAACCAGCTAGAACCCAGGACAAGCAGGGGAGGCCAGCCCAGCAGCCCAGGCCCTGCCCTGCCTTTGGCTCTAAATGGAAACCTGCTGAGAAGCCCTGCCCCATGCTCCTGCCCCACAGGTGTCTACAGAAACTCCAACCACAAACCCCCTGCCTCAACCTGCACACCTGCAGCCAAAGCAGAGTAGGGTCTCTAAAAATCAACCAGCCACAGATTTATGGCTTGCCTCTCCCCACCGTACCCAGGGGAAATGGTGAATTAGGGTATCCGCCCCAAGAGTTCCCATTCACGCCCTTTTCCATGACTCCGGGAATTCACTTGCTTACCATCTGCGTGGCTACACCCCAGGATCCATGGGGACAAGGGGTGCCTGACTTCAGGGAGACTGGAGAGCTCTCAGGTCAGATGCTTGGGCACAGATCCAGGTCTCTACCTTCACTGTGTGACCTCGGGCTGGGATCGAATCTCACTCAGCAAGTCTTGCCATCTCTAGACGGCCTAACTGAGCTGTTAGAAGGATCCAGCCAGACGGTACACTTAGCATGCAGTCCGGTCCAGAATGAAGAGCCCAGGACGCATTCACAGTTGCCGTCCTCTGTCTCTCTCTTCTGTGTATTCTGCTCCAGCACGTGGCCAGGCACTCAACACTGTTCATGAGTGAAACGTTCATGAGTGAAATTCTACTCAAGACCAACATAATGCTATGCATGCACGTTACCTTGATTGGTTTGTTTCAAATTTCTCTACTTGGAGCTATCAGTTCTCATTAAAAGAGTCCCCAGGGTCATGGGAAGAAACTAGAATCTGCAGGAGGCAGAACTGGATGAAATGAATCAAGGAAAGGTGCCCAGAGGAGATCACCCTTTCATGGCAACCTCCTTTCCTTTATTATGTTTTTAAAAGTAATTTTATGTGCAATTTGATCACCCCAATAACAAGCTGAATTGGACAAATATGCACCTGGTATTTAATTTAAAATAGGCAATACTTAGAATGAGCTGGTAAACACTACTTCCCATGAAAACTACTCTCTAATTCTAGACTCGCATTAATGATATCCCATGGCTGATTTCATCCACTTCAACAAATATTTATTGGCCAAAACCTTCTGCTTTCAAGGCATTCTACTAGGTGCTGTGTTGGATGAATACACAGAAGATAAAGCTCAGCCGCCCTGTAAATTATCACAAACTGGGTGTCTGACAACAACAGGCATTTCCTCTCTCTCAGTTCTGGAAGCTCAATTCTGAACACGCTTGCTAGCAAGGCTGGTTCCTCATGCAAGTACTGACTCTCCCAGCCACTCAGGGTGGCAGGCAGTCCCTGGCATTCTCTGGCTTAGACACATCCCTTCAGCCTCTGTCAATACATGGTTCTCCCTGGTGTCCATCTGCATCATGACATTTTCCCTCTCTGTGTGTCTCTGAGCCCAAATTTCCCCCTTCTTCTAAAGATATCAGTGACTGGATAGGGCCCACTGTCACCCAGGATGGCCTCATCATAACCTGATTACTCTGCAAAGACCCTACTTCCACACAGGGTCACGCTCATCCATACCATGCCACTGTCAAGATGCGTGCACGTCAAGTCAGAGGACACAGTCCAAGCCATGAAAAGTACCCTTCAGGACTGCGATAAGAAGGAAAGCCAAAGGTTACATAACACCCTCCCTCCCGGCATCGCTCCAGCACGTGGGTTACTATTGTCATCCTCTTTAGGATCCTTGAAAGTAAGTATGACTGTCCTCCTGCATCCTTCACAGGCAGGAAGATGAGAGGGGAACTGACTTGATCAAGGCCACTCAGCCTGGTCTTGAAGTTCTGCCTCTTAAACCCACCCACTTCTCTGCCCCATCTCTGGCACCCTGTGGATGAGATGAGACTGATTAGGTACCAGGGAGAAGTCTCAACCAAGTGTGATGGGAGAGCAGGGGAGGCCGATGCTGCTCTGGCTGGGGCACTGGAATTAGGTTTTTACTTTATTCAGTTCAAAGGTAAACAAATACCACTAAATGTCAGAGGCAGTACTAATTTTGGCGGGGATACAAAATTTAAAAAAAAATAAAAAACAAAGACGCAGGCCCTGTTCTGATAAAGCTTGGTCTAGAGCAGAACATTAAGATAAAAACAAATAGTAGCAATACCAAGTGTTAAGAGGAATTGCAAACATATGCAAAATTATGGGAATCAGCGTGGGAAAGCTGAACTGGACATTTTAGAGTGTCTCTATGCATGTGCATTTTCCACCCCCCGAACTGGATTACAAATACCTTGAGATGATCTTCCATTTCTGTTGTATTCCTCCTAAAAGGCTTTTACAAGGCTTCCTGCACACAGGACACTCAGGAAAAGTGCTTATCGGGGCTGCCTGCTCAACCCGGGGTGCAAAACAAGATGACAGACGACAGAGCCTGTGTCGTCCCCCAAGACCATGCTCTCCCAGCTGTCAACACCCTCAGAAAGACGGTTGATGCCTATGGGTGTGCAACACCGGGACACAGTCTGTCCTGGAGTCTCAGGTCCACAGCAGAGATCTCAGCAAACCCACCTGGTCTGAGGAGTGTGGGCTGTGCTTTGGGGCCCATGAGATGCCAAGTGGATGGTTTGCAGACACAGCCTGGGGATGATGGTACTCGCTTTCACTTTTTTTTTTTAATTTAATTTTATTTTACTTTTTGGCCATACCATGTGGCATGCTAGACCTAACTCCCAGACCAGGAATCAAACCCACGCCCCTGAACTGGAAGTTTGTGGAGTACCAACCAGTGGTCAACCAGGCAGTCTCCACCCTTGATTCTTTCTCCTGCTTCACTTTTCCCTTCTGACTAGGTTGTAAGTGGACTGGAAGTTTTTACAATATCCATGCTTTCTTTTGGTTTTCATCAGCATTTGGAGCTTCAACCACACAGAGTATGAGACAAATTCAGTCGTTAAGAGGAAAAAGACAGCCGAGCTACAAGTTCTGGGGATTTGTAGCAACCCCCCTGAACTCTGCGTCCAGGCTCCCTCTCCTCGTCTCCATCCACTCTGCATAGCCCAGCCCTCGTGCTTGTAACAGCAAAGTGAGGATGCTGCCAGGGCTACAGCACTGTTTGGTACCCACATTACTCCCAAATTCAGAGCTTTTCCTAGACCAGGTGATGTCTGCCTCTGGTGAGAAGACCCAGTTTTCTGCCCTTTGCACCTAACACTCTCCTTCTCAGAAGCCCTCAAACCCCAAGCCCAGCCAATAGCTAAAGAGTTTCACATCAAAAAAAAAAAAAACTTGCCCAAGTGCGATCCAAGCCATGCACCCCATCAAGGCAGAGACCTGACATCTATCACTGGGAGAAACCAGGCTTCCTCCCTTCAGGTCAGGGCTGTTGTCCCCTTCATTGAGGTCTGGCATTGCTTCCCTTCCTGTTTATATAACAGGTCCGCTGGCCAGGGGCTGTGTCTGACCTTGTGCTGTCTGCACTGCCTGGCACATTACAGACTGCTTAACAATATGTTTATAGAGGACTAATGATATGTGGTGCTGGAGAAGACTCTTTGAGAGTCCCTTGGACTGCAAGGAGATCAAACCAGTCAATCCTAAAGGAAATTAACCCTGACTATTCATTGGAAGGGCTGATGCTAAAGCTGAAAATCCAATAACTTTGGCCACTTGATGCAGAGAGCCTACTCATCGGAAAAGACCCTGATGCAGGGAAAGATTGAGGGCAGAAGCAGACGAGGGCAACAGAGGACGAGATGGTTGGATGGCATCACCAAATCAATGGACATGAGTTTGAGCGAACTCCAGGAGACAGTGAAGGACAGGGAGGCCTGGTGTGCTGCAGTTCATGGCGTTGCAGAGAGTTGGACACAACTTGTGACTAAACACAACAACAATTGATATGACAGATCATAACCATCACAATTCAGTGCCTCTAAACTCCGGGCAGCCTGGGGCACCCGCCACACTCACATGATCCCCTGTACCCTCTGTAGAGATCTAAATATAAGGGCTGTGTATCTGAGCTACTCCTGCAAACCTGCAGAGACTGCACGGCAATTATCTTCTGTCTTCAGGGGGAGCAGGACATGAGCCCATTCTCTCTCCCTGCAACAAGAGTGTGTAAGAACTGGATACAGATTAGAAAAGATTGAGGAAAGAAAAACAGTATCAAGACCACAGCTGGTTCAGAGACGACGAAGACCACAGCTAGGGCTGACCCAGTGGCAAAAAACCTGTTCAAGCAAAGATAAGAAAAATAATTTGCCGGGCACATTAATTTAGGTTGCAGGAGCTGAACTCTCCCTGGGTTGTCCACCAGATAAATGCTGTCAGGATATGCTGTGAGCTGTGCCAGTGAGATGTAATAATTGAAGAAGACTACAGCTAGGGCTGACCCAGTGGCAAAAAACCTGTTCAAGCAAAGATAAGAAAAATAATTTGCCGGGCACATTAATTTAGGTTGCAGGAGCTGAACTCTCCCTGGGTTGTCCACCAGATAAATGCTGTCAGGATATGCTGTGAGCTGTGCCAGTGAGATGTAATAATTGAATTTGTTTTCATTTAATTTGGAGGGCCTTTAATTAAAAGCCAGGCTTGTGTGTGCTGAGAGATAAAGCCAGGCCCGTGGACACTGGGGGTGATTTGGGTGCTGGATGCAATAATTAATCATGAATTTAGAGGTCAGGAGACTGTCACTATCTTTGTGGAATCAGCACAGTGTTGTCCAACTGGAATAGACGCAGGAGTGGTGTCTTAAGGGGAGCATGTACTTGAGGGATTTCTTGAAAACTTCACCAAGATAACAGAGTGGCATAGAGGCTGATTTGCAGAATTCATTGGAGAAATAAATACATCCATGATCACCTAATGGGGAACACCCTGGAGAAGCCACAGTTCCTCAAAACTTTCACTCAATGTCTAATTGGTGTGGAATCCACACTGAGGATTGTCCGGCTGACCTTTGCTCATCTTCTGACTGCTAAGCAATCTATCCTCCCCTTTAGGTCTCAGATTCAACCCATCCACCTGACTGATTCAAGAAAACACAAACCAAGTTAGAAAGATGATTCTAAAATTGAGAATAAGCCACAGAATACATGCTGGGACATACGATTTATATTTCTAGATGTTTGATTTTTTTTTCTATTAGCACTCAAAAAAAATCAGCATCTAGAATTAGTATCAGAAGACAGAGTTTGAATGAATGCTCAATATTAATCCAAGGAATTAGGATTAAAGGCTTAGCTAGAGTCATCAATCTTCAGATACAGTTGTATTTCATGATAGAAGGCAATCAGGTGAGGATTTTAAGCTTACAGGTGAATTTGCTGCCCTGAAAAGTGACATTCCATTAGAGGCACGTTTTGTGCTAGAGAGAGCTGTACTGGGGGATGTCCCCCAACCCACAGGGTGAGCTGGTGGAAGGAAGCTGTCCCATCCTGGGCACAGGGGACAGGGCTCAGGGCCCACAGCTATTGGCCATCATCACCCTAGAAAATGCAGACAGTGAATGCCCCACTGAAAAAGATGGGCTGCCTTCTAACACAGGGGAACAGATCTGGGGCCAGGCATGCTCTGGGAGTCTGCCGCTGGCAGCTCCTCTGGCTCTCGGTTACAACTGCTCCCTAGAGAAAGGCAGTTTCGCAGGTTGGAGGCTTTCTTCATAGACGGGAAAAGAGGACTAGATCAGACGTTGTCCAACAGCATTACCTGGGGCACTTTTTAAAATCTGTGAACTAACACTCTCCTGAGACCTCCTGGATCAGGATCTCGGGGGCCTAAGAGTGCTGGGAATGCACTCTCAGCCAGGAACCTGGATGAGATAAACCCCGGGTCCCTCCCACATATAAACCATGTTATTCGGGAACTGTCTCTTGATACTGCATCCCGTGTGTGCCCAGCAGTCTGCTGTCCCAGGAAATAACCAGAACAGAAGACTGCAAACTTAAGTACAATCATCTCTCCGGGGCTAAACAGCCTCAGGTACATCTCTGCCAACCACCATCCATCCTCTGTTGCTGTCTCGGTGCTGACCAGATTGGGCAACCAGGACCCCTGTGTGGCCTCAGAATGCCTGGCAGAGAGAGACAGCCATTTGCATATCCCTGAGCAAAGAACGGGCAGTCCTGAAGACAACTCTATGTTGCCGAAAAAGGAAGTGGTCTATGGGGTCGCAGAGAGTCAGACACAACTGAGTGTGTGCGCGCGCGCACATACACACACAACCAATGAGAGCAAGGGTCTCTTTGTAGAAGAACAGATCAATACATCCTGACATCCACTTCACAGGTGAGGAAACCAAGACAGAGAAACACAATTCCTTGCAGCTTTGGGCGCTGTGATCCCAGACTTGCATGCTAACCTGCATCACAGAGGGTCACCCCCAACTCTCACCCCAGTGCTGGTCAGTGGCCAAGCAGGAGGCTTAGAAAACTGGAGAGAAAAACCAATGTGATGATTAGAGGAGAATTTTTTTAAATCTCAGGGTAAGGTGCTAAGAGGTTGGAATTGTCAGCAAAAACATTTACTCCATAAATAAAAACTGAAAGCACCTAGTTTCCCAGTGGGAATAAGGAGTTTAAACATCAACATTTCCTGTAACATTAACTCTAAGCATCACAATCACAACCACCATGGAGCTCCTATTCGGGGACAGACACTGGGTGCCTTATGTGTATTGTACCCTTCAGCTTCTCTGCCAATCACAAAGATACCACCATCCCTAATTTGCAGCTGATAAGACTGAGACCTGGATAGTTGTCCAAGGCTCTATAGGTCTGAATGTCTCCTCAGCCTGTTCAGAGCAAGGAATCTCGTTTCTGCAGTTAACTTCTTAGCCAAGAAACAGCCGAGTGACCACCAGTCAGTGCAGACACAGACAGAGAAACTAGAATAGTGTCTGTCCTTGTGGGTCCTGCAGTCCAGGGTGGGAGAGACAAAGAGAAAACTCAGTACCATCTGATGTCATCTGGAAAAAAGCCCTGTGTGCTACGGGAACACACGAGGAGGACAGACATCCACCTGCAGACACGGCCCAGGTACCAGGCCAAGGAAAGATGCCCCGGATGCTGCAGGAGGAGACAGGACAAAGCAGAGCGACAGACACAGAGCCTGGAACAGCCTGGGTGGTGGGAACACAGGAGAGTGATGGGAGGTGAGGCAGGAGCCACCAGTAACTCCACAGCTCAGAGTATTCCCAGTTACATCCTGGGCACCCAGCACACAGCCTGCAGAGCTGTCAGATACGCAGCCACATCAGGACCTGAGTGCTACCCAGGCTTGGCCTCACGAGTGTCCAGAATTCTCCTAAGAGTCTAGGATCCCCTCCACAGGGTCCTGAGAAGGATATTTTTCAGGCAAGAGGGTTTGTGCTCGGACGTGTGTCTGTGGCTGGCAGGAGGGCCCTGTGTGCCCCGCATCTTTTTCTCGAGGTTATAATTGTTCCCTCAAGGAGGGCTCCAGAGTATGCTTTACTTTCTCTTTCTCTCTGGGTCTATTTCGGGAACTGCTTTAGAAGTTTCAGGGTTTTGGTTGCCTTTTTTTTTTCCCCTGAGAGAAAGCACGTTAAGGAAAAAATGCCACTCTTACCAGTTCTTTTGACGTTGCTGGGAGACAAAGCAAGTCATATCAAGTCTCCAAGTGGGCTTTAAGGAAGGGACATACTTTAAATAAATGCCTAAAACAAAAAGCCTCACTTGGAGATGTGTTGTACATTCAGATTCTCCTTCTCCTGCAAGGGAAGGTCTCTCTTGGGACTGTAAACAAGTAACTTGAGAGTTGCATTTAACTCCTAGAAACTACAGGACTACCCATCCCGAGGGTCTAGCCTGAGCAGCACCCACCAGGCACAGTCCCCAGAAGTCATCCCAGTACTTCTCACCCTTTCCCCAAGCACTCGTGCATTCTCATTTTCCTTGGTGTAAGACAAGCAACACCCAGAAAACAGCCGTTCTGCAATACTAGTTGAGATTCCCTGTACTTCTTCTTACCTGTATTCCAGGATGGACACCAAGCTTTCATGTCCTTGACTAAGGGGGAGGTTGGTGACTTGAGACCGATGATCCAAGGACAAAAGCTTGCCCTTCCTTTTTAGGGGCCTAGGCTCATGAGATGCCAAGGCAAGAGAGAGAGGAGTTGCCTTGGAAAAGAGAGGATGGGGGCAGCAGAGGGCGTGGGAGCTGCCCCAGCTAACGAGAGGATGGATGGCTCTGAATTCATCGTGAAGTCAGACCCGTGTCCAGGAGGAGCCCCTGACAGGGCCCCATGGACCCCGGTGGGTATCAGAGTGGCCAGGGGAGGCCAGACAGACTTCAGTTGCCAGAACTCAGCCTGGAAGCAGCAGGACCACTGGACTCCAAAGGCCATGGAGAATTCTGTGACAGGGGTCTCAGTGGTACCGACTAGAAACATACACAACCACGGCTGTGCGACTCTGCCTGGGACTCTGGGGACTGGAGGTGGAAGGTGGAGGATGGGTTGAGGAAGACCTTGACTGAATTTCCCATCAACCCAGGGAGACACAGGCTCAAACTTGGATTTAGTGTGATTTGATTTTTTAAAGCATTTGTTGGGGTTTAGTCACTAAGTTGTGTCCGACTCTTTGTGACCCCATGGACTGTAGCCCACCAGGCTCCTCGGTCCTTGGGATTTCCCAGGCAAGAAGACTGGAGTGGGTTCCATTCCCTTCTCCAGGGGACCTTCCCGACCCAGGGATCAAGCCCAGGTCTCCTGCATTGCAGACGGTCTCCCGCATTCTTTACCTACTGAGCCTCCAGGGAAGTAGATGTGGTATTTATCTCACATCTGAGCTTTTGGAGCAAGACTCATACCCTCTCCTTAGCACTGACCATTTTTTTTAAAGCAATCGTTGAAGAGAAGTTTGATGAAAAAAAACACAAAATCTTCGAGACTTCCTCTGAAAGCATCCTCAGTCATGCCAGCACAGTCCCAGGACACAGCCCCTCAGACAACGGGTCCTGGACCAAGAGGAAGGTCATGGTCAGGACAGAATCAGCTCAGCAGGCCCAGAATGCTGGCTCCCACTTTCAGGGAGAAGTCCCCTGACCCTGGCCTTACACTGCTCCTGTAGCCCAGGCCTGTCACCCATTAGTCTCAGGAGCACCCTGATGGTGGTCTCAACAACTCAGAAGTTATTTCATGCACTTCTCACAGCCAACCTGAGAGACAGGGCGAACACATGTTATCATCTCAGCTTTCCAAGGAGGAAGTGAGGGGCTCCACCCATGGAGCCCAGGGTACAGCGCAACAATCCCCGGACGTGTCTGTGCTGCTACAAAGGGCTGGCCTCCACCTTTACTGTGACTTGCATTGCCTCTTAGTGGACGTCACCACTCACCTGGGATTCCGTCCAAGCAGCTACCTAGTGACCAGTCCCCCAGATCTATCCTTTCACCACTGGCTCACTCGGGCCCCAGAAGGATACACATGGCACATTCAGATGGGCTAATCAGAGGTGACTGTAATACAGGTGCCATCTGCAAAAGGAAGAGCAAGCTGTAAGGAAACCCCGATGCATCATATGTGCCCCCTTGAACTCACCGTCACTCCAGACACGGTCCCCACCCCCAGCCCTGAGACAGGAACACTTACTGGAAAGTGACCTGGGGAAAAGGAACAATTGGAAAGGCCCTTCGGCGGGCAGCTGTGACGCCAGGGTTGGCCCAGAAGAATCAGAAGAATCGATGCCCAGACCTGATGCTCACTCTCCTCCCCACTGCTCATTATTAGCTGCTAACCAGAGGGTGGGAGTGTGAAGACGCGGCTCCTGCAGGTCAGCGCTCATCAAGTTCCCTGGTGACACCTTACTTCTATCTTCAACATTGAGATGTTGGTTCCTTGCACCATGGGACCCTACTGTTTTTCAGGTTTTATATTTCAAAATTATTTCCTACAAATAAGAAATTGCTGGAACTTCCTTGGCAGTCCAATGGTTGAGAATCTGCCTTCCAATGCAGGGGACCAGGTCAAGGACTAGGTTCCCACAAGAATCAGGACAACTGAGCCTGAGAGCTGCATCTAAGACCCAACAAAGCCAAATAAAGAGGTAAGCATACAAAATAAAAATAGCAATCGTCTCATTACCAGCAGCCCAGCTTATAAGACAAGAAGAGAACACAGCAGTTACCACTCCATCCACCCTTCACATACATTTCCCAGCCGAGTTCACTGCTGGGGTCTCATGGTTGTTTCAGCTTTGATCTTGCAAAGGAAGGGAGGTAAACGAATTTGGGGCCAAGTAGCCTGGAAGGTGGATGGAGAGTCTGAGCAGCTTTTTGTTGAGTGACTACTGTACACAAGACACAACATTGTAAAAGTAGTCAGTGTGACTTGCTTTGCTGTTGTTCTGTCACTCAGCCATGTCCAGCTGTTTGCAACCCCATGGACTATAGCACGCCAGGCTTCCCTGTCCTTCGCTACCTCCCAAAGTTTGTTCAAACTCATGTCCATTGAGTCGATGATGCCATCCAACCATCTCATCCTCTGTTGTCCCCACTGCGGGCAGATTCTACCATCTGAGCCACCAGGGAAGCTGGTCTTGCTTTGAGGAGTGCCCAAAGGCTGTCTTTGGTCAAGACTATCTTCCCTAAGGTTAAATCCCCTTCCCTTATCCTGGAGAATAAGCTGTCTTTCAGAAGATGTGTTATTCACTGAGATCAGGCATGACCAAGAACCGCCACCAGTAGAGCAGAGACAGTGACCTCCATCTGGGCGGCGGCCAGGGAGAAAGGAGAAGGGTGGCAAGTTTTAGGAGGGCACGGGCTGGGCAGCGAGGTGGGGAAAATCCTGAGTGTGGATTGGAGTGGGGATGATGTGGGGACTCTGAGGAACCAGGGGAACACTGGACACACCACAGGGTTGGGAGAGGAGGGTAAGAGCAGGGACGGGGGTTTACTGAAGCCCTGGTTCAGTGCTTCCAAGACAAACCTGCAGCCGGGCTACAGGAAAGAGCAAAGTAACCATCCCTCCACACCTGATCACCACACATTCTGTGTCTGCAGGAAACTGAAGGTCCCTCCTGGGCCCCGCCAGGCCTTCTGCCTCCTCCCACTCAAGCCTGGGGACGTGGCCAGGATGAGAGCTGACTTTCTCCTGTTAGGACTGTGCTTAATTAAACATTTTAATTAAAACCCACAAGAGTGATGGCACCTGTCAGGGTGTGAAAGAAAAGCTAATACAGGTCCTTTCATCCGGCCCTGTGGGCGGCCCAAGGACTCACTGCCAAGGGAAACGCCAGGCCTTCTGCCTCCTCCCACTCAAGCCTGGGGACGTGGCCAGGATGAGAGCTGACTTTCTCTTGTTAGGACTGTGCTTAATTAAACATTTTAATTAAAACCCACAAGAGTGATGGCACTTGTCAGGGTGTGAAAGAAAAGCTAATACAGGTCCTTTCATCCGGCCCTGTGGGCGGCCCAAGGACTCACTGCCAAGGGAAGCAGGTCTTGAGAAGAGCAGCTTCAGTCATAGCCATGCTGCCTCTAAGCCGAGGATGAGTGGACAGGGAGGACCCCTCCTTCTCCTTCTCCCCAGGCACACACGTGTCGGCGTGTCGGCTTGGAAGCACGGGAGCCACAAGACAGTGGGGACAGGAGAGTCTGCACCTATTCTCTTCTGCGTGTCTCTCTTGCTGCAGTTCCTAACCCAGAACTGACTCCACACAAAGCAGTGGACACAGGCCCTGGATGAAGCATCTGAATCATCGAGACTAGAGATCTAGTCTGCAGAAGCCTGCATTGCTTACAACGGGACCACACATCCTAACACTTTGATCCAAAACTATCCTTGGCCAGCACAACCTTCTGAGGGATTTATCAAAATTATATTGATGGCTTTTTTGAATTTAGCCCCAGGTTCTCAGAAATGTTGACATCACCATCCTGTGGTTTAGAAGGAGTGGGTGGGGGGCAGGAGGCGGGAGGCAGAACAAATAGGGGAAAACCCCACAGTCACTACATCACATTCAGACATTCTTCCATCCACACGTCAAACTGAGACCCTGCGGGGTGTTGTCAGTTGTAGACACGTATCTGGGTCCTTAAGCTTGGTAGTGACTGAAATAAACCAAAGAACAATGCCCCAAAATAAAGCCTGCTTCATACACAGTCTCTGACAAACTAATCCGGCCCTGTGCATGTAGGATCCCATCTAACCCTACAGACTTTCTCACGAAGCCAATTTCCTGGGCTTACAGGACTCCCCAGGAACCTCGGCTAACAGCCTGGACTCACTGAGCATCAGAGTTCCCTGCTCTTGGCTGCCTCATCAGCATAGTGATTTGAACAGACTGTGTCATTTAAAAGTACTTCCTTTGCTCCCCCAGGATTCTCTGTGCCCTCTACCCCTTGCTGGCAGTGACCTCCTGACCTTGGAGATGCTGTGACTCCAAGATGCAGGCATAGATGCAGAACCAGGGTGACGTCAGGTGTCGGTGGTGATCAGAGGCAAGGAGACAACTTGGTACCAGCACAGGGCATCTGCCCAAGCAAACCTCCCTCCATAATCTCAGCAAGACACCAAGAATGCACATCTTCTAGGACAGAAGCAGACGAGAACATACAAGCTACTCAGAGCTGTGCTTCCCCAACTTTAACCTCCATATGAATAACCGGACGTGTAGTTCAAATGCCCACTTTCATTCTGTAGATTTAGGATGCTATCCAAAGTTTCCACATTTCGAATCACCCTTCAAGGGGCAGAAATTTGTAGAGAAATCCAGATGCAGGTACCAAAAGCCAAAACAGTGTAGCCATCAATGAGGGTCAACCAGGGGCAAGAGGCGAGCTGAGACAGGCAGGACAGCAGCCTCTCCGAAGGTCAGGCCCTGGTCCCTTGAACGTGTGAGTGTGTGACCTTATGTGGCAAAAGGGACTTGCTGAGGTCAGTTAGCTAAGGATCCTGAGAGGGGGGATTCTGACTCTTCAGGTGGGTCCAATGCAATTACACGAATCCTTAATATCAGAGAATCATGCCTGGTTGATCACAGGGCTGGCGCAGGAGAAGTACCCGATGGCCTTCAGCTGCTCTGAATGAGTGACGAAGGTGTTTCCTTCCTCGAGTCTCTAGGGAAGAGCACCGCCTGTGTCTTCTCTGTAGCCACTGACACCTACCAGACTCCTACCTGCAGAAATAAATCTGTGTTGTTTTAAGCCACCGAATTTGGGGTAATAACCACCCACCTGATCATTATGCAACTATGAGAAAGCTTTCCTTTAGCTCTGAGATAAAATAAAAACTCATCTCCCACTCCTGGTCTCTTTCTGTAACTGATAGAATGTACACAGAAGCTGGGTAGTCTCTACAATCCCACTATGAACATGGTGGTCCTCCACCACCCCTTACCATTTTCTCATGGTTTCAACGTCTCAATGGGGATGAAAGTTTCTTTACACCCACCCTAGCTTAATCACCCACCCCACCCCTCCAGACTGTCCTGTTCAGACCTCACCTCTTCTAACACCTTTCATGTGAGTCAGGCGCCTGACAAACTGTTTAATGCTGTTGTTCCAGTGTATCTCTCTCTCTACTGTCTTCGTCTTCTTGACCTTGAGCTCCTTGAGAACCAGTTGCTTCTTCTTCCCCTGTATCTCCAGTTCCTAAAACAGCTTTCCAGCAATTTTCTTTTCATTGAAGTACAGTTAATATACAATGTTGTGTTAATTTCAAGTACACAGCAAAGTGATTTATTCATATATATACACATATATGTATTCTTTTTCAGATTCTCTTCCAGTATAGGTTATTACAAGATATGGAATGCATTTTCCTGTGCTATACAGTAGGTCCTTCAATGTGCATCTACTAATCCCAAAGTCCTAATTTATCCCCCCACTTCCCCTTTGGTAACTATAAGTTTGTTCTCTATGTATGTGAGCGTTTTGCAGATAAGATTATTTGTGTCACACTTTAGACTCCACATATAATGATATCATAAGGCATTTGTCTTTCTCTGTCTGACTTACTTCACTCAGTATGACAATCTCTAGGTCCATGTTGCTGCAAACAGCATTACTTCATTTTTTTTCTATTATAGAGCAATATTCCACTGTACATTTATACCACATCTTCTTTACCCATTCCTCTGCTGATGGACACAGGTTGCTTCCGTGTCCTGGCTATTATAAATAGTGCTGCAGTGAACATTGGGGCATATGTGTTTTAATTGAATGATCACCCACTCTTCCAAGTGATTACAATTTCAAATTGAGTTCTGTCTCCCAAGACACATCAAGGCAAACTCTCAAACCCATCCTTGGGAATTCACTTCACACGTGCCCACTGCACCAAAAAGCAGGCAAACTGGGGCGGACTGCCTGAAGGAGGGGGAGGGCGAGACAGCAGGGCAGACTCCAAGGAACCACAGACTCCGCCAGCAGTGACTTCACAGCCTGCTTCTCTGCTGCCTGTGGCGGGGGTGGTACGGGGGGGCGTGGAGGAAGGGCACAGAGGAACCACAGCAGGAAGAAATACATCAACCAAAAATGTTGATTAGCTATTCCATTAGAGCGCATATAAAGTATTAAAGGCATATGTGAAGGTACAATCAGTGTCAGGTGAGATGAATTAAGCTTTGCTGGAGAGGGAGGCTTGTCCCAGGTGTAGGCTCAGCTAGAAAAAGACGTGTGAAGCCCGAGCTGCATGTCAAGTGTGTGTGTAGTTCACATTTGTGTCTGTAGATATACTTGAAAAGGACGCCACCCATCAGGGGTGTATGGGGGAGGCAGACTCCCAGACTAGAGCTGTTAGGGACGCCGGCCACGAGACAAGCCTGGCAGACACTGAAAGAAGCAGAAGCGAGGTGTGTGGGGGGCAAGGAAAAGAAGAGTGTCAAGAAGTACCCGTCCCTCCCGCAGGGACAAGGCCTGTCTAGGTGGGGCTCCACCTCTCACCAGGTCTGCTGCAGCCTACGCCCTAAATGCCACCCCTAAACCCCACATTTTTCTTTCTAATATCTATGCTCTTAAAGTTACTTATGTCTGTCATCTCTGTACAATTAAAACATTGCATGAGGTAGGCTTCATGCATCTCTTCCAAGAGTGTGCTCAGTGATATCAAGCAGGTAGCTTGAAAGCTGTCCAGGCAAGAGTGTTCATGAAAATCAGCTAATACTACAAAACAAGCCTGGTTTTGATTAGTTGCTTCATTGATTGTCTAGACTTAAAAAGTAATGGAGAAAAAGTTAATAACAGAAATCAAACTTAGCAGCCTGTCAAGTCTGTAGCCTTTACATTGAATAAAACAAATAACTGAGGAAATAGTCTTGGAGTGTTCAAAGGCTATTACCTGATTCAGCAAAGATGCTGCTTTGCTCATTGGCAACCAAAAGAAGTTCTGACCCACACCTCCACAGTTTCACTTTCCCTGCATCCAATGTAAGTGAAAATAGCAACTGACGTCCACGTTGGAACCATCTTTGTTCATCATAGGTGGGTTATAGATAAATGAGTCTGGTATTCCATGGGGACTGACTGTGCTGAATTTACAATACAGAGTGTTATATACTCATTATCTGCAACTAGTGAGACATCCTTTATGTCAGTTGTTATTCAGCTGCTCACTAGTGTCCGACTCTTTGCAACCCCACGGACTGCAGCATGCCAGGTTTCCCTGTCCCTCACCATCTTCCAGAGTCCGCCCAAGTTCATGGACACTGAATTGGTGATGCCATCCAACCATCTCATCCTCTGTAAGCCTCTTCTCCTGCCCCCAATATTTTCCAGCTTCAGGGTCTTTTCCAATGAGTCGGCTCTTTACATCAGGTGGCCAAAGTATTCAAGCTTTAGCTTCAGCATCAGTCCTTCTGATGAATATTCAGGGTTGATTTCCTACAGGATTGACTGGTTTGCTCCTGTTGCTGTCCAAGAGACTCTCAAGAGTCCTCTTCAGCACCAGTTTGAAAGCATCAGTTCTTTGGTGTTCAGCCTTCTTTATGGTCCAACTCTCACGTCTATACATGACTACTGGAAAAACCATAGTTTTGACCAGACAAAACTTTGTTGGTAAAGTGATGTCTCTGCTTTCTAACATGCTGTCTAGGTTTGTCATAGCTTTTCTTCCAAGGAGCAAGTGTCTTTTAATTTCATGGCTACAGTCACTGTCTACAATGATTTTGGAACCCCAGAACATAAAATCTGTCACTGTTTTCTTTTTTCCCCGTCTATTTGCCATTAGATAATAATTATGTGTGGGTGTACACACTTTTGGGGGGGTCAGAAGTCCATTTGTTAAACATTTACAAGCACAACACTGGTCACAGATCTTAGAATACACCTGGAAATCTGTGGCATAAAGTCCTTATTAATTTTCAAGCTGTGGATAAACTCCCCTTGGATAGATTACTGTTCCCTTCTGACTTTAGGTGTCCAGGACAGTATGCAGTTGTTTGTTTTAAATTAGCTCTTTGTTTACTACAATGATATGCATTACATCTGTCAAATCTTGGTTTATTTTCATTTTTTTTTTCCTTTTGTATATTTCCTCTTCTTTATAACTTTTAGTGATTTCTTTCTGACCTCAATGGTGTTAACAAATTCTCCTAATTTATATCCATCTGCAAACATCATTAATATGCTATTTACTCCTTCATTAACACTGAAACATTATCATTTATCATTATCTTCAGTAATGATCCTGGGATTAAGGGTATGGGAGCTTTTGAAAGTCTGGCTTCCAATCAGTAAGTTGAAAGCAGATGAATCTGGGAAGACCATGAATTATCAGGAGGATGCCAAGGGCTTGCCAACTGGGTTTATAAAGTAGTTGAAGTCAGCATTCAAGGTGAAGTTCACCACCACCACCTCATCCAGTGTTAGTTGATACTAGAAGGAACACAGGGATACTTTATACCAAGATAATAGCCGTACATCCCAGTAGCCACAGTAAGTTCTATTCATGTGAGTGTCCCAGAAGCCTTCAAGCAAACCAACAAAAAGAATCACATTTTCTAGCTTTCTACACACTGTGCTTTTCTCCTCAGCCTCTGCACTCACGATAACAAACTATAGAGTTGGGATCATTGGTTTAGCCACTTTACGTGGACAGAAAGACAATTTGAGAACTGGGAGCTATAACCTCACAACCACTGAAAGTAAGGGCCCATCTATTCACTGTTATTTTGTTTCTCTTAGATCTAAATGAACCCTTTATTTATTGAAACCTGCCTTCCTTCTTGTGGAGTAAGAAGTAACTCAGATAAATACCCTGGCAAGCAGACCACAGCAATAACAATGGTCCTTGATGCTGTGGATAGAGACCAATTTGGGGTCTTGCAGCTGAGACCCCAGGCACCATGGAGCAGACACAAGCATCCCCATGGTAACCTGTCCATGTTCCTGACCCACAGGCACTGAGAAGAACCAGAATTACACTTAGTTTAAGCTCAGATTTGGAGGGGGTGGGGCAGAGTTTGTAAAGAGGAATAGATAACAAATGCAGCTCCTGCTAACCAAAAATATACCATGTCTGCAGCAGTGTTGACTGTGGTAGAGCTAAGCAGGAGGACTAAATTATCATGACTGAGCAACCACATAAGATGTTCATGTTTAATAACATTGGAAATACACATGAACCCAGAGTCCAAAGAAGTTAGGACCTTTATAAGAATCTATCCATAACCACTCTGCGGCCCCATCCCTTCTCTCTCACTGTCCAAGAGACCAATCATTTCCTTGCTTTCTTTTCTGTATATGACTATAGATCAGGTGCTATGATTTGTAATTTACGTTTTCCAGCTGATATTGGTAAAATTCATCCATGCTCTCCGCCACATTCATTTGACTCTTGTATACAACCCCGCTGTGTGGATAAACCACAGTGGGGCCCTTCCCCTGACAGTGGGTGCCTTTCCAGGTGATGTGTTGTGAACGATGCTGTCTAAACCCTTGGACCATTTCCACTATTGTGCACGTGTAAAAGCTTTGCTCAGGTATAGATCTGGGGAAAGAATCCCCAGTCAATTTAACAATGTCTTCATGGAAAAGTTTTCTATGTTAAAAAAAAAATAGCCTATGGTCAAACATACTCAGCCATATTTTCTACAGTTTCATCTTTTTGTATCAAGCTATTTAATCACACTGAGGTTTATTTATTTTTTACCATGTGAGGTAGGGATCTAATTTTTATATTTTTCTTACCAAGTATTTTAAATGTTTGAACCGATTTGTCATGACATATGTCTTACATCAAATTTCCACACATGCATGGGTCTATTCCACTGGTCAGCCTATCCGTGTGCCAGTGCTGCTGTTTTAATTACTACACTTTTCTAACTAATCTTGATATTATGTAGGACAAGTTACTCATTATGGTTAATCTCTTTCAATTGTATCCTTTATTCAAACATACAGATTTTTAGAAAAACCTTATCAAGATCCATTAAATACCATGCTGACATTTAATTGTGTTGAATTTCTAGGTGAGTTTGTGGAGAATTGACATTTATGTGACATTATCTTATTATCCATGGACATGGTGTATTTTCCCAATTATTTGTCTTCTTTAATATTTCTAGATAAAATTTATGGCTTTTATCCATTAGAGAGCTTGCATATCTTTTGATATGTTTATATATAGGTATTTGGTATTCTCTGATACTATGGTAAATGGATCCTTCTTTTATTTATTTATTTTTTAATTGGAGGCTAATTACTTTACAATATTGTATTGATTTTGCCATACATCAACATGAATCTGCCACGGGTATACACGTGTTCCCCATCCTGAATCCCCCTCCCACCTCTGTCCCCATATCATCCCTCTGGGTCATCCAAATGCACCAGCCCCAAGCATCCTATATCCTGCATCGAACCTGGACTGGTGATTCGTTTCTTATAGGATATTATACATGTTTCAATGCCAGTCTCCCAAATCACCCCACCCTCTCCCTCTCCCACAGAGTCCAAAAGACTGTTCTATACATCTGTGTCTCTTTTGCTGTCTCGCATACAGGGTTATCGTTACCATCTTTCTAAATTCTATATATA
>SJYT01000367.1:6581-36023 GCA_006410635.1 Cephalophus harveyi
ATTGTTGAATAATTAATTTTCCCCATATTATGAATAATTGCTTTATATATTTTGAAGTTACATTGTTAGATACATACATATTCATGATTCCTTTTTCCTTCTGATTCTATTATACTTTTACTTGTATACAAAGACCTGTTTATCCCTTATATTTTTGGTTTCATTCTATTTTATCAGATATTAAGATGCTATCCCAGATTCTGTCGGCTTGTATCTGTTTGTTACATCTTTTCATTCTTTTTGTTTTCCATCTTTCTGTATCCTTTTGTTTCATTTGTTGTAGGTAGATTGTATATTGTTTAATCTTATTTTAAAACTCAATTTAATGTTCTCTGACTTTTAACAGTGAGTTTAGAATGCTTAAATTTATTACTCATATTAATACTTACTTCTGCTCATATTTTATGTTAGCCATTTATTGTCTTTCTTTTCTTTTTTTCTTGTTTCTCCTTTCCTGAAGTCAGTGTAACTGTCACACAACCCTTAATTATTTGGCCAAGCAAGTGTTAAGATGAATACAAAAGATAGCTTCATGGAGATTTTGATTCTTGACAAGGTGGAGAACTAACAGATGTTGCTAGCTCCCCTCTCTCAAAATCAACCATGGAGAAACTTCACAAGTGAGAGGAAAAGAAGGAACCAAGAATTAACAACAATGAATAAAAAACTCTTCAGACTTTTGGGGACCCATAGGAAGTCATGAATTTGTGCCTCTAGGGATAGTGGCAGTCTGGGGCAATGGACAGACAAATACAGCAGGAATTAGATAGATGAAGGGAGAGCCTTTAAGTTCTCCTCTTACCCTTTCCCCACATTCTCTCAACATGATCATGTCCCTTCACATAGAAAAGGGAGACATAGCCTAGAATGCCAGTGTTAGCAAGGTTCTCTCAAGGTAGCATGAAAGCGTCAGCAGAAGGAGTTGATAAAGAGGTATAGATTGTCCTGGGCCACACAGGCTGTTACTTCTCCCCTATTACTGTCTGAATTCCCAGAGCTGATAGATTACAATTTAAGGAGACCACCACATCACAATATGGCTTCTTCAAGTATTTATAGAAATGATTTAGAAGGATTAGAAGAGTTGCCTGTGGCATAGCAGCGAGTGAAGGTGGTTCTCTGATTTGTGAGGTATTCCAGACTTGGATTAATCTACTTGTCTCTCCTTAAAAATCATCATGCAGGATATAAACAACTACAGCCTGAAATTCATCCATTCCAAAATTACATTGCTAGAGAGAGTAGCTGGTACCCAAGGAACAGGACCATGCTAGCCAAAAGAATTTTATCTCTGAGTAATACGACATCTACCAAAAAAAGCAAATTAAATAATGCATACCACATGAAACAGGGTTACTGGAACAGATGGCATATTAAATACCCTCAAAGAGATAAGGAAGGTTATTTGAATCATGAAGCAGTAAAAGGAAGATTTTAAAAGAACCAAGTGAAAATGTTAAGTATCAAAAATATAATCATAGCAATAAAGATCTCAATAGCTAGGATACGTACGTAGCAGAATGGACCCAGCCAAAGACCACATTACTATGCTAGGAATCTGATTGGAGTGCTTTGCCATAAAACAATAGGAAAGGATAAGAAAAAACAAATTGTAAAATAAAAGCCAAGTGATATAGAGGTTTAAAGTGACAAATTCTTGATAATAAGGAGTCTCACAATGAAAGGGATAAGGTATGTGGAAGCAGCAACTACAGCCTGCAGGACGAATCCAGCCAGTATTTTGTAAAGTTTTACTGGATACAACCACACCCATTACCATTTTCTATGGCTGCTTTCGTGCTACCATGGCCAGTTGAGTTGTTGCTGCAGAGAGCATAAAGCCCACAAAGCCTGACATATCTACTATCTGGCCTTTACGGAAAAGTTGGCTGATCCCTGCTATAACGTGTAGAAATAGGTGGAATGAGACAGGGTAACCATAATAGGCAATCCCGTGCAGAATGAGGTAGAATAACAAATATGTGACATTCACTGATCCATGGCAGTCCTAAAACCCCCTGGGACCATGTGGATTGCCTGCTTCAGACATCTTCATGTCAGGGAATGGATTTCAGTCTCATCTAAATCTTTTTGTTTTTTTTAATTGAAGGATTATTGCTTTACAGAATTTTGTTGTTTTCTGTCAGACCTCAACCATGAATCAGCTATGGGTACACATATATCCCCTGCCTTTTGAAACTTCCTCCCATCTCCCTCCCCATCCCACCCCTCTAGGTTGATACAGAGCCCTGTTTGAGTTTTCTGAGCCATACAGCAAATTCCCTTTGGCTATCTATTTTACATATGGTAATATAAGTTTCCATGTTACTCTTTCCATACATCTCACCCTCTCCTGCCATCTCCCCATGTCCATAAGTCTATTCTCTATGTCTGTTTCTCCACTGCCACCCTGTAAATAAGTTCTTCAGTACCATTCTTCTAGATTCCGTATATATGTGTTAGAAGACAATTTTTATCTTTCTCTTTCTGACTCTGTTCACTCTGCATGATAGGTTCTAGGTTCATCCACCTAATCAGATCTGACTCAAATGTGTTCCTTTTTATGGCTGAATAATATTCCATTGTGTGTATGTACCACAACTTCTTTATCCATTCATCTGTCAGTGGACATCTAGGTTGCTTCCATGTTCTAGCTATTGTAAATAGTGCTGCAGTGAACAATGGTATACACATGTCTCTTTCAATTTTGGTTTACTCAGGGTATGCCAAGGAGTGGGATTGCTGGGTCATATGGTGGTTTTATTCCTAGTTTTTTAAGGAATTGCCATACTGTCTTCCATTGTGGCTGTATCAATTTACAGCCCCACCAACAGTGCAAAGCATTCCATTTTCTCCATACCCTCTCCATCATTTATTGTTTGTAGACTTCTGACCTGACCAAACTTAAAAGCTTTTGCACAGAAAAGGAAATCATCTAAATCTTAAAGGTAGCATCAACAACTCATATAATGTAGCAGTTATTTTAAGAGACATCTCTGTGGCATCTGACTTCATAATCAAGGAAACTAGATGGTCAAATTATCTAAGTGGTTCTGAAGCTGCTACATGCTTGAATACTCAATGAGGATGATGGGTATGAGGCAGATAAGCTTGAAAAGAGACAAGAACTAGGGAAGAGGGGGCTCTAGAAGAAAAGTATGGTACGAAGCAAAAACAGAGGCAGAATATGCAAGGGAACTAGAGGTGACTAGTTTCCTTCTGATGATATGGGGGAGGAAGTTGAAAGCAGACATGGTACCAGTAGATTCTGGACTGTTCCATACAGGCTTTCATGAAATGTGCAGTAGATATCTTGTGGCTCTCAGATATTATCAGGGTAAATTATCCTTTATCCTAATAATTACAGGAGCCCTCTGTCCCACACCCCACCTCAAGAGCTCTTGGACATAAAGAAAAACCTGCCACCACCTCCACCCTAAAACGTATGCTCTCGTCTCGGTTTTTCACCTACAACTGTCGTCATTCAGTGGCTAAGTCGTGTCCAGCTCTTTGCAACCCCATGAACTGCAGCACACCAGGCTTCCCTGTCCTTCACCATCTCCCAGAGTTTGCTCAAACTCATGTCCATTGCGTTGGTGATGCCATCCAACCATCTCAACCTCTGTCGTCACCTTCTCCTTCTGCCCTCAATCTTTCCCAACCTCAGGGTCTTTTCCAATGAGTTGGCTCTTTGCATCAGGTGGCCACAGTATTGGAGCTTCAGCTTCAGCATCAGTCCTTTCAATGAATATTCAGAGTTGATTTCCTTTAGGATGGACTGGTTTGATCTCCTTGCAGTCCCAGGGACTCTCAAACATCTTCTACAGAATCACAATTCGAAAGCATCAGTTCTTTGGTGCTCAGCCTTCTTTATGGTCCAACCCTCTCATCTGTACATGAGATCACCTGCATTGAGACCCACAAAACCAGAAATTGATTACTAACTCCTGAATATTCAGAGTCCTAGCTGTCTAAACTGGTGAATTTGTCCTCTTTTTTGCTTTATCTATACAATGTTCTTTAAATAACTATTCGTCATTGAATTATTTATTCAACTATTCAGAACACACAACCACCCCATTCATAAGACTACAGAGATGACAATAAAATTCTAGCTCCTTAAATATGTGATTCAGACTAACAATAAAACACAAAGCTCTACATTTGGGCACAAGTCTGGTAAGCTTTGGAAGTTTCAGGAAAGAGTCAAGAAACAATGAAAAACTTTCATACTTTCCCAGAAAAGAATAAATCAATGTAAGATCAGAAGCGTTTCCAAATTAGCTGAAATTTCCCTTTTTTCTGATTGAAGGACCAGTTACCTTCAATCAATTTTGATGCCTTGGCACTTTCTGGGTGTGAAAGAAGAGAAAGGAAATGAAAAGACAATGTCAATTAACTGCTCACACTTGCAGATGAGCTCTCGCTACACTTGTAAGGCTTCTCTGTTTTCTTCTAATGGCTTCCAGAATTATTCAGACTCCTAAAGTGTGTTCAAGAATTTGGCTGTCTACAAATTCTTCTCAGATCCCAAATAAAGGAAGTCCAACTTCCACAGAATTCCTACTGAGATTAATTCTGCCTCCAAGGGGGTGCATATGTGTGCTTTCAAGAAAGGGAAAGGGAATACTAAATTGTGAGGGAAGTTCCGAACCCCCAAAAGCAATGTACATGAAACTAAGAAATCAATGTAGCATCCTACAGAAACACTGGGGATACCATTCTTTTTCTTTCTGCTGCTCTTATAAGCTGACTACAAAAGCAGCCAGAATTAACTCTGAGTTTCCAAGTGGAAAAATATTATACCAGAGAATCACAATAGCATCCCAAATTGGAATCAGGTAAATTATTGGTTTCAGAAAAAATATGTTTTTGTCTGCATTTTTTTTTCAGCGTGTTTAGTAACCTAGGGTCTGAAAGGATTCTTCCACATGTCACTTTAAAAAGAATCAACCATTTTATTTTCAGAGCCAAGTTAAAAAAAGAAAGCGGGGTAGAGATTTCAAACAATTCTTACCTATAAGTCCCCACAGTTTTGAAGTATTACTCTGTGCATTATTTATGATGTACAATTTTCCACCAAGGGCTGTTTTTACTTTAAGGAGGAAGATGAGTGCTTGCTCTCAGTTTAGGATGGATTTTTGCTGCAGTTATAGCTAACTTGTGGAGATTTTGACCTCTGGCTGAGCTGACATGCTGACTCATTTCACTAACAGTGTCTTAAGCCAGCACCATTTCCCGCTGTGACTGAGGCCCTGAAGTTGCTGTGTGTTCTCTCTCTGTGCTTCTTCCTCTATCTCTCCAGACCCTGAAGAGCCAGAGAGAATTCACCCAAGGCACAGTAAGTTAACGAGATAGTCAAGCAAAGTTCAAAGCAAGTTTTCCCACCCACAGTTGGCAGTCAGCCACTCCATTTTCTGCCAGCACTCAAAGCTGGCTTCTCAGAAAATCTATTCCGAAGCTGGCACTTTATCTCAGGAGATTTTAGTCAAAGCATTTGGCACATCAGATTGTCTAAAACACAAGGTTAAGAGCTCAAAATAGCCACTCTATTCTAAGACTGTCTTAAATTAGTGAACATAATTATTAAAAGATTCTGCTGCAATTGGACATGAAAACCATACCCTTCCACGAGGTAGCTAGGCAAGACTGCTTTTCCTCCTGATAAATGAACAAGTATTTAATGAGCATGCACACTGTTTGTCCGCTGTGGGAATACAAAGAAAATCAAGACACAGGCATCCCCGTCAAAGAGCTTAAAATTTAATTAGAGAAACAAGACATAAACACATGAAAACAAAAACAGTTTACAAAATTAGAACACAGGGTTTAGATTACTGCAGCATTAATAACTCCAGATGCTCAGTGCCCAGTTTGCAGGATGTGAAAACATTGCCTTTAAGATATTTGCTGAAATCTAATATATACACAGAAAAGTGCACATACCGTAAGTATATAGCTCCAAGAATTTGTATAAATTGAACACACCAGGTAACCAACACCCAGATCAAGAATAAGAGCAGTACCAGCATCCTGGAAGCCCCTCCTTGGCCCCTTTACCAGTCAGTCAGTAGTCTTCTCCAAGGGCAATCTTATCTTGACTCACATCACCATAGATTTGCTTTGCCTATCTTGATATAAATGGAATTATGCACTTCGCATTCTTCTGTGCCTGGCTTCTTTCGCTCAACATTGTTTGAAAGAGTTACACATATGTTGTGCAGAGTAGAGGTTCATTCTCATTGATGTAGAGTATTCCCTTTGGTATATATTACAAAATGTATTTGTCCATTTCCCAGTTGATGGGCATCTGGATATGATGAGTGGTATTATGAATATTTAAGTTCATGCCTTTTGCTGAACACATGTATACCTTTCTGTTGGGACTATACCCATGTGTGAGGTTGCTGGATTATAGGGTGGGCATATGCTCAGTTTTAGCACATATTACCCAACTGATTTCCAAAGCAGTTGTGCCATTTGACCCTACCTCCGACAGTTTATGGAGTCGGACACGACTGAAGCGACTTAGCAGCAGCAGCAGCAGCCAACAGTTTACGAATGTTTGGCCACCCCACATCCTTCCCAACATATTTTCCACAGGACAAGCTATTGACAACACACCAATAGGACAGAGCATGGCTTTGGGCAGAAGCTAACAGGGATTTAAGGTACAGTCTCCAGATGTGAAAGTCGCTCAGTTGTGTCCGACTCATTGTGACCCCAAGGACTATACAGTCCATGGAATTCTCCAGGCCAGAATACTGGAGTGGGTAGCCTTTCCCTTCTCCAGGGGATCTTCCCAACTCAGGGATCGAACCCAGGTCTCCCGCATTGCAGGCAGATTCTTCACCAGCTGAGCCAAGGGAAGCCCAATAGCTGAAAGATCTCTTCCCTCACAGAGAACACCCTAGAGCTGTGAGGACTCAAGTCTGACCCCAGAAGCACAGTTCCCCTCCTTACCCCCATACCCAATCTTGTATTGTCATGAGACACAGGCACATACTCAATCTTCTCCATTACAAAATAAGTTGCCTTAGTTTTCCTAAAACAAATAAACAAATGTACATATCCTTTAACAGAGAGATCAGATTGAAGTATAAATTCTTTCTGGAAACACATCTCAACCAGTCTAATGTTTTCCTTCTTGTTTTCCCCTTAATATACCAAAGAGAAAATTCTGCTCCCCATCAAAATTGGAGCCAGTGTAATTAATAAACTTGTAGAGCCATAGATTAAGTAGTCAAATGTCTACTTTTAATATTGTACTTTTAATCAATATTTTTAGTGATTAAATAAAATAAGTTAGTGTGTTAATTTCTGCTATATAGCAAAATGATTCAGTTATATATATATATTCAGTTATACATATAATATACACATATATTATATGTATATGTACTTTCTTTTTTTAAGGGGCTTCCCTGATAGCTCAGTTGGTAAAGAATCCGCCTGCAATGCAGGAGACCCCAGTTCAATTCCTGGGTCGGGAAGATCCACTGGAGAAGAGATAGGCTACCCACTCCAGTGTTCTTGGGCTTCCCTGGTGGTTCAGCTGGTAAAGAATCCACCTGCAATGTGAGAGACCTGGGTTTGATCCCTGGATCCCTGGATATCAAGGTGATATCATACGGTATTTGTCTTTCTTTTCCTGACTTACTGCCTTTAGGTCCATATGTGTTGCTGCAACTGGCATTATTTTGCTCTTTTCTGTGATTGAGTAGTGTTCCATTGTAAATGTGTACCACATCTTCTTTATCCATGCACCCATCAGTGGACATTTAAATTGTTTCCATGTCTTGGCTGTTATGAATAGTGTTGCTATGAACATAGCATGCATATTTTCAAAGTATACTTTTGTCTGGGTATATGCCCAGAAGTGGGATTGCTGGATCATATGGTAATTGTATTTGTAGTTTCCTGAGGAACATCCATACTGTTTTCAACTGTGGCTGCACTGACTTACTATAGTATTGTACTTTTAAATTTTCACACATATGTATAATATCACAAATTAAATAAATCCGTGTATTGTTAAAATAGTGCTTTTTTCCAAAATCATGGGTCAGGAAACATTTTATTCATCTTGGACAGGTTTCTATAGCTATGCCTCAATATCTTCATGGTCACTATAGTTATTTTTAACAGCATCAGCTTCAATTCATTCTGAGCTGTTGACATACAGCATCTTTTGATTTCATATATGATGAGAGTATTGGGAATTCTATCTGAAATTAAAGCATTCCTTTGCACATTTTTTAAAAAATTTATGTTATGGGTGTTATAATCACCATCTCTTCAATGGAGCATCTTAATATATTGCTCTATAAAGCAATGACTAAAAGATTTGTTTACAATATCAAATGATACAGTGGAGTCATGATCCCAGTTATAATTACTAAATCTGTTGTATTTCTTTTCTTTCATTTTACCTAATCTGTAAACAGACCTGTTTAAACTTCCCAAATTAATATTGATTCAGGTTCTTTTAATGTTCCTCCCCAAATGGTACTTTTCATTCAAACAAAATTAATCAGACTTTATAAAGACTCAAATGGATGGCAATTCCTACTTTCCTGGAGAGAACTTCACCTCTGAGTTTGCTCCTCCTGGCTAAATCAGAATCCACGATGTTACTGAACACTTTTTTAAAAATTAACTTTTCACTTAAATTTGTCTTTTCCCTCTCCACTTCCCCAAACTCTCCCCCATTTCTAGAACTAACATCTGTATATTTGGCTCTTTGCACAGACACCCTTCTCAACCTTAAAGTCATTGTCTAGATACCAAAGAAATAACAAAAATAATAGTAGAGAATAACACTTACACCGACATGTTAGGCACCATGCCATACCCTGTAATCCTTGCAAAAGTAATGCACTAAATTACTATCTCCATTTTATTTAACTTCAGAAAAATTAAGTCATTTGTCCAAGGCCACAGACCTATTACATTGTATGTATTAACTAGATCTGCCTGATTCTCAAGCTTATATTCTAAACCCTATCATCTTCTGCAGTTGCATTTTTAGACAAGATACTGTGATGATAACATATTAAATTCATTCTATAAGCCAAAGTGTGCAGAATACATCACAGATTGAAGTGCAGATTATGGGAGACAGTTTTCCACAAAGGAAGTACTCTATGTCTTGCTAATTCTGTACTCAGTGAGATACAGACAGATTTCCAGAGCCTGGACACTGTGAGCAGGCCAAATTTATGTTTCTCCTGAGCAGTGAGCCTATCATGGCCCCAAGATAATTTTGGAAAATCCATATCTAAAGTGTGAGTTATGTGTGCACAATGGCTAAGCACTTATATAGACCTTCTGGAGACTTCTGTTCAAAGAGCCAGAGTCCCTAATGAAACAGCATTTGAAGAACTTATAAAAAGCAAAAAGTTCTAAATCTGTTGCATCTCCTCATCAGAACTCCTAAAATCTAGAAAGGAAAGGCTAAGAGGCATATTGGGTTGAAGTGAAGAGCAAAGGCTTTAGAGTTAGAAACCTGACCCTGCCACTGACTGCCCAGCACTGCACAATCTTCTTCAAGTCTGTAAGATGTAAAATAACAACTGTAATATAATAATACATTCATATAGGAGTCACGAGGGGCAAATTCACCTATGCCTGTAAAATACAGGAATTTTATTTTTATGTGCATGTGGGAAATCATTTAAAAAATGATGAGATGATGATGATTTCAATTCTATTTTATAAACATCTTCAACCCAAGCTTAAGTGACTGGAGTATCCTTTCTCACTGCATTTAAAGTATCTAATGTTCGCCCAGGAAAATGGGAGGGGGGGAAGAAACTTAGGGAATGTGAGGGCAGAGCATCCCTATTTTTTCCCCATACTCCTTGTTTCTGAGTTTGTTTTGCCACACAGTAACACTCCTCTCAGCCCACTCAATGCCAAGACTCACATCACCATCTGAAGTAACATCTTCAAGATGAAAGGAAAAACAGATAAAAGGATGCCAGTGATGTCTCAATTCAAGCCATGGGAAATACAGCTAAATTTGTCATTCTTCCCATCCCATGTGAACAAAACTGCCTTGTACCTGCCATACAGTAGCTCTATAACTAGCACACAGGTTGGGAAAAAAGAACATCTGATTTTAATTCTTAATCATCTTGAATAATCCTAGACCTATTTTTGCCAGCTTTTTAGAACTTTCTATTATGGAAATTTTAAAATAAACAAAGTTAAAAGGGACTCCCCTTGTACCCATAACCCAGTTGAAAAAGTTATCAATTCATGGCCAAGTGCATTTCTCACATCCTCCTATCCACTTCCCCCTTCCTTTTAGTTTATTTTGAAACGAATCCTAGATCTCAAATCATTTTAACCTTAGGTATTTCAGCAGGTGACTCTAAATAATGATTCTTTTTCTAAGGCATAACCATATTATCATCATTCCCACCAAAAAGTTAATAATTACTCCTTAATAACATTAAATATCCAATAAGTGCCCAAATTCCCCTAATCTCATACTCTTTACACTTTGTGTTAGAATCAAAATAAGGTCCAAATTTTGCAATTAGTAAATTAGTAGATGTCTCTTAAGACTCAATTTTACATTTGAAAGTGCTCTCTCTCTCTCACTCTCTCTCATTTTCCAATGCAGTTTGGCCATTGAGAAAAGCTTGTTCCTTGCCCTTAAAGCCTGACAGTCTAGATTTTGCTAATTGCATCCCTATGGTATCGTTTAATATGATCCTCTGTTCCCTATAAATTGATAGCTTAGTCTAGAGGCTTGATCAGATTCTAGTTTGGTATTTTAACAAGAAAAACTTCATATACGGTATTTTGCATTTTCACAAGGAGGCATATAGTATCTAGTTGCATCTCTTTTTGATGTGGTATCCATTGATGATCATTGTCCAGATTCAGTTTCTTTTTAAAATAAGCTTTAACTATAGTTTATTCCAATATTTTTTACAAACTAGATTTGACTTGATTAGGTGCTAGTCATCTTGGGCAGAGATCTTACCATTTTAGAAAAGAGATTTATCTCATTCTTCTTTATGCCCTCAGTGGTGAGAGCATGGTGCCTGTGACATCACAGGCACTCCAAAACTGTTAACCAAATTAAATTGGAAAACCAATATTTCCTCTAAAATATAATTTATGCAAAGAGGTGCATGCTTTTTCCCTCTCATCATTAGTTCTTATAGAGTCAAGGACCTCACCACCACCCTAACACCTAGGCTGCCTATTCCTTCTAATTTAGTCATCAAATTCTCCTCACACACATAAAGAAGAAATTGCTATGCCTGGAATTGAGTGGCTCCAAACGCCAACATTAGTTTTAATTCTTCCATCACATCTGCTTAAATTTCCTCATTAAGACTTCAGGTACAATTTTCTCTATAGCATTACCTGGGCTGTGTATGCAAATTATATCCCTGCTTACACAGTTGAGCATTTAGAGCATGAATATATTTTCTTCCCTGCTGTGATAAGGAACAAAAGGAAATTTGGTTCACACAAAGTAGGAAACACCTTTCAATTGTCTTATTCTACTTTTTAAACAATTCATTGTAACAGTACCTGGCAGGACCCGTGGCCCTGGGGGTTAATGACCCACCTTTGCCACACCCCAGCCTCTCTCTTGATCTTTTGACAGACCTAGAAAGTAGGACCAAATCAGCATTTAGCAGAGGTCTCCATAGAAGCTGGTTCGACATATAGAAATGATCCTGATGCATAGTTTCTAGATTTGGTTCAGCTGTGACCCTTCGCTGTCAGAAGTCTTTGGAGAAACTGTTTACCTCCACTCTGTCCCCTTCTCCCATCTCACAGCCTCTTCAGCCTCGTGCAATCCCATTTTTATACCTACCTCTCTCTAGCAACTGTTTTTGGTGGCCAACATATCAAACCAAATCAATTTTCCTCAGTTCTCATCTCGCATGATGGTTTTGCGGGTTTCATGTTGAGCAGCCCTTCCTTTTGAAACACCTCTCTCAACATCTGTCTACACACTGATCCCCCTTCTACTTCTCACACTTTTCTTCGTTCTCACTTGCTGTTTTCTCGTCCCTTATTAACCTTTAAAATACTGGATGTTCCTATTGCTTTTACTGACAACAGCTTCTTTTCTTACCCTTTTCCAATATTTCATTAGGTAGTCTTTTTCCAAAACTTGATCTGTCCTTGTCTAGGAGTTCATGTTAGCACATGTCTGTGCACCCGATGCACAATGAGGCCAAACAAATTGAAACATCAGAGTTTGGAGCAAAGAAAGTTTATAGCAGGGCCATGCAAAGAGACAGGTGGTTCATGCTCTAAAACACTCTGAGCTCCCTGAAAGGTTTAATCAAAATATTTTTATTTTTTTAAAAATTTTATTTATAGTTGCTTTACAATGTTGTGTTAGTTTCTGCTGTGCAGTGAAGTGAATCAGTTCCACATATACATATGCCCCCTCTATTTTGGGTTTCCTTCCCATTTAGGTCACCACAGAGCATTGAATAGACTTCCCTGTGCTCCACAGCAGGTTCTCATTAGTCATCTATTTTTTACATGGTAGTGTATGGTATGCCAATCCCAGTCTCCCAATTTACCCCTCCCCTACTTCCTTCCCTCATTATCCATAAGTTTGTTCTCAATAGCTGTATCTCTATTTCTGCTTTGCAAATAAATTCATCTGTACCATTTTTCTAGATTCCACATATAAGCAATATTATATGATAATTTGTTTTTTCTCTTTCTGACTTACTTCACTCTAACAGTCTCTAGGTCTATCCATGTCTCTGCAAATGACACTATTTCATTCCCTTTTATGGCAGAATAATATGCCATTGTATACGTGCACCACATCTTCTTTATCTATTCCTCTGCTAATGGACATCTAGGTTGCTTCCATGTCTTGGCTACTGTAAATAATGCTGCGATGAACATCGGGGTACATGCATCTTTTTGAATTACGGTTTTCTCCAGGTATATCTCCAGGAGTGGAACTGCTGGGTCATAGGGTAGCTCTATGTTTAGTTTTTTGAGGAACTTTCACACTGTTCTCCTTAGCGTCTGCACCAATTTACATTCCCAACAGTGTAGGAGAGTTCCCTTTTTTCCATTTCCTTTCCAGCATTTATTGTTTGTAGATTCTTTGATGAAGGCCATTCTGAAAGGTGTGAGGTGATACCTCATTGTAGTCTTGATTTGCATTTCTCTAATAATGAGTGATGTTGAGCATCTTTTCATGTGTTTGTTGGCCATCTGTTTGTCTTCTTTGCAGAAATGTCAGCAAAGTATTTTTAAAACCCAGGTGACAGAGCAGGGTTGCAGGGTACATGATCAACTTGTGCACAATTCGCTGATTGGCTGACGGTGAGGTAGGAGGGTGATGTCACAGGGGTTAACATTATCAATCCTTAGGCTCCAGGAGGCCTGGGGCTATGTGCTCATGGTCATCAAGTAGTTAACATCTTCCATTTGATGGGGGATTTTCACATTTGCAAAACAACTCAGAAAATTTGCATCAAATATTGTCATCTAGGTACTTCAGAGAGGAGCTGAAGCAAGGATGTCGGGGAAGGGCCTGTTCCTGGAAGGCCCATAGGGTCCTGCTGGGTTACATTCAAACTCATATCTCTGGTTGCACACTGGCAGAGCTGCAGAGGAATGTGCAATCAGCACGTATCCAAATAAAGTTCTTAGCTCTTCCACATCTATTTCTTGCCCTCTATCACTGCCTTTCACAAATTTGTGGAAACTTCAACCCCTCCACAGTAACCTTTACTCTCTCTTCTTCCCATTCTCCACATCTAACTGGTCAGCGGATTTTTTTTTTTAATCAGTACACCAGAGGTCTACTATAAAAGTGTCATATAGTTTATAGTTTATATCCCGACCTCCTTGCACCTAAGCCTTCACAGTGGCCTTCCAAACGTGTGCCAGTCTGTGCCTCTCTGCAGCTGTCATTCACACCACTGCCATTTATTCATACCTTCCTAACAGGCACATTGGCTTCCACTGGCTGCCAACGCCCTTCATGACGTGGACCCAATTTCTCTTTCTAGCCCTGTAAGTCAAAGCAAAGAGTCTCTGGGGCTTCCAGAAGCAGAGGGAATTTGAAGAAAGCTAGAACTCCTATCAGAGGAAAGCAAGCAACACAAACCAAAGCACTGAACTTGAAAACAAGGGAAGCCAAGGAAGAGATAAGCTAATTGGCAAGGAAGGCTGGTGTCATGTAGAGAGAGATATAGTCAATCAATAGGATGGAGAAAAATCATTAGCAAGAGTCTTATAATCAGACATGAATTTAATAACAAAGTTATGTTCATTGCCATGTATATTACCTATCGCTGCATACAACTAACTGCTCCAAACTTAATATTCTACAGCAGACCCAATAAAATACTCACAAGTTTGTTAAGTGTTCTTGTTTCTATTTTAGGCTGTCAATCCCAATTGTTAACAACTCCATTAAATATAAAACTTCCTTTCTGAGCTACTTGCAAACATGTTACATAAATGCTGCATATTTCCCCCTTACTTCTTCCCAGCTTCTCCAGCTTCTAAAAATAACCCCTCAGATGCTGCTCTGTTCACTGTGCTAGCTCCCGCTTGCACACCTATCATGTTCAGAGCCCAGCTGGGACACATTGCTTTCACTGGCTTTTCTTTTTTGTGTCTCTATTCTTCCTGCTTATATAGAATTTTTTTTTTTTAATGAAGCTTAATGCTACTGAGGAAATTATGTTCTGCCATGGGAATGAAAAAGCTGCAAGTCATTTTTCTCTTCTGATTGCCCTAGTAGCCCCAGAACATATCCTTTGGGGCCAATAGCAGAGGTCTCCTATGTACATTAAGAGGATGAGAAGGACAGTGATAGTCAATGACTGACGATACTTATTTCAAAGCTTAGACTATGAGCCAGACACTGTGCCAGGCACTTCATACGTATAACCATTCAATCATCACATCACTCCAATAACTAGGTATTATTACACCTTTTTCAGATAAGTGAATCAAAACTGGGAGGGTTTAAAAAACTTGACCCAAGGTCACAAATCTATATGGCAGGACCCACTTTCAGACCTAAATACACATGGTACCATAAGTCATGTTCTGCATGCAGATAATCACATATAAATTTTGAAATAGAAGCCTGTGTCCATATCTTAGGTTGGGTTCTCCCAAAGCAGGCCCAGAAACAAGGATTAGAGTTCCAGTCCTCCATACACATCAGGAGAGGAGTGAAGGAGTGGTACAGGGGAGGGAAGAAAGCCAATAAAAAACATGCATCCTCTGGAACTCTGGAAGCCAGCCTACAGCACTAGAGCATGCCTCAGAGTCCATCCAACCAGTAGATAAGGAAACTGAGAAAGTCCTCCAGCAACTCCTACGTCTGTTACTGGTTGAGAGCTACACTGGGAGCAGTAGAAGCTTGCTCTGAGCATAGACTGAGCACACTCCCCAATCAGAAAAAGACCTCAGACACAGAGTCCCAGACATTCAATAGAAAGCAGCCTGCAGCAAGTCGAGGTGAGCTCTGAGGGGTGCAGCCAGGGCACCAGGAGTGTCTGCTCTACACACAGATGGCCCGGGAACTCAAAAAAGAAAGACAGAAAAGCCCAGTCCCTGGGCACACACACACTGCTTCACACACCAGCCCTCTGGTCTCAGCTTAGCAACTGGGATTTCTCAGCACCATCTTTCTTAAATAATGCTCTCTTTGCTATCTCTAGCTGAGCAATATGAACTGTCAAGGAGTCACAGGAATGACTCATTGAGGCTGCTACCACAGTAAACAGCGGGACCCCAACCTACCCTCCCACCACTGCACACCAGGACTGTCTTCTCGCCAGCACTACCTTCTATTGTGGAAATCGGTACCTTCCATGATAAAAGATTTCTTACATGTCTCCTTAGGCTGCAAAGACTGGATACTCTAATAGCCCCCAAAGTCCAACTTTTGGAGACCAAGATGAGGTCATTTTGAAAGACAGGATCCCATTTCTGAAAAAAACACCTGCCTTAAGTTTATTTATTTAAATGTATCTTATTGGAGTATAGTTGATTTTCAATGTGTCAGGTTCTGGTGTACAGCAAAGTGATTCACTCACACATATATATAATAGTTTTCATTTGCTAAATCCTAAATTCCCAATCCAGCCCTTCCTTACTCTCCCTTGTGAAAGTCGCTCAGTCGTGTCCAACTCTTTGCAACCTCACAGACGTAGCTCACCAGGCTCCTCTGTCCATGGGGAATTCTCCAGGCAAGAATACTGGAGTAGGTTGCAATGCCCTCCTCCAGGGGATCTTCTCAACCCAGGGATGGAACCCAGATCTCTCGCATTGCAGGCAAATTCTTTACCATCTGAGCCACCAGGGAAGCCTGTTGGCCTTCCTTAAATTTCTTCATTCAAGATTATATAACTCTAAAGTTTATAAGTTTAAACCTAACCAAGAGAGCTATATATTGCATAGTTCTTTGGGGTTAAATAACTCTCTAAATAATTTTATCAGTTGGGCATTTTAGTAGTAATGACAAATATTAATACGGTTGATGGTTCTTTATGTGCCCAGCCATCTGGTTAGCCCATTATTTCCAATTATAATCTTAAGAGATTCTTGCAGTTTAAAAACCAAAAACCTGTGAGTATGTTCACTGGCACTTCCAGAGCACCCATTCCTATGTGCCCCAAGCTTTATAGGCTTTAGATGCCGAACACACAGAGGAAGGAAAAATGGCTCAGTTAGATTATAATAGTGAGGTCTGGGAGCGAGGGCTCTAGGCTGGCCCAAGCAGGTAAGGGAGATTAAAATCCATCTTATTCTCTTTCTTGTGTGTCCCAAATTAGTGTTACATCCACTTGCATAATTTTCCTCAAACTTTCCTTCCAACATTTTTCATCCTCTCATCACTTTGCCCCTTCCCAGAAAAAGAAGAAAAAGATCAGAGTCCAGGTGGTTAAACAACCTGCTCAAGGGCACATAACAAAGGCAGATTCAGGGTGCAAACCAAAGTTTTTTTTCCTTGCCATCACAGTGCTTTTCTAGCATTCCCTGGACCGAAACGCCCCAGGGTCAATTGCCATTAAAACACTAAAGAAATGATTGCTAAGTAATGAGCTATTTTCATAAATAAGAAATATAGAGTACTTCAGAAAGTTTGAAATGTTATAATATCCTGCAAAATGCTTGATTTATTCATGAATGCTGCCATATTCTCCATGAGGAGTCAAATTAAAACGTCATGTACGTTTGTTCTTGGAAGAAGAAAAACTTGTTAGAATGGAAAGATTTCTGAGATCATCTAATCATGGGCTCCCAGACCTGAGGCCCAGAGAAGTTAAGTAACTAACTAAAAGAGGCTCAGCTAGCTAGTTAGCCCTCTGCTCCGGTTAGATCCAGGGTTTTCCAACTTCAGATCGGTAGCTTTGCCATCCATCCCACCAAACTGCTTCTTTTCATTCAAACTGCCCCCTTGAACAATTGTAGATGGTCACAGTTTTTAGCACTGATGCAAATTTTGATCAATTCCACTGCCTCATATTCATAACCATTCTCAGAAACGTTTATCCCACAGGCATCTAAGATAGTGCTGTAATAACAGGATTTTTTAAAATGTCTTTTCTCAGAAAGAAATAACCAGCCAGAGCTCCAGGCTTCTGCTTCATGGTTATATAATACTTGTCTGGGATTGCAAATCACTTGCAAAAGGACAAGGCCTGGGGGAGGCGAGGGTGGGTGTGAATCTTTTGTGGTTTCTTGAGTAACGTGAGAGGATCTGTCATTTGAGAGAGGCCGGAGCCTGTGCTCTCACGTCCCTACGCGTTCGGGCTCTTTTCTATCATCTTTGGAAACAGTTTCTGAGGCTGTCACTGAATTGGGGTGGAATACAACAGTTGCAGACAGAGCTGTTTTTCTCTCTTCCCTTCCACCCAAGTAAGAGAACAGGCTAATAATAAACCAAAGTTCTAGAACTTGCTTTTGAACTGAAAATACCTCCGAAGAAAACCTGTTTCTTCCATCCTGCAAATGGGAGGAGACGCGATCACCCAGAGCAGGGAACTGGCGTATTTTCTGTGAAAGTCCGCCCTCTAGTGATGTACTTCGGTAACGACTGGCTCTCGGGAGAAGTAAACAAAATTACCACACCAAAAAGAATTTTTTATGGGGGAGGGAGATCTATAGCGAGCTCATTAATGTTCAACTTTACAGTCCTAAGTTAGCGGTTATGGAGGATCCACTGAGAGATTTGCACAAGGGAAATTCAAAACACTTCTGTTACTTGGGGAGTTTTCCAAATACCTTGTTGCCGGGCGTATTTATAGAGAAGTGAAAATACTGCAACTCCGAAGGGGCTACAGTGGAAAGATTTTGGTTATTTGCATTAAACCCTCAGCAAAATAGTCGGAAGCAGTGTGAGGTCGCTTCAGATGGGCAGATGGACAAGAATACCAGAGCAAGTAGAAATACTTTTTACAAAATGTTTTGACTAAAAACGAATGAAGATTTTTTTTTTTTTAACACAGTACAATAAGCTGTGCCTTCAGTGGCAAATCCTCCACTGATGACTCTTGTCTTTCTACTCTTTTGCCTCCTTGTAAAAGCCCTGCAAGCTGCTGCTTATCTTTACTTCAGTATTTAGATTGAAAGGGCAGTGAGAGAAAGCCTTTATTAAGCATTCCACTCAGCCATATTCCATTCCGTGGTTCCTGCTTACATTTGATAAGAAACGAATTCCAATGATCTACGGTTAGCTGCTAGTAGCGAGAGAATTTTCCCCTCCTAATTCCCTTCCCCGCTTCTCCTTTTTCACTCTCCTCACCCTCCCACACCTAATTCAGACCCCTTAAACTGCCTCCATTATTCATCCCAGTCATTCCTCACCAAGCACAGGCATCCACGTTTATTTCCTTAAAGATTCTCAGTTTAACCTCTTGGTGTCTGAGTCTAGCACTCACTGGGACTGAGCACAAATTTTCCAGTACCCACTCTTGAGCCGAATGGACGGGAGCCCATCAATAAACAGACTACGTTACATAAGCCAAGATCCAGGCTAGCTATGATCACACCGCCACAGCTTCACCCACGTGCTTGGAGAATCTCCACCAGCCCCTGGTGAGAAGCAAACCCAGACGTCTATAGCTGTGTGTACATTTTGTGCCAGGCAGCAAGCACAGGGGTATAGAATAGACTCTCTACATTTGTGTATTCTGAAATGGAAATACTTAGCAGAATTCATGTTGCCCCAAGGGGAATACAGAAACATGCTCTCCTCCTTTGAAATTCCTTCAGCTCTTTATTAAGAATAGCAGTGCGCTGGGGGTGGCTTTAGCTCATTTGCTTTACTACCTGGTCAGCATGGGTTTGGTGACTAGGGTGAACAGAGCAGCCGTGATTCCTTCTTCCTGCTCCTTGCCTGAGCTTTCTCAGTTGGATGCTCTGTAAGAAGAAAAGAGGGCATCGCGAGAAATTGAATTCCCTCTGTGATAACCTGAATCATAGCTGCTCAGGTTCCAAACCCCATTTAAAGAAGTCTAAATCTCAGATGGAGATTCGCTTTGAGAAACGAGTAGGCAAGTAAAACCTCTCTCCACTTGGACAGTGATTGTTATTAGAAAAAGGAGACTGGAATTGTAGTCATTTTTCATCTGCATGATTTCAGTTGATCCTAAATAGGTCGTTGCACTTCGCCTCTGCTCCACTGTTCAGCTGATGCTCATTCAGATATGGGCAGATGACAGCAATGATTGAGCATTGCTTTTAAGTGGAAATAATATTTTCCTACCAAGATACCATACACACATTTAGTATGCAAGAAAACTCCCTTCTAACATTTTTTAGATCAAATTTATATTGTATGGATAGTCTCTCATTATAGGTTTAACATTACATTAGATCATTAGAATTCTAAAAGGGAGAGCAAAGAAGGAGGAGATGGAGAATAGAAAATGGAAAGGGAGAGAAAAGAAAAGAGAGGAAAGAAGAAAAGCAGAAAGTGAAAGGGTCCAGGAATATTTAAAGGTATGAAAGAGAGCAAGTCCCGCTCTAAGAGTGAGGGTCAGTTCATTGTTGCTAATTTGAGAAACCTTCCCTGGTGGCTCAGAGGTTAAAGCGTCTGCCTCTGATGCGGGAGACCCGGGTTCGATCCCTGGGTCGGGAAGATCCCCTGGAGAAGGAAATGGCAATCCACTCCAGTATTCTTGCCTGGAGAATCCCATGGGCGGAGAAGCCTAGTAGGTTACAGTCCACGGGGTCGCAAAGAGTAGGACACGACTGAGCGACTCCACCTCACCTCACCTCACCTCAATGGCTTCTGAAAGCTCATCAGACTCTAAGGTTAGAGATATCCCAGCTATACACAGCCCCCTCCCCACTGAGAATCATTACTGACAATAATGTAATAATAATACTGAGAGTGATATAGTGGGAAATGTCACTGATATGAGAAGTTATACATGAGAATCACATGGAGAAAGAATAGGCTGAGGACCCTGGAAATAAGCAAGGGAGAAAGAAATGAACTCCTTCCCTGCAAATAAAAGACACCAAAAACACATTTGAAGATAAGCTATAGAAACTCTTAAAGAGGAAAGCAAACCCGGAAATTAAGTCATTGAATACCTACAATACCCCCATTCCAAACAATATAGGAAAACAACAATTCTTTGTTAATAAGTGAAGAAGAGTGTGTCATTCTCAGGGACAATTGGTCATTATGTGGCAGCCACTTTGCAGAGAGCTGGAGTCTACATTTTTCTCATGACTGTCAGAGATTCTTATTATGTAAATGTGGGTGGGTGGCAACTAGTTTTGGTTTCAGTGAGGATATTTTCAGCATTTTTGGATTAATAATTTCTAAATTCTTCAGCAAAGGCTTTCCAAAACCTTAAGTCTGTATTGTCTTCAATTACAAAGTTCTGAACTTCTTTATGAGTTGCCTTTCCTCTAGCTTTTGTTGTTGATGATGGTGGTGGCGGTGCAGGTGGTATTTTGTTGTGACAACGATGAAGTTGTACAAATAAGACGATGAGGTTGTACAAATAAAGGAGACAAAAGGGATAGGTCTTTTACACTGCAGCAGTTTCTGGTAAGAGTTGATTCTTATAAAGGGTTTTGCTGCCATCTAGTGGCTATTATGTAGAACTGCCTTATTCTGACGTAAAATTCATGGAACTAGATTTTTTAATGCACCTACACTACGCCGAAAGTTAGTCATTTAAAACACTAATTCTACATGGGAAAATTATTAGGAAAAGAATGAATATATGTACTTGTATAGCTGAACCACTTTGCTGTACACATGAAACTAACACAACATTGTAAATCAACTGTACCTCAATATAAAATAAAAATTAATAAAAACCAAAAACAGTTTTAATAAAAGTAGATTTTTTAAAAATACTCATACTAATGTTTTTAAAATGCTGCTAATGATGATTTACCCTGCCACTGATATGTTCCTAGTATACTAGAAGAAGCAGCTAGTTTGATGTAAACTAAACCAAGAATAATAAAGAGTCAGACACAACTGAGCAACTGAGCACACACACACACGATGCTGACTATGTGTCAGACAGCCATCTAAGTGCTTTACATGCTTTAACTCACCTAATAGTCTCAATAGCCCTTTAAGGTACTATTTTTAGCCTCATTTTCCTAAAGAGGGAGCTAAGGCTCAGAAGGATTATATAATTCCCCTAGTCACACAGAGTAAATGCTGGAGCCAGGCTGTGAGCCAGGCCAACTGGCTGGAGCCTGTTCTACTATGGTATAGTCGTATGACAAGTATAATCAAAGGAATAGATAGTAACTTTAGGAAATAAGTCATGGCAAGAATTTGGAGTAGGGGAGAGATCTAAAATATATTTAGGGGACAGATTTAATAGGACTTGGTGGACAATTGGATGAGGAGCAAAGGAGAAAGGAAGTTGTTAGTTTCTGGGTAAGCAAAATGGGAGATGGTAATCAATCAAGAAAGGGCATTTTGAAGTAAGCATAAATGGGAGGAGAATGGGTGAAGGTCAGACTCATTTCTTGTGTAGAGGCTTAGAAGTGATGAGAAGTAAACATATTTCAATGAAAAATTGTAACATTAGGAAAAGATCTCTGCATGATTAGGCAAACTGTTCCTTAATATTGTGTATCATTGACTTGAGGAAGGCATATAAGATTATACTAATCTAATAGAACTTTGTAACACCTTTGATATTTCTGAAATGGAAAATGTTTATCATGAGCTATACCTATACCTAAATGTTCAAATGTTTTATTATAGAGTATGCCAAAAGTGTGTAATGTGGGGTCCCCTATATGTTCTTATGAAATATTTCACAATTTTATTAAAGCTGGAGAGGCCTTGGAGTTCATGTATTCCAACCTCCTCATTTTGCAAATATAGAAAGCTATGTCAAGGGAAATTAATATTTTTGAGCACCTACATTATAATAAGGAACTGAAGGAGTCATTCTGTGGGATTAAAAGAAGTGTAATACAGAGATCTTATTCTCAAGTTTATGCGTTAGTTGGAGAGATGACAATATAGTGTACAAAACAGTTGTTCTTCTGATCTGCCCAGAATCCATTCCCTTCTTTTGGTCACAGCACCATATATTTCTTTGGGGAAGCCATTCCTTCTCCACTCTCAGTGATTTATCTGGAGCTGACATCACCCCTGGTTCCAGGTGACACAACCTAGCCAATAAAACTAGTAGCCTGTTTCCATGGTGGTTAGTTGATCCAGGGATGGGCTCATTGCATAGCCGAGTCAATAAACGAAAATTATTTTTAACACTTTTTAGAAAAAATGCCCTCCTTCCACTCACTGAGGTTGCCAAACTGAAAGGAAGTCAGTCTAGAGCTGCTGGAGGCAACCGTGTGAAGAGTGTCCGAGAACAAGGCTGCCAGTGGAAAGAAGACCAAGAGAAAAAAAGTCTTTGAAAGTTGCTGGCCGTGTCTCACTCTCTAAATCAAATGACCCTAGAACTTTCCAGATTCAGCATCCTCTTTACCATGAGTTCTCCATTCCTGAGGTCTTTGTTTTAATCATCCACATGGTTAACAGAATTCCTTTGCTGAGAAGTTACATTCCTTGATTCTCTCATGTCTCCCTGTTGCCTTTTTAATTGAATGATTGGTTAGCTGGGTATAATACTCTTGATTCCCATTTTCTTTCCCACCTGAATTTGCAGATATTATTCCATTGCTTTCTGACATTAAATGTGGCTTAGGACTGCCAGATAAAATGCAGGATGCCCAGTGAATTTTAAATTTCAGATGAATGATGAATGTTTTTAGTATAGGGCTGTTCCAAATGTTGCATCTAAATTTTAAAATTTAACTGGGGAGCCTATATTTTTATTTGCTGCACTGAGAAAACCTTAATGATGCTTTGGAAAAGTTACAGGAAAGTCCAATTACTCTTCCACTTCCTTACCTTGTAGATGATTTGCTTTTCTATTTTCTAATTACCTGCACACCAAAATTTCTCTTTTAAAGTTGAAGGTCAATAATAAATGTCACTTGTTTTCTTTCTTTTTTCCCATGGTACAAAGGATACCTTTTTGATATTAATATTTCCTTTTACCTTCATTTCAGTAACACAGTTGTCTACTATGTTGGATTACCTATTTTCCATTTCATCTTTCCTATTTACCTTTTTGCCTCCACGTATATGTACTAAGACTATCTCAAATATTTCCCTAAGCCTATTTTCAACCTTAAAATAGTCTTCTCCTTGCTGTCTCCAATTAATTTTTATAAGTGTAATGGTAAGCAAATTTCTTAACCTCTGCAGTCTCCTTTTTCTCACTTTGTTGTTTTATCATCTGTCTACTACTACTTGTTTTATTGAATTTATATTCTTACAAAGTCTTTTGTAATTTGTAGTACACAAATTATGTGTATAAGGATAAATGTTATTCTTCTGATTCTAGAAAGAAGCCTTCTCTCTTTTGTTTATTTATTCATTTATTACTGTTCATTTGCTTAAACCTACCTTTCTATTATTGATTTATCTTCTATTCTTCTTCTATTATTGATTTATCTGCCTGTCTCTCTAGCCATTATTTACCTGTAATACAGTTCCGTTCCCTGACATTTTATTTCATCTTGCTAATGCTGAATGTGAGTAGCTTTGTGCAAATCTGTCTGCTCAGAAATTGTATGGGTAAATTTTAATTGATACTTTTCACACTTTATACAGGGTGAGTCTATCCTTCTCCCTGTTGGAGGGCTGGATATTACATTCTTTTGTGTAGGTGGAAGCCATGTAAAGAAGGCAAGGGAGATAAATCCCTGGGAACTGAGATCACCCCTTGCTAGGGAATCTGAAATCCGCTTTTTCCTCTGAGGCCTTATTAAATTTCCAAGCTGGAATCCATTTTACCATCATGTTTGAAAGGAATTTAAAGGTAACAAAGCCTTCTATACTTTGGGGAATTAATTTAAGGAGATAACATAAAGCCCTTTTTTTGCAAAAAAAAAAAAAATGTGTTATAAACTGCTTAGCACCAGTCTAATCCTGGCACAACTACAAGTTTCATGGAATTTCTCTTTCATTCAGATTTCAACCTGAAATCTTTTGAAATATACCTCTGTGTGGATGGAGGGAAGGCAAGGGGCAGAGTGACTTCAAGACCCCTCCATTTTAAGTAGGTGCATGCTCATTGGAAGGAGGCTGGTCAAGTTGGAGTGTTGTGTGTCAAAAGGACCATAATATCAGTATAACAGACATTATGTGTCTGCTTTGTTTTAAAACAACATTTATTTTACGTGATTTTTACTGCATTTCCTATGTGGCTTTAGAGATAGGCTCTAACATTCATATTCAGCCTTTATCTCTCTACTTCTCTACACAAGCTCTCCATTTCAGCCAAAGTGACCAATTCATTATGACCTAGTTTTTAACTTAGTCTCTGAAATTTGGCTTCTGTAATGCTACTCCTCTGAAATACCTTCTTTCACCATTCTTACACAACCTTTAAGATTCAAAGTCCACCTCCTTCACAATGCTACCTCTGATTGTGCCAGTCTAAAGTGATTGCTCCCACAGCCCCAGAATGTGTTACTCTCTGAGTAAATTCTTCAGGTCTATCTTCCATTTCAGCAGTTCACTCTTTAGCTCTGTCTAATCTGTGGTTTATCTACCGAGTTTGTGTTTTAATGACTATTTCATTTCAAAGAAAATCAGTTGGTTCTTTTTCAAGCCTGCTAGGTCTTTTTGGTGGTACTGTGATATTTATCATATTGTGTCATGTGTGTGTGCTTAGTCTCCCAGTCATGTCAGTCATGCTTCATAGCACAAGCACATATTTAACAATCTCATCATCTAAAGGACTTGAGGGCCTGATCTAACTGTTGGCTGTGTTGGCTACCAGTGTATCTTAAAAAGAATGTTTTTTTTTCAGATGGTAAGCTCATGTTTAGTGAGCCTTTATCTGCAGGAGTCTTTTGTGGTCTGGGTTGAGGGTGTGACTGACACTCCAGACAAGATTGTTGTTTACTTCTACCAGGGGAATCACTGAATGGGGACTACTTTTTCTGTTCATTTCATGGGTTGGAGTATATTGGATCATAAAGGGAGTATATATTTGAACAGAAATACAACCAAGTGCAAGATTTAGGTTCCCACTTTTTGGGTGAAGGACCTGGGGAACAGGGTGGTTGTCTTGCTGGCAGTAGGTAGATTTTGCTTCTGTTCCACCCTTTCACTGTGGCATAGCTTATAACCTAATCCCCTTGGTTACAGAAATGAGCAAAACCCACCATTCCCAAACCCTGAGCAGCAATAGCTCGAACTTCCCCCTCTTACAACTCTCCTTTTCCAGTTTTCCTCTCCATTTTTGGTTTTTGAAGGGAATTCCTTTAGTTTCCTCTTATCTCAGCTTTGTATAAAAAGGATGTTTATTATGTTTCATTAATTATTTCTTGGTGTTTTGTGTTGGAATGATTAATATTACCTAATACACTACTTTAGAAGAAATGAAAAGTTACAATTGGTTCAATAATTAATCACCGAGAGCCTTGTGACAGATCCCCTATTGTTGTCTTCATCTATTATTTAAATCTTAAGGAATTTCTCATACATTTTCTGCTCAAATAACTTACCAAAAAAAAAAAAAAGAAACCAGAAATTGTATCTCACAGCCCTTTTGGTTTATGATAGTGTTTTGCCTAGCATGGATCCAGGTTGATTAATAGAAAATAAATTGGTTGAAAATGTTTGATTGAACACAACTAGTCAGAGAAGCAAATTGAAAATTAAACTGAATATTCCAAGTTTTTTTCAAATATTGATACACCATTAATAGAGAACTATTTATAGAAAATGGAGATAGAATGTTGAGCAAGCAGATGTGGTATCTTCCCTTATAGAGATTCCAGCACAGGGTAGATTTACAGTCCTTTAAATGTTTTAAAGCATATGTATCCATTTCTTCTCCAGAAGTTTGTGTCTTCTCACACACACTAATTTTTTCGTTTTTTATTTATAATTCATTCTCGTCCACTTATTCCAGCTATGCCAGTTTGCAAATGCTTTAATAAATTGTTACGTCTGCCTCTACCTCTAAATGAATCGTCTATAAGCAAATTAGTATAAGAATTAACATTTACAATATTCAGTTCATGTATTTATCATTTTTGTGCAACCTAGAATAATTGCACAAATTTTAAACACAGTCATAAAAGTTAATTTTGTCTACCTTCTCATTAACCTTTTCATCCTTTTAATTTTCAACCATCACCATTAACCTAATTTATTTAACATGTTTTTACTCTCTTTGCATAAACATTTATTTTTTTAAGTATTCTTAGCTGAATTTGATGTTTTGTGGCCAGCATTCATACAGTGTTTGCTGTCAGGATCGAAGCTGTAATGCAAAGCATGTGCAACCACAATGTGAATGCAAGGACAAGCTTAAGGTTGCTTACACTGCTGGCCTGAAGGCAGATCGATCTGATGTTTGCTTTGCTGCTAGACAGGAGACAGAAATCTCTTTCTGGATTTTAAGAAAGAAAAACTGTATCTAAACATTGATCTTTATATGGTTTTCATGGGCTTTGGGCCATCATTAATCAATGCAGCTAGTTATAGTTTGAGGTCAATGACAAATAAACTTCAATTTTCTTTGATGGAAGGCCACTTTTCCAGCTGACAGCTGATGCCTCTACACACAGGCTCTCAAAGAATTAGAAATTTTAAAGAATTTTTAAAAATGAATAGAGTGAAAATTAGAATTCTAAAGAAATGAACAAAAAATTTTAAAGGCACAGAAAAGGTTGCAAAAATCATCCCAGATTACTCAAAAATGTTCGGTGAGTGAAAATCAATTTTTGGGAATAATTATTTCAGCAATTTGCATTCAGCAAAATGGTCTGGGACTCCCTAATAACAGTTAGCATTTATGAGCTGCCCATCCCACATACTCTTTTTATGACAGGCCTTTGACACTCCTCTCATAGAGAGGCAGGGAATCCATGTCCCCTTCCTTTGAATCTGGGCAGGCTTAGTACTGTGATAGAAGTGATGCTGTGTGACCACTGAGGCTAAGTAATGAACAGTGATGCAGCTTCTACCTGATTCTCTTGAGTTGCTCATGCTGTGAGGAGACCCAGACTATCTTACTCAGAGAGACCACCTGCAGAAGCCAAGTGTAGATGTTCTAGCTGATCACCTGGATGAGGTCCCACCAAAGCCAGCAGGAACCACCAAACACTTTATAAAGGAAGATGCCCCAAAGTGATTTCAGACCCTAGTTGTGGAATCAGTCCCAACCTTTGAGTGTTCCAGCTGAGGTCCCAGATATTGTGGTACCATCTCTGCCGTGCCCTATCTGAATTCCCGACCACCGAATCCATGAACATCATAAAATGGTTGTTTTACACCACTATGTTTGAGGTGGTTTATTATGCATTGGTAGATAACCAGAACATAGCCTCCCTCGATATGGTCCAAAAGGATGGTGAAGAAGAGAAATCCTCTCACAAGAGACTACCAAGCAGTTCATCTCTCTACCTACTTTGTGTGGAAAGGGAGATAGCCTGAGGTTAGCATCTACACAAATGCCTTGGCACTGAGTAAAGATCTGAATAACTGCACGTGACTTAAGTGTTAAGTCTCTCAGTTGTGTCCGATTCTTTGCGACCTCATGGACTGGAGCCCTCCAGGCTCCTCTGTGCATGGAATTCTCCAGGCAAGAATACTGGTGTGGGTTGCCATTCCCTTCTCCAAGGGATCCTCCTGACTCAGGGATTGAACTGGGGTCTCCCACATTGTAGGAAGATTCTTTACCATCTGAGCCACCAGGGAAGTCCTAAAGGATCTAAAAGACATGACCCAAAGGATACAAAATTGGAAGATTGGTGACAAGGATTGGGAAAAGGCCATGTGGGTGAATTTCTATGAGTGAACTAGGAGACTGAGAATATTTCTATCCAGTGCGAATGGCCACCAGAAAGCCCCACAGCTTTGTTTATCCAATGTTGTCAGCTAGGCTTTATTACCAGCCCAGAGCTTGCTCAGAGGACTCAGGTTGGTCAGGATGAAGCCTATGCATGGGGAAGAGAACAAACCTGTTCTCACTTTAACAAAGCTAAATGCTCTATTTTCCAGAAATCTTCTTGTTTTGAAGCCCACAAGTATTGTTTCTTTTTTAAGGAATTGATTGTTCCCTGAAGAAAAGAAACTCTGCCAATTATATTTAGTTTGAACCAACTGAAATTGCTATTTTTCGAAGTCAAAATGGTTGAGTGTTAGCAATGTCATGTGGCTCAAACTAATATTCAAGAGATTATTTTGTTGAGGGTGGATAAGTAGACTATCAAACTTTTTAAGGCAATTTATTGGTCTTTATGCATACTGCCCAAGATCAGTTCAAGAGCTGTATCAGTGGAGAAGTTATCTTATGTCTTTATTCTGTGATATAATCTTCTTAGTTATATAAAAATGCTGACTGTAATGTCAGTCAAACAATGCTTCGTGAAAGCTTAGTAATGTAGGAGGATTGAGAAAAATGAAGGGAGAAGGAGGATGAAATGACTGGTAGAATTAAAAGGGAATCAGCTTCTGCCATCATAAAAGACACACCTGACTGCTTTACTAAATTTGAAGACGATGAAGTACAGAAGAAGCACTTACCTGTCTGAGTCATGGGGAAGACGGAAGACAGTAATTGCACTGTTCTTTACTTCTTTCCTGAAATTTGTCTCTGAAGATAATGGGAAGTTTATTAGAAGCAGATAACATTTCTTCCAGAAGAAGTCATCTGGAAATAAAGGAAAACATGAAATATCTCAAGCACAACATGCTTTGCTGTGTCTTGCCCAAGAAAAGCCTTAAGAATGTGCCAAGCAGTATCTCACTTCGTTATGCCAGGCACCCAGCAAAATGCACTTGGAGAAAATACACTCAGGGAGGACGCACGGTCACACCACATCATCTTTATTTCTCTTTCTCATTCACCCACAACATTCAAA
>SJYT01000367.1:36256-90306 GCA_006410635.1 Cephalophus harveyi
CGAACACAGCACACAAAGTGGGAGCTCCTCGGGAACGGGCTCTGCAGAATTGGGGGTGGGGAGAGCGAGCTAGAGAACAAAATCAGGACTAGAATACAGAAGTAAATTTATAACATGGGTTAAAAGGTCATACGAGCTATGCAGAAAAAAAAAGAACAGAAGAGCAAGAGAGGGTTCAGGAACGCAAAGACCTGAGTGCAGAGGGCAGGTTGCAATTTTAAATCAGGTGGTCATGGTGGAGCTCATTGAAAAGGTGAGATGTGAGCAAAGATGTGAAAAAAGTGAGCATTAGCCAAGTGGATCTGGGGCAAGGCTGTTCCAGGGAAAAGGAATAGCTGGTGCACAGGCCCTGAGACAAGAGGACATTTCTTGTGTGGTCTGTGAATAGTAGGGAGTCCTGTAGGGCTGGAGTGGAGAGAGCAAGGAGAATAGGACAGGCGATCAGAGGAAATGGGAAGCCTTACTACTCAGAGCAAGGATCCAAAGGCGAGCAGTACCTGGCTTCTCCTGGGAGTTGGTTAGAAATGCAGAGTCTCAAGCCCCACTCCAGACCTACTGTGTCAGAGTCTGCATTTTAATAAGATCCCTGGGTAACTTGTATCATACGAAAACTTGAGAAGCAGCGATGTCAAGTCTGAAAGGCCCTTGTTCACACTTGGATTTTGACTGTGAGGGAGATGGGGGTCATTGAAGAGTTGTGAGCACAGGAGCCCCAAGCTCTACCTTCTGTTTCAAAGGATCAGTGTGGCCCATCCCATTGGGAAGAGCTTTTAGGATCAAAGCAGAGGGAACAATCAGGAGGAGATCACCGTGATCCAGGGGGAAGATGTGCAGTGGGATCCAGAGCCCCAAGCAAATTTCCTGATCCTGCTCCCTCTCCAACCCATCTCCTCTTCTCCAGCTCCCCTTCCTCAGCTTTGATTCAGACACACAAGTCAGTTAGACATGGAAGGGTTAGAAGATGCTTTGGAAGAAAGTGACCTTTCCAATCAACTCCCTTAAAGAGGGCCCTAGGTGCTCTGGGAGCAAACACGGGTGGCCTAACCAAGTCCCATCATAGCCAGAAGAATCTTCACAAGTAGATGCTTGGGCTGAGCTTAGGAGAAGTGAGAATTAAACTAGAAGGTGTGGGGAGAGGAGGGAAATAACATCCTGGGAAGAAACAGCAACATATATGAAGACACAGATGTGAGGAACTGTCTGACACACCTTGCCTGAGCAGAGTAGGGGGCTGCGGGGAGTGGTAGGAAATAAGACTAGAGGACTAATCAGATCCCAAAGTGCCTCGTGCACTGCAGTGAGAAGTTTGAACTATCTAGAAAGCTCTGAAGACATCATGTCAGATTTCAAGGCGGGAGTAAGTTGTAGATTTTAGAAAGAGCATTTAGGAAGCAATGCAGAGGATAGATAAACTGGGGATGAGCCTAGAAACAGGAAGAATAGTGTTCAGTCGATAAAGGATAAGCATCATTCATCCCAGGATGGAAAGCCCAGGATTAGGGATCTGAAATGCCTGAGCCAGACCCGGCTGCCATCTCCAAACTTTATAATCTCGGCAAGTTCCCAAACTTCTCAAGCTTCAGTTTTTCTTCCATGAGATTAGGTATCCCTTATTTCCATGATGATATCTCAGGCTACTGTTGGATCAAATGAGATACTATATATAAAGCCCTTGGCATGCAGTAAATATTAAACAAGTTGCCTTATAAAAGCAGTCCAAGAGATCCTAATTTGCAGCCAAGGACAAGCCACCAATGGAGTCCAACTACTTCATTTCTGTGTGAAAACACAAAAGCACACAGAAGAGAAATTATTTGTTCAAGGACACACTTCTAGCCAGGAAAATGTCAGGAGCTGAGTCCAGCATATTTTGACATTGTGGTGTCGTCTCTCTCAGCCTCATCTCTAAGATGTGGATAATGACAACAGGCTCTACCTCATAGGGTTGTCGAAAGGATGAAATTGATTAAGGCACACAGAACACTCAGCACAGTTCCAGGCACCATCTGAAGCATTAATGAAATGCTGGCTATTGCTATTAGTTATGTTCCAACTTATGGACCAGCATTCTTTCCGAATCTCTGCCACTTTGTATAAGCCTCTCATGAATTTTAATTGTTGTTTGTCTCATCCCTCATGGCTGCACTCACGGGAATAGATTTTTAGATATTGAACTGAAAGAAAAAATTAACAAGCTGACTAGTTCTAATTCTTCCTGCCGGCTGGTGATATCCAGAGTTTTAATCAAATGAACCAAATATAACTGTGTACCAAACATCCGTGCTCATGCACAGGCCTGGCCAGGTGCTGCTTGCGCTGTCACTGGTTTTTTATGTCACCATTTCCTGTGTGTAGTCAGTAATCGACACCAAAGCGCTAACAAAATGACCGGTTTTAGAGTGCCATTAGCTGTCTCCCTGGGTTTGGCTGTAAATGTAACATAAGTAGGATCTTTAATACATCAATTTCTTATTGCAGGCATGTGTATCTTCCTGAAGTAAAGAGCTCTGGGAGGAGCTGAGTGGGTGAGTATTATGGCTTGTTTTTCAGCTACAAGATGACTTTGATGTTCTTCTACTATTACCTGAAATGTGTGTGCTGTTGCAGAAAGCATCCTTCTCAAGGGAAGGACATGGGTATTGCTGGAGCTCAAGGACTGTTTTTGTTATGTGTGCAAATGAGGCAAGAGGTTTGTAAATGCGCTTCTTACAGAAAAGCTGCCCTGGTAGTATGTCTAAATATCCTAACCCCTAATTAACCACTATAGGCCATCTTTTGCTTGTTTCGTGTAGAGCACAGAGCTTTCAAATTTGAGCAATTAGAGAAAATGTTTTCTTTGGCATATATAAAAGTTATAATTGCCACTAGAAGCAAGGTAGCTCTATAATTGCCAGAGCCAAGACAACAAGATGTTTCCAAAGGTGCTTTAATTAGAGTTTTTCCCATGTTCCATCTTATCATGAAATTGAAAATACCAACCATGAAAACTCTGTGGATAAGCTTACTTTTTATTTTGTTACATGCTTCTGTAAAGATTCTTGTTTCTTAGAATTGTAGATTCAATAGAATTGTAGATTCAAGAAACATAAACTTGTTAATTTGGATGACCAGAGGAAAAGTGACTTAATTAAGGAACAAATCAATAAAAACATTTCAAGGGTTATCATGGGTTTCTGATTAAACAAATTTTGAAGTCTATAAAAAAAGTCACTATAGATAATTTATCAGTTAGTGGAACTTGTACAAGGTTTGGGATTTCATGCTTAACCTGTCTTTCTGGACAAGTAAGCTAATTTTGCGTTTCCTAGTACATGGGGTGAGATAGGAGGAAATGCAGTGCAAAACCAGTACCTCATTGCTCTTTTACAAGACACATTTACTTGAACACAGCAATTTTTAGTTTCAACCATTGTGACCCTCCTGGAAGTAGGAAGAACTTAGAATAAGCATCTGGAAGAAATGAGTACCTTGCAACTGATGTCATCCAAAACTCATTCTTAATTTTAACATCATGAAAGTATGCCTTACAGTCAAATTTCCCATGTTCTCAGAAATTGTAAATGTGATAAAGTGTTTTGTTGGCTCTAATTTTTCATCCCTGCCTGTATCATACCTTTTGTCATGTAACTTTGGAGATCCTTCTTAAAGGCAGAGTTTTTATTGCCACCCTTTGTCTTTGAGCTAGGCCATGTGATATCCTTTGGTCAAACGAATGTGGGTACAAGGGTAGAAGGACCATCAAAGCCTTGGCCTCAGAGGTTTGCATGTTTCTGCTTACTCTCTTGTGGCTCTGCCATCGCATTAGAAGATCATGCCTGAGGATGAGAGACATGTGGACTTGAGCCTCCCACCCAGAGCCCAGCCTAGACTAGCCAATCCTAGGCAACCACATACTTGCAAGCAATTAGAAATAATTGCTGTTTAAACTACCAACATTTGAGGTGGCTTGTGATGCAGGAGTAGTTAACCCACATGATCCCATAACCAGTGACTGAGTTGAGCTTCTCTAGGTTGCGACCTATAAATACATATACTGGTTGAGTTTCTATAAAAGAGAAGTTATTATCCAACTCTAATCTCCAGGAAAGATTATTTCTCTATGATATGAATACATCAAAACAACCCCTGGAGGCTGTAAAACCTTTTTTCAGGGTTCCATTTCCTATAGCCAGGTATTGTAATATCTTGGCCTGTGTTTGAACACTGAAACCAGTGTGGCAAGCACTGTCTCTTGCCTGATTCAGTAAAGCTTCAAGAGTATCTCTTGTCCTGATTTTCTGGAATTTCCCAGGCAAGAATACTGGAGCGAGTTGCCATTTCCTCCTCCAGGAGATCTTCCCCACCCAGCGATCACACCCATCTCTCTTGCATCTCCGGCACTGGCAGGAGGATTATTTACTAACCGCACCACCTGGGAAGTCTGATTTTCTGTAGCGATGACTAGTTAAGTTAGGTGTGTGACCCATGGAGGAATGGGAAATTCTCATAGGCCACAAGCCTTTCAGTATAAACAGATGTGTAAGAGAGGCTGGCCTAATGTGTGGTCAGATGGTGGGCAGGAAGTAGAACTTGGAATTACTCACCATTAGAATAGACAGAAAGATGATCCCTGAGAACAGGGCCACTGGGCAGAGGTAGGAGGGCTGGACTGTGATATAGAGGAGAGCAAGGGGGAAGGAAGGAGATGGGTAGAACACCGAGCTAGAATCTGAGACAACTAAACTCTTTCCCAAAGGACCTTTATGTTAGTTATTTTTGCTTGTGTGAATGAGTTTTAGCACCACATGGGATACAGAACCTTGGAGGACTTTCAGTTTTGGGGTCTTGGGTGTTCTTTGTTCTGCACTTCCTTTTCTCTGACATCAAGAACGAGGACCATTTGGGGACAAGATTGGTCCTCTAGTTTGGAAGTGATATCTTTCTCTGCCCATGAAGCCTCCACATTTGTCAAAGGACTCATGCATCCTTTGGGCATGTGGAAGCAATTGTCTCATTCAGGAGACAATTGGAAGCTGAGTTCTCTGAGAGCAAGGACGTTGCTTGTTGAGTCCTTCTCTTGGATCTTGGCCCCTAGGTTCTGCTGCTGCTGCTAAGTCGCTTCAGTCGTGTCCGACTCTGTGTGACCCCATAGACGGCAGCCCACCAGGCTCCCCCGTCCCTGGGAATCTCCAGGCAAGAACACTGGAGTAGGTTGCCATTTCCTTCTCCAATGCATGAAAGTGAAAAGTGAAAGTGAAGTCACTCAGTCATGTCCGACTCTTCGCGACCCCATGGACTGCAGCCTACCAGACTCCTCCATCCATGGGATTTTCCAGGCAAGAGTGCTGGCGTGGGGTGCCATTGCCTTCTCCATAGGTTCTGCTATGCCACACCAAAGGAAGCTCTTGGACTCTTTGCCTCCCCCCCTCAACCCACGCAGGGCAGTCTGACCCATCTAGATATCAGCAGGGGATGACTCATCAGTGGGCTGCCTCTGAGTCACGGCTTGGGCCTGATGTGGAAAGGCAGAGTGAATGCAGCACTTGAAAATTAATGTGAATTGGTATTCATTTGGGGTTTGTACTTAATATTAATGTAAATTGACTCAATGTTAGTCCTTCTTTTAGTTTAATAAGAATAAAGATTGCGAGATATTCAAAGTCGTTCTGATGACTTCATTCCTGATTCAGAATCAGGCTGAATATCCATCATTTTTGATATTGAACCCCAATATCAAAGTCATTGCTGATATCAAATAATGACTGAGTTGATGAGACTCCATAATTATTTTTTATTAAAGTATAGTTGATTTATAGTGCTGTTTCAGGTGTACAGCAAAGTGATTCAGTTTTATAGATATATTCTTTTCAGCTTCTTTTCCATTATAGATTATCACAAGATATTGAATATAGTTCCCTGTACTATATAGTAGGTCCTTGCTGTTTATCTATTTTATATATATAGTAGTGTGTATATGTTAAACCCTAACTCCTATTAATAATTTAGCCTTCCCCCTTTGCCCCTTTGCTAACCATGAGTTTGTTTTCTATATCTATGAATCTATTTCTGTTTTATAAATAAGTTGATTTGTATCATTATTTTTAGATTCCACATATAAGTGATATCATATGGTATTTGTCTTTCTCTTTCTGACTTCCTTCACTTAGTATGATAATCTCAATTCCATCTATGTTCCTGCAAATGACATTATTTCATTCTTTTTATGGCTGAGTAATATTCCATTTTGTATATTCCACATCTTCTTTATACATTCATCTGTTGGTAGATATTTATGTTGCTTCCATGTCCTGGCTATTGTCAATAATGCTGTTATGAACATTGGGATGCATATATCATTTCAAATTAGTGTTTCCTCTGAATATATACCCAGGAAGGGGATTGCTGGATCATATGGCAACTCTATTTTTAGTTTTTAGAGGAATTTCTATACTGTTCTCCATAGGTGAGTCCATAATTCTTGATACAAAATAACTTCAAAATCAGTGCAATTGACCATTTTCCTCTGGAGAGAGGAGCAGATTTTCCCATGGGGTCAGCATCTTGAACTGTTGCTGTTGTTCAGTCGCTCACTCGTGCCCAACTCTTTGTGACCCCATGGACTGCAACACGCCAGGCTTCCCTGTCCTTCACCATCTCCCAGAGCTTTCTCAAACTCATGTCCATTGAGTTGGTGAAGCCATCCAACCATCTCATCCTCTGTCTTTCCCTTCTCCTCCTGCCTTCAATCTTTCCCAGCATCAGGATCTCTTCTAATGAGTTGGCTCTTCACATCAGGTGGCCAAAGTACTGGAGCTTCAGCCTCACCATCAGTCCTTCCAATGAATATTCAGGATTTATTTTCTTTAGGATTGACTGGTTTGACCTCCTTGCAGTCCAAGGAACTCTCAGGAGTCTTCTCCAACATTGCGACTCAAAAGCATCGATTATTCGGCATTTAGCCTTCTTGATGGTCCAACTCTCACATCCATACATGACTACTGGAAAAACCATAGCTTTGACTACACATGGTGTGATCACTCACCTAGAGCCAGATATCTTGGAGTATAAAGTCAAGTGGGCCTTAGGAAGCATCACTATGAACAAAGCTAGTGGAGATGATGGAATTCCAGCTGAGCTATTTCAAATCCTAAAAGATGATGCTGTTAAAGTGCTGCACTCAGAACTGTTGCTAGTTTTGTTCTATTGATAATTCTGATTAATCTCTCTCATTCTGCTTGTTTGTCAGCTACTCTCCTATTCCCCAACATGGACCATAAATTATTTAAGGTGACAGAATAATAATTTTATCCTATGAACAACTAAGTAGCCAACTCTTTAAGTTGTTATAGTTCTTTCCTTTCTGGATTATGTCCTTTCTTGAGGCTCTGAAGTCACTTTATCTAGGTTATTAATTTTCTTTAATTCTCTCAACAACCCCCTCTTGCCATCCCTCTTTCTCACATGAGAAATTTGAGTCAACCTTTCAGAGAGATCCAGTAAGTGGACAGCAATAATACAGTTATAAAGTCATGGAGCCAGACTTTGAACCCAAGCAGAGTGACTCAAAAGTCCTTCCTCTTAACCTTTATGTTACTAACCTCACCAGATGCCTGAGTCTAAATTATCTATTCCCATATCCTAGCCAACATTTGCAAATGACACTTAATAGAGACATAGTTTAGAGATACAGATTTTCTTTCAGATACATTCTAGGAGACTATTTTTAAAACACCCTTGAATCATCTTGGTTCCCCAATATTGATCCTTAATGTCAACATTTAATACACCTTGCATTGTACTTGTAGTAAGTACAACTTTTATCCTAGTGACTTGAGGTTCTTATGTTAATACTACACTTATTTGGTAAACTGAGGTTCCTATATTAATACTACAGTTTAAAAAGCAGCATTTTCCTATTTTTTATAAACAAGCTTCAACTGTTCCTTCCTCATCTGTCTGCCTTGTGGCTATATCTAGTAACCATCAATTAACAGTAATGTCAATAAAACAAGCTTAGCAAAGTGGGGCTAGGAAAAACAGAGTAAAGAGCTTTATGCCAGGAAATACTTTAATGCAGGTGGACCTCTGCCAACTTATTATTATAAGAAAACAAAGCATCTTTATTAACCCAACAGACATTATACTTTGGCTTTTATTTTTATTTTGTTTTATGGTTGAGCATGCAATAGAATTCTTTGTGCTCAGATTTTCCTTATTGTCTGCTACTTGCTTCAGATAAAAGGAAGCTTATTTTAGTGCAAGATACGTATGTCTTTCAATTTGTATTCATTCTCAAATATCTACAAAATTCTCTTATCTGTGGTGTTTGAGAAGCAAAACTGCTACTGAAGCAGAACCAATCCGGCACCTTGCTTCCTTTGGCTAGAGCAGAATTTGTTGCAGAAGAAATTATGTTTGCTTCTGAGCTGCCCCAAGAGCAACTAAATCCCTGAAAGGATTATAAATAATGACAATTTTATGCATAAATTTGCTCCATTACTAGTATCTATTACCAGAAAAATCCAAAACAAAATAAAAAGGATGCTCCAAGCAGTAACAGACTTTGTCATTGAGGTTGCAGACAATAGGAACTCGGGCCTACTGGGGCCCCCCACTCCCTCCAAACCCTCTTCATCCCCTCCCTTTGCAGATGCTCACAGGCAGATTGATGGAATTTGATAGCTATCTGAATATCTAAAGAGGAAAAAAATATAGCCAGTAAATATATGCAGCTTTCTCATCAATTTTTCTCTGCAGGAAAGAACAAAATGTAGAAACATAAATCTTCATATTTCCATGCTTTAAACATACCCTTGAAACCTTCATTTGCCATGTTGTCATATGGCAGAAATCAACACAACATTATAAAGCAATTATCCTCCAATTAAAAATGTTTTTAATTTTTTTTTAAAAAAACCTTCATTTGCTGTAAATTCAGATTTTGTGTGCTTCTCTCTTTAATGAAAAATCACAAACCAGGTCTCATCTAAGAAAAAAATAAAAGATTGGTTACTCTGTTTTAACATTTTATTATAGGAATTTTCCATTGTTCACACAATCAAGAGAATAGTACATTTAGGGACCCCCTCACACATATCTGTCACCCTGATTCAATTATCAAAATTTTGATCATCTTGTTTCATTCCCCCTGTACTTTTTTCTTACCTTCCACCCCCACTGCGCAGATCTCCAATGCAGTCTGTTTAAAATAATTCCTAGACATATTTCATCAAGAAATAGTATGTATCTGTAACTAGTAATTGTTTGTTTACATAGCTGCTATGGCACCATCACACCTCATAAAATTAGCAATAATCCCTTAATGGTTTTTAATGTCTCCTTCATATTCGGAATTTCTCCTTTCTCTCGAAGGAGAATTGATTTGGTCCAGTGAGGGTCTGTATCCGTTCCATCACGAAAGACCACTCTCAGGTCAGGATCGTTCAGGAAGAGTTTAGTTACAAAAGTACTGTGAGGTGTGGAGGAATCACAGAGGCTAGTGGCGTCATCTCTGGCTAGCAGCAGAGCTGTTACCACCACTAGGTGTGAAGGAGTAAGGAGAACAATGTCAAGGTTACTGAACCTGCAAGGAAAGGGTCTGTAGAGAAGACCTTCTTAAGAGGAACAGTGTCCTTCCAGTCCAGGTGACCTCACAGAAAGGAAGTCAGTCCCCTGACTGCCCTCTCTTACCCTTCTGATCTCCTACCAGGTCACACAGAGTCTGACACAACTGAAGTGACTTAGCACACATGCACACAAGTGGAAATTTAAATAGTCACAATGCCAAGGTCACACCCAGAGTCATTTAAATCAGAATCGTTGATGGTGTGACGTGGATATTTGCATTTTTTAACCCCCTAAGTGATTACAACACTCATGCAAAGTTGATAACCTCAGGCCTTATGATTTTAATATCCACTGATTATCATGTTTTCTAGATCTGTTATTTCACTTGAATTAGAAAATTGGTAATTGTCTATTTATTCTATTCTGTTGATAACTTCTAACTCTATCATTCTTTCTGTATTTATTATCTGTCAAATAGTACCAAGCATAAGCTTGCACTCAGTAAAGTATCTGTTGATCTAATCTGTAGTTCATGAGTAATGACTATTTTTCATCAAGTTTTATGGAATTTCTCTATTAAAGAGATTTTGGTGTGTGCTAAGTCCCTTCAGTCATGTCTGACTCTTTGCGACTCTATGGACCGTAGCCTGCCAGGCTCCTCTGTCCATAGGATTCTCCAGGCAAGAATACTGGAGTGGGTTGCCATGCCCTCCTCCAGGGGATCTTTCCAACCCAGGATCTCCTGTATTCGCAGGTAGATTCTTTATCACTAGTGCCACCTGGGAAGCCCATGAGAGAGATTTAAACATTTATAAATGGATTTAAGTAGCATTTTATTATTTTTATCAGATTGATATTTATTTTTACAGATGAAAGCTCTCTGGATCATGTCTAAAATTAAAATTTCCCTCAAAAAATTCTCCCTCTAAAATCTCAGCTATATGTGTTATTTGTTATTCGCGGTATGTTAGATTTTTCAGTCCCACGCACACTAGGATCACATGATGTAAATACATAAGCTTTTTTTTTTTTAAGGAAAACTTACACCAGAGAAGTAGAGAATGCACACATCCCCAAAACTCTCATTATCCCATACAGAGGTGTACTTAAGCTGACCAGGCTAGGCTGGACAGACATCATGGTTCCCAAATAGAGATCCCATCTCCCATTGTACCCTACATATTTATTTTTAAAATGGGGTAGGGCATCTTCAGGAACCATATAACAGGAAGAAGGAAGTGGTCTAGTTAGAAAAGGGGAGGAAGTGGTCTAGTTAGAAAAGGGGAGCCTCTGGAACTTAGCAACTGGCATTTGTTGAGTTAACTTAGACCTGCTGGGCTACCTCTTTGCCAAACCACCAAAGGAGTGCAGTGCCTTCCAGATTTGCCTCTTTTCAATATCATGCATATATAAAATAAATATCATAAATATGAAAGATTGCTATATATAAATACATAAGATTACACTCATTGAGCATTTACTAGGTGCCAGTCGATTCAATCAATGATGTTATTTTCCCCAAACACACTTGTTAACCCTCTATCCTTCTTTGATTTCTTTGTCCTCCAAGAGCTATTTGGTGGTTCGTCTCTGTGTACTCATCTATTCATTTTATTCACAGGTTACTTCATTTACTCAATTATTCAGGAACATTTATGTAATAGACCTTCTTTTGAGGCATGATATAGGTTCCAGTTATGACCAAGGCATAGTCCAAGTAGCTTATAATCTAGAAGATGAAATAAGGCAAACCTAATAGAGGGCGGCAGAGGATGAGATGATTGGATAGCATCACCAATTCAATGGATGTGAACTTGGGCAAATTCTGGGAGATGCTAAGGGACAGGGGGCATGGTATGTGGCAGTGCGTGGGGTGGCAAAGAATCGGACACAACTGAGCAACTGAACAATAACAATATCCCAAATATAAAAGGTCCCTTCTCTGTCCTTTCCCTCCATGCTACCCATCCGAGTCCATGCCTGATTCTCCTCCTCCTTTGGCTAGCCCTCCCGCTTTCGTTTTATTTTCCAAACCATACTGCACACCTTTTTCAAGTTATTTTCTCCAAAATACTACATTTCACCCTGTTCACAAACTAAATGACTCCTTTTTTGCCTACTAAATGAAATACAAGCTCTTCAATTTAGTTTAGCATTCAAACCCCTTCCAGACCAGTTTATTACCAACTTCTACCTTTCTCTTAGGGCTTCCCTGGTGGCTCAGAGGTTAAAGCGTCTGCCTCCAATGCAGGAGACCCAGGTTCAATCCCTGGGTTGGGAAGATCCCCTGGAGAAGGAAATGGCAATCCACTGAGAATCCCATGGACGGAGAAGCCTAGTAGGTTACAGCCCACGGGGTCACAAAGAGTCGGACACGACTGAGCGATTTCATCTCACCTCACTTCACCTTTCTCTTAAATTTCTCTCTTTGAACCCTTCTCCCCAGTGAGCGTTTCTGCCAAGTCATCTAAACACTCCAAATCTATGAAGCCTTCCCTACCATACCTATTCTCCTTTGAACAGCTAAAGTAATTATCCATTGTACCTCTCATCATCTTGTCCTAGCTTATATTTTTAATAACCTTTTCATATGTTGATGTCTCACTTCCCTTACTAGAGTATAATCTCTTTAAGATCAGAAATTGTGTCTTAGAATTCTTTTCATCTCAGTACTGAGCACTACTTTGCAGACAGTAGGTGCTCAATAAAAAGGTGTTGATGAAGATGAGAATATTGGGAAGCTCCTGGAATACGGGGGTAGTTAAAGCATTGTATCAAGAGTGATATGGTTTTTCAGCCATGTTTCAATGGATTCTTTTTCTCTTATCATTAAAGTATATCCAAGTCTCTCCATCTTAAAGATGGAAATTAAAGATTTCCTATGTGCAGGTAGGTAATTGCCTCTCTCTTTCTCTCCCTCCCTCCCTTCTTCCCTCCCTCTCTCTTTCCCTTCGCAGCCAGACTTCCTAAATGAATAGCCTACACTTGCTGCCTCTGCTTTTTCACCTCCCATTCACTTCCTCAACCCACTGCCATCTGTCTTCCTCCACCACTATACCAAAAATCTCCTGGCAGAGGTCACCTAGCACCTCAAGATGCCAACTCAGATGGACAGTTTCCAGTTCTTTTTGCATCTCATCTCCATAGCATTTGATGCTGTTTCCTCCTACCTCATTTGGGAAACTCTCCTTTACTTTGGGTTTTCAGACCACACTACACAACATAGTTTTCTGATACCTCTCTCTATTTCTTCTCTAGTTCCATCATGGGCTTCTTTTTCCCCAGTCATCCCTTGAATGTTATTGTAAACCAAGTTCCATCCTTACCTGTCTTAATTTTGGTTCTCCTAGAAGCAGACCCTGAGACAAGGATTTACATGCACATCATTTACTGGGGAGATAATCCCAGGAGAGGAGTAGGAAAGTGAGGCAGGTAAGCGAAGGAAGCCAATAAAGCATGTGCTATCAAGCCAGTTACCACTGTGGGCAACTGGAGCATAATCCCACTGAAGAACACATGCCTTCAAATTATCCTGCTTGTGGAGCTACAAATTCTCCGAGTTATTGGTTGAGAGCAACATTAATTCCCTACACTTCTCACCTTCCCTCAGGCAAAGAGTTGTGGGTGCCCTGGTTGGAAGTCAGACTGCTATATGCAGAATGTTAAAGGCTGAGGGATATGGTCGGGGCACCGACAACATTAGTCATCTTCTTCCTAACCTTAACCATTACTCTCATCAGTGATAGTAAAATTAACAATGATAACAGCTAACATTTATGTACTAGGTTGAATGTTTTACCTATGTTAGCACATTTAATCCTTACAGCAGTTCTATGAGGTACCTTCATCATTCTCATTTTATTGAGGAAACTGAAAACCAAATGGGCTAAATTGTCCAAGGTTCTGTGTCTCTGCACTTATTTACAATCCATATTGCTGCAAGCTCTAACTATTATTTCCATTTGCCACTGGATATCCTTACCAGGTTTCTGCTGACATCCCAAATGCAACACATTCCAAATGAACCTATCAGAAAGTCTGAAGAAACCATGATACATTATAAGCCTTCTTATCTTTTCCCTTTTGACAGCTTTTTGTCACTTAGGAATAATTTTTATCTTAAAATATTTTTTTCTGAAAATAAGAGATATACATACTCATTATAGGGATTTGGGAATATATGTGGAAATATCAAGATTGCAATACTATTCTCCATAGATGCACCACACAATTGACAGTGTGGCCATCTCCCTTTGCCCAATTGTCTATGTATTTTTTAATTAAATTTATTTATTTTTAACTGGAGGATAGTGGCTTTACAATGTTGTGCTGGTCTCTGCCATACATCAACATGAATTAGCCATAGGCACACACATGTCCCATCCCTCTTGAGCCACCCTCCCACCTCCCACCCCACCCCTCACCTCTAGGTTGTCATAGAGCACTGGGTTTGAGATCCCTGCATCAGATAGCAAATTCCCACTATCTATTTTACATATGGCAATGTATATGTTTCCATGCCACCCTCTCAATTCATGCCACCCTCTCCTTCCCCTGCTGTGTCCACAAGTGTGTTCGCTATGTCTGCATCTCCATTGCTGCCCTACAAATAGGTTCATCATGCCATTTTCTAGATTCCATATATGTATGTTGATATAGAATGTTTGTTTTTCTCTTTCTGACTTATTTCACTCTATATAACAGGCTCTAGATTCATCCACCTCACTAGAACTGACTCAAATTTGTTCCTTTTAAGGCTGAGTAATATTCCATTGTATATATGTACCACCACTTCTTTATCCATTCATCTGTTGATGGACACCTAGGTGTCTATATATTTTTAAGATATCTGAGAATATTCTTGATGTGTATTAATTTCCTTATTGCTTTTTGCATTATTAGCATTTCCTCATGACATTAAAAAAAATCCTTATAAACACATTTTAAAGGCTATATTATGTTCCTGACATAGAGGTGTATGAGATTTGCTTTACTCTTCGCTTGTTATCGAACATTTATATTGCTTCTTTTCTTCACTCCTATTACAGATACTGAAATTAATAGTTCTATACTTAAGTTTTTAGTTGCATTTTGGATTATTTCCAGAAGAGGAGTCATTTTTAAGGGCAATAGCATTTTTAGGCTTTTAATGTATCCTGCTTTCCAAAAAGGCTGTCCCAATTCACACCAATACCAAGAGAACACAAGAGTGTCTTCCACCCCACCCTTGCTGGTAATGAGTATTTTCATCCCTTTATAACATGTTAATTCCATAAAAGAAAACTGTACTTATTGGTTCCATGTTTATTATCTGCTTCTGATGAGGTTAGATTTTTTTTCACCTGTTTCCTTTTTGTAAACATCATTGTCCAATTTTTCTAGGGGTCATTGTGGTATTTCTTATCACTTTTATAATTTAGTGATAAGTCTTTATTATATTTATGGAAAATTTTCCATCTCACCATTTGTCCTTTTAATTTTTTACATTAAAAAATGTAAATAACATAGCAGAGTAGCTCACTTTCTGTGATCTTTTGAAAATCAGTCTTCAACAGGAGGGTTTCTTAAAAAGAAACATACAAAAAAGATTTTAACTGTTTTCTGAAATCAAATATAACCTTTCTCTTTGAGATTATTCTTATTACATTTGAACTTTGACAGTCTTTTGACAGTCTTTTCCCATCCAGAGATTAGGTAAATATTCACCTATATTTTCTTTTGGTGTCTTATGGTTTGTATTTCTGCATTACATTTCTTTTAAATCCAATAAACTATTACATAAAACTGATTTCCCCACTCTCCCAAATGCCGTACCAGGTAGCCAACTTTTTGTTTATTAAATTCTTATCCTTGTTGTTATAGGATATCTCCTTTCCAATGTATAACAATGTTTTGATTATTAAAGCTTTGCAATAGGTTTTAATATCTGTCATAGGAGGAGTGCTATAATCCTTGCTCCTCCAATATTTTCTCAGCTCTTCTCATCTACTTATTATTCCATTTGAAATTAAGAATCATTCTATTACATTACAAAAAATTCCAATGTGTATTTACACCAAATTTAAATATCAATTAGAGAAGAATCGATCTAGTAATATTTAAAATATTTAGTGTTTCCATCCATTAAGATGATGAATGGTCTCTCAATTCATTAATATCTTCTCTTACATGTCACACAAGCTCCTAAACTTTTCTTATTAAATGTATCCTAGTGTTTATGTTGGAGAAGGCAATGGCACCCCACTCCAGTACTCTTGCCTGGAAAATCCCATGGATGGAGGAGCCTGGTAGGCTGCAGTCCATGGGGTCGCTAGGAGTCGGACATGACTGAAGTGACGTAGCAGCAACAGCAGCAGTGTTTATGTTCTTTTTCCTATTTCAAGTGGTTTCTTTTGTGTTATACTCTCTTCTGTCTGGTTATGTTTGTTATAGAGTAGATCTATTTATTTCTGTAATTTGTTTATCCAACCAGTATGATGAAATCTCATTAATTACAATAATTTTTAGCTGATTCGTTTGGGTTTCTTCCTTTGTTTCATGTCTACTTATACTACTTTTCTTTTTGCTGTTTGGGGTTTTTGCTTTGGTTTTCATTTTCCAGAACTTCTAAAACAATGTTAAATAATAATTCCCTGCAGTTCAGTTCAGTTGCTCAGTCGTGTCCAACTCTTTGTGACCCCATGCACTGCTGCACACCAGGCCTCCCTGTCCATCACAAACTCCCAGAGCTTACTCAAACTCATGTCCATCGAGTCGGTGATGCCATCCAACCATCTCATCCTCTGTCGTCCCCTTCTCCTCCTGTCTTCACTCTTTCCCAGCATCAGGGTCTTTTCCAATGAGTCAGTTCTTCGCATCAGGTGGCCAAAGTATTGGAGTTTCAACTTCAGCATCAGGCCTTCCAATGAATGTTCAGGACTGATTTCCTTGAGAATGGACTGGTTGGATCTCCTTGCAGTCCAAGGGACTCTCAAGAGTCTTCTCCTACACTACAGTTCAAAAGCATCAATTCTTCAGCGCTCAGCCTTCTTCACAGTCCAACTCTCACATCCATACATGACCACAGGAAAAACCATAGCCTTGAATAGACGGACATTAAATAATCCCCAGATGTGTATAAGAGACAGTCTTTAGGATAGTATTACTTGGTGAGTTATTCTTTTAATATGCTTTAGACTTGATTTGCTGCTATATTATTTTATTGTGTTACATTCATACTGAGATTAGACTACAATTTTTGTTTTTTGAATTTTTTTGTCAAGTTTTAGTTTTAGTTTAATGCTAATGTTATAAAATAAGTTTGATAATAAAAATGGATGGGAAAGGCTTTTGTCCTTTTGTTCTGTTCATGAACAGTTTATATAATATTAAAAGTATGTTTCTTGCTGGGTAGAAAGAACTCACCAGTAAAGCCATATGGCAAGGATAAATTTTTGTTATAATTATGAATATAGATAACCTGTGTTGACAGGCAAAGTGGGAAGAAATTAATTATTAATCATTAATAGTACAACATTGATGTTGTGCTTTATCCGTTTCTAAATTGCTCTTACATCTGCTACCTCATTAATTCACCCATTCAAAAAAACCTGTATCGAATGCCTTCATGTGCTAGATAGATTAGTTGATGCTGCAGATAAAAGATGAATTGGCTGTGGTCCTTGATTTGGGAAATTCTTTTGTTAATTTAGATAGATCTGTAAACCAATAAGTCTAATACAATATGACAACTGTTTTAATAGGTGCATGTTTACTCACATTATCCCTGAACTACTTATACTAGCATCATTATGCCCTTTATACAGGTGAGGCAACATTCCAGGTATTTGAATACCTCCAGTGACCAATAATTCAATATCTCTTGAGGAAAACACATTTATCTTTGGACCAGCCTAATAGCTGGAGTGTGATTCCATATGTCTTCTAGTAGCTTCCCCTAAACCATGATTTTGGCTCTCAGAGCCACATGATGAACCTGATTCCTTTAACACAGGATAGTTCTTCAGATTTTTAAACACTGTTATAACCATAGCCTCCCCCATCATAAGTCTTTATAACCAAGACAGTTCTTTCAACCTGTCTTTATATAACACAATCCTGACTAATCACCATCTTGGCCCCTTTCCTCTGAATGTACCTCAATTTGTGTTGTTTCAGAATTCTACCCAATAATCTACATGTGCTCTGACAAAAACAGAGTACAGAAGAAATACTACTTTTTTTCATTCAAATTTTACCCTTATGAATGTAGTCCCAGATCAACTTGGTTTATTTGGTGGTAAGACTGTTAGCTGACATTGAAGCTATTAGCCATTGAAAACTTGAAGCTTTTTATACATATTCTCCTAAGTCATATTTCCTTCATCCTGAACTTAGATAGTTGTTTCTTGGTATTCATACTTGATACCACTCATTTTTCCCTGTCAAATTTGATTTTAGTTGTTTAAAATCATTGCTTAATCATTAGAAGATTTTTTCTGGACCCAGAATCTGCTATTGATTAAGTAATTTTTCTAGCTTCACAAATATATAAAACTAATGGTCATGATCCCTCAAGTCATGATAAAAATACCAGATACAAGAACACTAAGGGCAGAGTCGGTCCTGTAACATAGCATAAACCTCTTGTCATGTTGGCATTGATCTATTAATTAACACCTACTAAGTATAGTCATTGACAAAGTTACTTTACTAAGTGATGTATATCATATACACACGCACACATTTCTTGTACTTGGCTCACACATCTTCATCTTGTTCACAGTTGCATTTAACATCTGTCAAATGTCTCTGGCATTGAGATCATTGCTTACTAGAAGAAATTAAAGCATGCATCCATACAAAATTTGTACATGACTGTTCATAGTAGCTTTATTAATACCTCAAAATGCAAAACTACCCCAAATGTCTATCAATTTGTTTGTGAATAAGCAAAATGTAGTATGGCTACATAATGAAATATGACTTTCAATAAAAGTAACATCCAACAGCATAGATAAATTTCAAAAACAACACAGTGAATGCTAGACGCCTGACACAAAAATGTACATACTATATGTTTATATGCATATGAAATTCTAGAAAACTGGAACATCTACAGAAACAAAGAACAAGCAGATTAAGTATTTGCCTGGCTCCAGAAATTAGAAGGGGTTTGACTGCAAAGGAACACAAAAGAAACTTTGGGGGTAATGGAATGTTCTATGTCTTGATTATTGTGATGGCTGCATGGGTGCACACATTTGTAATGGGTGCAGTTTATTTTATGTAAATCACACCTCAATAAACATGATCCCAGAAATTCCCTAGCAGTCCAGTGGTTAGGATTCCAAGCTCTCATTGCCAAAGGCCTGCGTTCAATCCCTGGTTGGGGAACTAAGATCCCACAAGCCATGCAGCATGGCCAAAAGAAAAAAAAAAAAAAGATGATCCTTTAAAAAATAATATTGTTTATTGCATCCCCTGGATTATTATAATCATCTAATAATTTGATTAAAGAAAAATTAGTCTCATTGTTCATGAATCCCTGCTGAATGCTAGAGACTGCTACATCATTTTCTAAGTACATGTAAATTATTCTCTTAATAATATGTTCTAGAACATTTCTGAAAATCGATATCAAATTCACCCAGCCATATTATGTGAGAACCCTCTTCTCCCACACTTTGGAAATGGGAATTCTACTTCCCTGTCTCAGTTTTCTGTGACTTTTTATATTGCCAGTTCCCATAAAGAAGTAATGATTCTGTCACCTGATTTGCATACTCTCTTAGTTCCCTGGGATGTAATTCACCCAAATCAGGCGATTTAAAATTTGTTTGGAAATATTTAGTGCTCTTTCATCTCAGGCTTCCTTTACAAGGGGCCTTTTGAGTTGGAGATATTGTGGGAGAATTTAGGCTGCAATTTAAGGAGCCGCTCGCCGCTTACGAGCCGTTATGTTAGCCTCTGCCAGGATGTCTGGCTCCAAGGCTGGTGCGGCTGATGTCTGAGGAGCTTTCTGTGTGAGAGCACCACAATTTCCTTCCTGAGAGTTCAGTATTGATCTGACTCAAACCACTAAAGGATTTTTACTCTCCTTCACTTCTTTGGTGGCAGGAGACAAGGTTACTTATGCCTTTTATACGGTGCTGATTTCATATATTCACATGCCATAAATGCATGTGTAATACATGTTGTGCTTGGCATTCTATATTGCTGTTACTGAGAATATGTTTCCCCTTTGTTTCTGCAAAAACATTTAGAGCCTAGGGGAGAAGAAAGAGTGAGGCAACAGTCTGCATTCTTAGCTGACAGCTTCTAGCCTCTATCTCATCCAGCCCATTGTAGGTCAAGTTATAAATCTGAAGACAATGCCAGTATATCTGTGACAGGGAGCTATAGGCCAAGGGGTAGGATCAGGAAACTCTAGTGGGTGAGGTGCTCCCCCCCTCCCTCTTCAGAGCACAGGATAGCCAACAGAAAAATGGACACAGAAAAATGAACAGTGGAGGGAAGAAATCCTCTGTCCTTTGATCAGCATGCCTTTGGAACTGTGGCTTTGACTTTGATGCCGATGGATAAAGAGAAGTACTTACCAAAAACTCACCAAAACAGAATAGCCCTTCTTAAAAGGATCTGAGTACTTCTGTAAGAGAGCTTATTTATACTGCTAGAATCCAATAACCCCAACAATAATCCCGCTAAAATGCTCAAAGCCTAAAGGACACTAAAAACAAAAGACGATCACTGTGGATCCTATGTCAGATTTGGAGATATTTTCTTTCTGAATTTGGCAAGTTGGAATCACCAAGCACTGTGAGTGTTAGAATTAACTCAGGGATGAGAGATGTTTAGGTTACTCTAGTCTATCCTCCCACCTAATGCAATATCTCTGACAGATGATCACCATGCCCCTGGATAGATATTTGACACACAGGAACTCAATTCTTATCAAGTCGCTCATTTCCTCGCTGAAACAGTTGTTTCTCACTCTGGACTGAACGCTCTCCTTGAGTAACTTGTATTCAGCACTCTTATTTCTGACCTTTGAAGTTGTATAGAATAAGACCATATTCCTTAAAATCTGAGAGCCATTTAAATATCTGAAGACAGAGATCATGTTTCGCATTAGTTTCTGCTCCCCTAGCTTAAACATCCCTAGTTCCTTCAATCGTTGCTCCTTAATACAGTTTTCAACTCTTGCCCTGGATGCATTCAAAATAAGCAATAGAACCCTTAGAGTATGGTCCAACCCTTAAATACAGTGTGATTTATTGGTGTGACAGAATACACACAGAACACACACTTACAACACTTCTGTTAGAGCAGCTTAAGTGTTTAGCTTATAGCTGACAGCAAATAGCTGCTCTGGCATAATTGTTCTTTACTGTGGAAGAGTTGTGGAGTTCATGACCCAGAGACCCAACTCCTTAGGCATGGGAGCTCTTGCCAAGAATATACAAAATTATAAATCTGTTTTAATCTTTTAACAACAAAATCATCAAAGATTGTTTGATCCTTAAAATGTATAACAAACCATCTCCTGAACTGAGATATAGAATAAGACTACTCTAATTGAAATATAAGGAACTTAGAAATAGTGAGATTATATCTACCTAAGCAGAGCCTGGCGGGCTACAGTCCATGGGGTCCCAAAGAGTCAGACACAACTTAGCGACTAAAACAACAAGACTAAGTAAAGTTCCCCATCTTTGAGTAGAGAACATGTTACTGAGGATCCAAGCCATGGGGGGCATTTCAGATTTCATGCTAACTTTTTTGTTTCCGTGGACAATGTTCCTCTGTCCATTCGTTGTGATTCTAAAAAACTACACAGAAGCTGATAGGAGGTATTTGTTCTGTTAAGTGGAGCACAATATTATGTCATAATGTTTGTTGGGGGGAGTTTTGTTAGAAATGAAGATCTATATTATTTGCTGAAAGTTCTGGACTTTGGAGTAGCTGAGCATATTTGGAGTTCAGCACATTTCTCATCTTTAGCTAAACGTGTACTGCATGGCATCACAACACTCAGAGCCCATGCGCTGTGGGGTAGATGCCGTGGTCCATTCATTATGTCTCATTATGTAATTGACTTCACACTACCTGAGAATGTGACCTAAGGGGTGAGTTACTTTGCTTTATCTAAGTCTTCTCTTGTTCATGGGCTGCTGATCATTTTCTTCTCCTCTTTGAAATCATGAGAGTGCCTGCTGGGATCTGTGTGCTGGGATTTCTAATGTAGGGGAATGGAAGAAAGGGCTCTTTGAAAACATGATTTTATTTAATCCTCAAGTAGCTCTCTCATGTAGAAATGAGACATGTAGTCATGACAAACAAAAGCAAAATGATCTATTCAAAGTCATAATTGATAACAGGTAAAGCTAACTTTCAAATAAATACACATGTTCCAGAGCATTCCCCGATAGTCCAGTGGTTAGGATTCTGGGTTTTCACTGCCAGAGCCAAGGTTCGATCCCTGGTCAGAGAACTAAGATCCCACGAGCTGCATGCACTGTGCAGCAAAATAAGTAAGTAAATTGCTCCAGAATCTAAAGCCTCAATTCTAGATGCTATGCATTATGCTGCTCTGCGTGTAGAGGATGAGTCCAGGTGCTCTTTTGACCCTCTGCATCTGTGGACATAAAGACAGATATGTCTTAACTTTTTCACAGGATACTGATGGCTGTCCATCCAGTCTCCCCGCTTATTCTAGTGATACTGATAGCTACCAACCCATATTCATGATTTCTACTGATAGGAGCCTGGTATCTTTCAAAGCTGCACTGTTTCCCTGGACACTCTTACAGTTTGTGTCCATGTGACCCATTTTTGTCCTTTGAAATGTGAGCAGGTGTCAAATGGGTGAGGCTTCCCCAAGAGCAATTGCTCTCGTGATAGAAAGGGGCACACTAGAAAGGGGCAAACTCAGGGTCTTTCCCTTAACTCTTTGCCTTCTTCCTCTCTGGAATGTGGACATGATGTGCTGGGGGAGCAGCTATCTTGCAGTCTTTGAGATGATAGCCACAGGATGGCAGAATAGAAAGATGAAAGTAACCTGTGTGCCAGCTGGCATCTGGTATGCTGCTGCTAGAATTGTGATTTTTGGTACATTGGAAAAGTTACTATTACATACAGTCCAATGCCATCCTAACTGATATAATGGTTTTCTCCTTCCCTTCCATTTGTCACATGTTCCAGATCATAGTTAAGAAGAGAGTATTTGAAGCCTTAATTTGGAAATTCATATCAGAGTTGTTCATGTTCGTGTTAGTCACTTAGTCATGTCTGACATTTTGCAGCCCCTTGGACTGTATCCCACCAGGCTCCTCTGTCCATGGAATTCTCCAGACAAGAATACTGGAGTGGGTAGCCATTCCCTTCTGTAGGGATTTTCCCCACCCAGGGATCAAACCCAGGTCTCCTCCACTGCAGGCAGATTCTTTACCACCTGAGCCGTGAGAGAAGCCCAGGGTTGTTAATAGGATGCTATAAATTAAGGTGCTTCTCTTCTGCTCCTCAAACCAGAATCTGAGTGTATCTCCCACACTCAAGTGCTGTGGGTGACTAGGTGTCTGAACTGGGGAAAAGCAAAATGAGATGAGAGGAGAAGAGAGAGAGGTGGCTTCTTGTACTCCTAATTATCAAGCAAGGGTGGTATTTCCAGAGTCCAGGGTTGAATGCCCAGTCTTCTATATTTCATCAGCACTGAATTTAGAAGAAAAAGGTATGTAATATGATTTGCTTCAAAATTTCGTTTCTATGGTGCTATCCCTGGATATCTTGGTGCATTTTTTTTTCAGGTGGAACTATTTAAGTCAAATTTATTTTAGTGTCCCTCAAATCTAGGAAGAATAAGCATATCCTATTTTAAAGCACGGGGAACTGTCACATTAAAATGAATGTAGAATATGTAGAATAAACCCACAAAAATAGATCAGAATAAAGATTTCTGAGTACCTCTTATCCAGTATGACCCTCCTGTGAGAGGAAATATTTATTCAGCATATTTGTATACCCAGAGGGAATATTTACATGCCTTGTAAACAAGAAAATGCTATAAAGGATGAGTAACTGTTACAGTAGCATCTGAAAGTAAAGAGTTATTCATTGTGATCTTTTAAAATATTTTCTCACAGTAGGGCTAAAGAAACACAGAAGCATGTCTTCTTTGCAAATTAAGATCAAAATTACTACATTATGTTTGGTTGCCTTTTTACACAATGATAAATGAAGTTAATGAAATATTCTGTGTGAAGATGGAGAAAAGGAAACTACAGAAAGTGGGTCTGTTTTGTGTGGGGTTTTTTTAATTTGCTTTTTGAGTTACAGTTTAGAAGACAACGGGGGTAATGAACAGCTCAGTGGCAAAAAGTTGGTCTGCCACGTATCATTTACACATGATGTGGATAAATGAACTCACCCATGAGCTTGAATGTCAAGGGAGAGAGACAGAGAAAAGAGATGGTGAGGATACATACCAGAAGTATTAGCCATCCATGCTTTAGTCCATTTGGAGAATCCATTTGCAGGGCCCCAATCAGGAAGGCTCTCTTTTCTCCAACAGGAATGAAATAAAATACTCCCTCTCTTCTCTGCCATTTGAGCAGAGCATATGCTGAATATACACAGTAGCCCGAAACTCTGGGAGAATGCAGGTGGCCTAGGGGATTCGGTCTCCTCTCTTGTCTCCCATTACTTCCTGTCATCATTTTAACTTGCTCAACTCTCTCCCACTCTTAAATTAATAAACATATCCATTCCCATGACTTTGTGTTAATCCCCAGCTGCCCCTTGTCTCTTTCCTCCCCTTAGCAATAAAACAATTTTTCATATATTATAGAAGTTAATACAAAAAGAAGGAAATCCTCCCATTTGCAACAACATGGTTGGACCTTGAGGGTATTATGCTAAGTGAAATAAGCCAGAAAGAGAAAGACAGATACTGCATAGCATCACTTATATGTGGAATCTTAAAAAAGAAAAAGTCAAACTCATAGAAACAGAAAGTAGAAAAGTGGTTGCCAGGGGCTGGAGGGTGGGAGAAATAGGGGAAGTTGGTAAAAAGGTACAAACTTTCAGCTATAAGATGAATAAGACCTAAGGATCTAACTAAAACATGGTGACTGTAGCTGATAACACTATTTTCTAATTGAAATTCACTAAGAGAATAGAACTTAAATATTTTTACTAAAAAAAAGAAAGAAGATAAATAGGTGAGGTGATGGATATGTTAATTAACTAGACGTAGGGAGCCCTTCCAAAATGTATACATACATCAAATCACCACAATGTGCACTTAAATATCTCACAATGTTCTATGTCAATTATACCCCAAGGAAGCTGATTTTTTTTTTTAAGACAGCTTTTTAAAAATAGCAAAACCACCATACTATAGTTTTGTAAGATGATACCACTGGGGGAACTAAGTAAAGAGCATAGGAGAAATCTCTATAATTTCTTACAATGCGTGTGAATTTACATTTCTTTCAAAATAATGTTTAGTTTTTAAAAAGAAGATACATGCTTGATGTAAAAAAATTTAGACACTAGTTCTAGAGTATGTACAGTCCCACCACCACTGGCATGGTTTACCTACACTGAAGAATAACTCAGAAATATTTAATTCTTTTGTATGCAAGTTGTTTCCTTATATGTGAGGGTATCCATTGGTGGACTGAATTAAAAAGTCAAAAACAGGATTTCTAAGAGGCTGGAGACAGGGGAAGGGGAAACCTGCAGATATTCCTTTGCACATTTATGGGTGAAACTGATTGGCTGACCCCTAACACAGCAGTCACTCTGGGCATCTGGCCTTGGTAAGGGCTTCAAAGAAAACAATTTCACTTGCTTATGGATTCTCCATCACATTCTGAGTTTAGCTAGGGAGCACTCAAGCCAGGTTCTCTAGCTCTACCCATGGCCTTTCACCAGTCCCTGCACCAAAGTTAGGCCCACTCTGCACCATGTCCACATCAGTCTCTCCCCATCGTGGAAGCGCCAGTCAGGGCCGGTTCTGGAATCAGCAGGAAGACTTGGATAGCAGCCTGACTCCACTGGCCGGTCATGCAGAGGCTTGGCCAAATCGAGCTCTCCAAGGCTATTTTTCTCCACCTCTAAAAGAAGCCGAGTGCTCTTGGGAGAGTTGAACCGTAGCGTAATAAGGAGTCAGGTCCTCTACCGGTGCTGCGGACTTCTGCTGTCGTCAGTGCATTCGGCATGAGAGATATAAAAACACATGGGCTCAAGCTCTGCTTGTTCTTCCCACAAGGAAATTGTAAACTTAACATAACTCTTACCTCTTTAATGTAGGCCGCGTAATTAGATCTATATTATTGATTACATAGAGCTTTCAGTGGCTGTTTTAAACCCCGGCTGAAGAGAATATTACTTTGACTTTTTTTTTTTTTGCTGAAGCACCATGCATCATTTTTTAAAAAAAGAAGCAATAGAAAAAAATCCTGACTCTCCACACCTCAAGACCTTTGACTCTGCGGCTAGAGCTACCATCAGAGGCCCAGGTGGGTCCCTGGGTTCTGTTAGCACAGCTGACAAAATGTTAGTTCCCGCCAGTTCTTCTGGGAGCTCTTGAGAGCTGATTGAGCGGATAGCTCAGTCTTTTCCAAAAGCAGTTCTCCCCTACTGCTTTATTGATCCCTGCCAGGTACCTCATTTTTGATCCTTTAGCTTGATGTGGCCAATTCACCATTGAGTTACTGTGGAGAACTATGGTATTAAATTGTCCAGCTGGAAACAGTCCCATTCACCTCCCCATTTTGTTTTGAGCTGGCTCTGAAACGGCTCTCAAAAATGAAGTATTGTCTGTGTCGTATAGATAACACTTCTTTAATTCCTGGTGTCTCAAAATTAAATTAGCTCTTTTGATGGGCTCATATTCTGAGAACACTGTGTTTTTGAAAACTAACTTTTATCAGCTGGGAGGAGCCATTTGAAAGCTTTGAGTGAATCTTTGCCAGACCTAAGTATTGATCTTTGTGGCAAGGGCAGGAGGTAGAGAAAGAAATGTAGCAGACAGGACAAACGAATAGGAATCAAGAGGTTAGAGAACACCACTGAGTTCCTCTATGTGAGGAAAGCGTTGTTATGAGGAGCAAAATGGGCCAGGGGACGGATACAGGAACATCCCGGGCTTCGATGATTTTCTTAAAAGCAGCCCTAATGATTCTCAGTGACCACCATGAGAGGAACCTTATACACAACAGAAAAAAGTCTCCTTACCATCCTCAGTTGACAGTAATTTCCACTCTGAACTAAGCTTTTTGTCTTTAACGGTTAATTTAGTTTAGGATCATCAGCTCATTTGACACTCTGGTCAGTAATGTCACAACCTGCCCTGTGTTGATATCACTGTGGCATCTTAATAATAATCCCCTCAGTAACAGTTCAGAGAAGGCAATGGCACCCCACTCCGGTCCTCTTGCCTGGAAAATCCTATGGATGGAGAAGCCTGGAAGGCTACAGTCCATGGGGTCACTGAGGGTCGGACACGACTGAGCGCCTTCACTTTCACTTTTCACTTTCATGCATTGGAGAAGGAAATGGCAACCCACTCCAGTGTTCTTGCCTGGAGAATCCCAGGAACGGGGGAGCCTGGTGGGCTGCCATCTATGGGGTCGCACAGAGTCAGACACGACTGAAGTGACTTAGCAGCAGCAGCAGCAGTAACAGTTAATGGTGATAGTCTAGACTGAGGGCCAGCAAACAATGGCCCACCACCTGTTTTTGTACAGTGCCATGAAATCCACTTTCAAATGGCTGGGGGAAATATCAAAAGAAGAATAATATCTTTTGTGATATGAGAAAAATTATATGAAATTAAAACTTCAACCCTTATAAAGTATTATTGGGACATAGCCATGCTTGCTCACTTACATGTTGTCTATGGTGACTTTTGCACTACAGTAACAGAGTTCAGTAGTTATTTCAGAAACCACATGGCCCACAAAGTCGAAAATATTTACTATCTGGCCTTTTACAGACAAATATTTCCTGTCCTTGCTCCATACCAGTGCTGCACAACAAAACTTTCTACAATGATGGAAGAGTTCCATAACTTTTACTGTATAATCCAGTAGTCACTAGCCACATGTGGTCATTTCAATTTAAACTAACTGAAATTCAGTGAAATCAAAAATTGATTTCCCCAGTTGCTTTAGCCACATCTTAATGCTTGATGGCCACATGTGGCTAATGGATACCATGTTGAAGAGCACAAGTCTAAGATAATGAATAGTCTCTGTCATTATCTTGCTCTATTGTTTGTTCTGTGGAATATATAAGTCTCTTTCATTGCTTCTGCCTTCTTTTACTAACTTCTTAGGGGTAGTTTCTCTGCTTCGCTTTGCAATCAGAGGACAGTAGCTTTCTTAGCTTGGTTATTTCTGTTCAGCAGATTTAAGGCAAGGATTTGGGTGTGGGTGGTTTATATGGAAGGCAATCCCAGGAAGCATCAGTAGGGATATGGGGAAGTGAGATAGAGAGGGGAGGAAAACCAATTAATGATCTGTTACCAAACCAGTCACCAACATGGGCAACCAGTAAATAGCAGTAATACCGAGGAGGTATAGGCGGGGCACTGGTAGCATCTGCTCCAGGAAGGCATAGAAGGGTGTTGACACAGGAAACTCAAAGTGTGGCCTTGCTCCTTTGAACTAGCTTTGGTAAAAGGCTGGTGATAGTTGTTGGATAAATTTTTTGACTGAAATTGAGACTTGGGGGTATCTGTAGGTGACTCATGTCCTTTACACCAAAATGTACCTGTAGTAACACCACCTGACCATGCTCTTTGAGCTCATGGCAACCAGCATTGCTGCCACATGTCCTGCTGTGGCCTCATAGAAATATCCCTACCAGCCAGCCCATGTTCTGGCTTTGACAACTGAACATTGGTTGACAGTTGAGCATTGTTTTAGGATCATGCCAGAGGTCAGTACAGTATTAGATGACTGACCCAAGAAGGCTAGGTGGGAAAGGGGAACTGAGAAATAAGATTTAAAAGTGGTCAAGAAACACCAGAAACTCCATGAGGATGGATCAACCAATCTAGGTGGCCTGGAGAAGTTCCAAAGATCCTGTAGATGCCTTGGGTACCTACTTATGCACTTTTTACGGGCTGGCTTCAACATGCTGGCACCCTGAAGCAGGATAGATGAATGATTCTGAATTTGACAATTCAAAGCAGCAGTACACAGCTTATAACTGATGACAGGAAAACAGAGAAATATACCATATACCAAAAGTCTCTGTGAATTCAATACAAAACCTCAGTGCTAAATATTGGCCTAATTTTGAGGGAAGATCAGTTAGGTCATATGTTTCTAATTATGTAGGGCTTTAAAACATTTTTAAAATGTATGTTTTTGAAACTTTCAAAATATAGGCTGTTTCAATTGGGACTCAATCATCTTTTTTAAAAATGTAAGGAGTTAACCACCCTTTCTTCCCTCATGTCTGTAATTGGGAGAAATGAGGTCACCTTTTATCTTTCTGTCATGTTTCTGTGTTCAGAGAAACTCTGTTCATTCTTCAGGTGCTTCATCTTTGGTCTTAGCCTGTGTCTGAAATCCCTTCCTTCTGCGGAGTCCTAAGTCTTTAAAACTTTGTTATCACAGTGGAAAACTAGGGAAAAAATCTAAACAGGTCTTCAAGTAGATGTGAATAATTATTTTAAGAGCAATATAAAAATGTTTCTTCTATTAGGTTGAATTACATACTACTTAAGTTAAAGCTAGCTGTTATATAAGATAAACCCTATAATCTTGGTGGTTTAACAAAACAGAATTTTATTTTTTGATCATAAAACATGCAGTTTGGGGGCTAGGGGCCTCTGTTCTCTCAGTATTTGGGAGCACAGGGAGAAGAAGACTCTAAAATCTTTAAAACATAGCTTCCACAATTTCTCCAAGCATCAGTCCAGTCAGCAGATAGTAGAGAGGGGTGAGACAGAGTGAGAGAGACTAAGAGAGATTGCTTGCACAGGAGGAATTAAGCAGCCCAAGCCTGAAAGTGGAATATGTAACTTTTCTACCCATATTGCACTGGCCAGAACTCAGGCATGTGGCATGACCTAATTGCAGAGGAGGCTGGGAAATGTAGTCCGATAAGGGGCCAGGTGGAAAAGAAGAGGGTTTGTTGAACAGCCAGTCAATTTCTTCCATGCAAGGCCATTTGTGGTCTATCTCTTTTCTTCTTCCCCGCTGACCTTTCTCTGCTACAACTGAGGTATGGTAAAGCCCTGTGACTCTCCTGGTTGGGGCAGTGTGTCCCCTGTGGATCTCTTTAAGCACATGTTCTCAGTCTCTCAGTTGTGTCCTACTCTTTGCAACCCATGGACTGTAGCCCGCTAGGCTTCTCTGTCCATGGGATTCTCCAGGCAAGGATACTGGAGTGGGTTGCCATTTCCTCCTCCAGGGGGATCCCTTTAAGACCCAAGTTCTAACCTCTTTGCCTTTCCTCTTGCTTTTTAAATTCTGCAAGTCTCTCTAGTTTCTGAGAAGAGCCTAGGGACAGGCCAGTGGTGAGGGGTGGAAGGTAAAAGCCATGAATTCTAGCTATGGCCGTCTCACTAGAGCCATTGCTGGATCGCTGGCTTTGCACCCATAGGTGCAGGTTCTTGTAGGCCTAAGACATCAAGCCTGTATTCATGTGTACTTCCTGCTCCCAACAACGTGCTTGAAAGGACTGGAGGTTTTGTCTGAAATGACCTGCTCCATTGATAATGCACCTCATCTTCCAGGGATGGGAAGAGAATTCATTCTTCAGAGGGCACAAACAGCAAATTCTTTTTTCATCTCCTATGAAACAGAGTAGGAGTGCTGTAAATGCCAAGCAGTATGGATTTTTAGAATGATGAGTCACTGCTTCTGGTTTTTGCAAGGCAATTATTCATCCAGTCTGAATCTCCTCAAGATAAGCCTGTAAGTCTGTTATATAGGCAAAGAGAATGGCTGAGATCCCCAAAAGCCAAAAGATTGATTTAGGTCAAATAGTAAAGCTGGGGCAAATAACTTTTATAAATAGTGCATCTATTTTGAAATAAGAGTTGAAATTCAGAACTCAAGGGCTGACACTGCTTACCAGTGTAACCCTTGGCTTTGACAATCCTCTGGCACCAAAGGTCTGGATTACTTTTGTGAAAGAAAGGGTCCAGCTTATGCTTCACTTTCTCCAGAAAGGTACCCAGCTCCTAGGAAGTACCTCCTCAGCTCAAAGCTAGAGAGAGAATTAATTAACAGACAACAATATTATACACATTAAATCTGCAAGTCGTCTAAAGAAACAGGTCCCTTCTCCCCCCAAGTCTTGTAACACCTCCACTGCCTACAGTTTCCCCGTATGCAGTGCGCTCTCCACCACCCCCTCCCACCTCCACCCTCCTTTTATGCCTTCTGCCCTGAACCACCATCTTTTGGCTCCAAAGTTATGATTCCAGCCTAAGCTTTTCCCTCAGCCTTCTTTAAGTGTCCAGAAAATCACTGCCTGTTGTCCCTTGCATGCCCTGAATCCTAGTGGGAAAAAGTCCTCCCTGTTACTTATAAAAACTGGGATGGCATCCATTTTGCCAACTCTATTTGTTAAAATGAGATGATAAACTATGACTTGCTGTCAGAAGAAGAGAACAAAACGTCCCCACCCTAACTCCTCCCAAAGCAGGCCTGTTCCTTAGCTGATGCATAGGTACCTGCCAAGCCAACTAGCAGACAATAAAGAGATCACTGCCTTGCATGGATCTGTGAAACCAGGAGCCTGAACTTATTTTATGAAGAATTGCTGTGTTGACTTGAGTGATGAGAAGTCTGGGACACTTCCTATTTTGTGTGTGTGTGTATGCAACCTATGCGCCATGTGGTACAATCCTGCCTTCTAGTCCCTGGTCATATTATAGAAGACATCATTATTCTGCTTAGAGAGTTTGGGGCTTCCCTGATAGCTCAGTTGATAAAGAATCTGCCTGCAATGCAGGAGACCCCAGTTCGATTCCTGGGCCGGGAAGATCCGCTGGAGAAGGGATAAGCTATCCACTCCAGTATCCTCGGGCTTCCCACATGGCTCAGCTGGTAAAGAATCCGTCAGCAATGCGGGAGACCTGGGTTCAATCCCTGGGTTGGGAAGATCTCCTGGAGAAGGGAAAGGCTACCCACTTCAATATTTTGGCCTGGAGAATTTCACAGAGTACACAGTCCATGCGGTCGCAAAGAGTCAGATGTGACTTTCATTTCACTTAGAGAGTTTGGGTCATTGGTGTCTTTACTTTTTAAAATTTATTTATTTATTTTGCTGTGCCAGGTCTTAGCTGTGGCACTCTGGACCTTTGATCTTCATTGTTTCATGCAGGATCTTTAGTTGAGGCATGGAGAATCTTTAGTTGCAGCACGTGAACTCTTTTGTTGAGGCATGTGGTTCAACAAAACCTGACCAGGGATTGAACCCAGGCACCCAGCATTGGGAGCACGGAGTCTTAGCCTCTGGACCACGAGGGAAGTCCCAATACCTTTACTTTTTAATGATCAATAAGAAAATGTGTTGCAACTAAGAGATTGTAGAGTATTTCAAGTTTAAATCTTCAGCATCATCTCTGAAGATTTCAAAATATTAAATGTTATTCCATTTTGCAAGGATTAACTAATTCAGAAAATGAATTTGGGAAAGACAAAGCAATGGCACAGATGTTGAAATTCCAGTTACATAGTTGACACTTTGCAAATGGGGTTGTACCAATTTAAGTTCTGGCTCCTAGTTTGACCTGATTCATCCACACTGAGCAAACATACTGCAAGGAAGGAAGTGGGAGAAGGTTACATCCTAATGTCATGTCATCAAGGATTTGCCACCCTCCAGTTCATTGGGTGAAGTTTTAACCCACCAAGCCTGGATTGTGAATCCAGGAGACTTGTACTCAGTCTAATTCTTTGCTCCAACAGTACTTTTCAAGTTGTTATCTGTCAGTAAATATCTAACTCTAAAATTCCACACTGTGCATCCGCTTTTCTAAGTCATGGACTTTTTTCTTCATTCTTCATACTAAACATTGATTCCATTCAAAGCTTGGTTTAAAATGACTTCACGGGGTATCTTCTTCTTAGCAAAAGACATTGATTCATGCCACACTTCTCCATGCAGAATTAGTTTTTTGGTATACTAAAAACAGGCAGACGTTCTTAGTCTGTAAAGCATATGGAGTGTCAGGGTTTGGGAGGAACAAAGCATCTCAGAAGGGCTATATTTTTCCTATTTTAACACCTAGAGAATGTCTCTTTCCCCTCTAATTTTTAAGCAAACTTATTTGTCGGCAGAACTAAGCAAAAGCATTCAAGTCAAAACATCATTTGCCTTGAATTTCAAAACCATAATCTCTGTTTTGTTTCATTGTGCCTAGCTGGGAACCTGTGGGTTAGACTTTCTTTCACTGTAAACAAAAAGAAATAATGTTTGATAAATGTGATGACGAGAGCACCCAACTGTAAACTCTAGCCTAGACTTTGCGTCAAAAATTCTTCCCTATCTTGCTGCTCCTCTCGTATTTAAAGCAAGAATCGTCTTCACCTAGATATTCATTAACAGATAACGTCTTGCTTGAGTACTGTTGAAACAAAAAGTGACTGAGTTCAAGGCTTCTAGACTCACAACCCAGGTTTAGTGCGATAACACTTTACCCACTGAACTGGAGGATATGCAACTACTTGATGACAGGCTTCTGCTGATTCCCGAGGTGGCTGAAGCATCTCTTTACTAAATCACAGGTTCATGGGCAAAATCTGGAGATGACTAAAACGATCCACAGTTCTGATGGTCAGGGTTTTGGGATGCATCTATGGGAGAATTGTGCAATGAAAGTTCCCATGGATATATTTGAGCAAATGATTATGGGGTTAAGGCAAAGCAAAAGGACTGTTGCAACACTGTGGTATTGAGTGTCCACCAGTGGGCTTATTTGGATTGCTAATATTTGTGATAAGGACCTGAAGCTGTGTTTTCCTATCATAGAAGACGGTAAGTAATTGTTTCCAATCTTTCCCTGCCTCACCTTACCACCCTGTCACATCCCAGATCTTGTGTTTTTATTCTTGTCTGGATGTTCATTGTTATTATTGTTGTTGTATCTGTCCAGGTTCACCCAGCCACCTACAAGAACCCATCAGGTTCCAACAGTAGCCAGAATGACCATTTTAAAATATCAATAGGAAATTGAAGAAGATGGAACACTTCCAAACTCATTTTACCAGGCCAGCATTACCCCAATACAAAAGCTAGACAAGGACATCACAATAAAAGAAAACTACAGGTCAAAATTGTTGATGAACATTGATGTAAAAATCCTCAATAAAACATTAGCACACTGAATTCCAAAGTACATAAAAAGGATCATACATTATAATCAAGTGAGATTTATTCCTGGGGTGCAAGATGGTTCAACATGTACAAGTTAATACATGTGATACACCACATGAACAAAATGCAGGACAAAAATCATATGAATGTCTCAATAGATGCAGAGAAAGCATTTGACAAAATTCAACATCCTTTCATGATAAAAACTCTCAACAAATTAGGTATAGATGGAAGGTGTTGCATGCTCAGTCATGTCCGACTCTTCACGACCCCATGGACTGTAGCCTACCAGGCTCCTCTGTCCATGGGATTTCCCAGGCAAGTATCCTGGAGTGTGTTGCCATTCCCTTTTCCGGAGGATCTTCCTGACCCAGGGATCAAACCCAGGTCTCCTGTGTCTCCTGCATTGGCAGGTGGATCCTTTACCACTGAGCCACCAGGGAAGCCCATAGATGGAATGTACCTCACCATAATAAATTCTATAGAGTTCTCCCTCAGTATCCACAGGGATTTGGTTCCAGGACCCACCACTGTGTATGTGTTAGTCGCTCAGTCGTGTCCAACTCTTTGTGGCCCCATGGACTGTAGCCTGCCAGGCTCCTCCCTCCATGGAATTCTCCAGGCAAGAATACTCAAATGGATTGCCATTTCCTTCTCCAGGGAATCTTCCCAACCCAGGGATTGAACCCAGGTCTCCTGCCTTGCAGGCAGGCTCTTTATTGTCTGAGCCATCAGGGACAACCACAGATACCAAAATCTGAGGATGCTCAAGTCTCATCATGAGCTCTCCATATCCACAGTTCTGCATCTGCAGATTCAACTAACCACAACCACACATCATGTAGTACCTTATTTACTATTCAAAAAAACCCATGTATTAGTGGACCCACCCAGTTCAAACCTGTGTTGTTCAAGGGTTGACTGTATATAACCCACAGCTAACATCATATTCAACAATGAAAAACTGAAAGCTTTTCTTCTAAGATCAGGAATAAGACAGTGATGCCCCCTTTTGCCACTTTTATTCAACATAGTAGTGGAAGTCCTAACAGAGCAGTTAGGCAAGAAAAAGAAATAAAAGTCACCTAAATCAGAAATGAAGAAATAAAATTGTCTGTGTTTGCAGATGACATGATCTTATATATAAAAATCCTAAGTACTCCACCAAATATGGTTAGAATAAATGAATTTAGCAAAGTTGCAGAAAACAAAATCAACATAGGAAAAATATCTAAAAATAAATCTACTGTGTTTCTGTATACTAAAAATGAAGTATCAGTAAGAGAAAGTTTTAAATAATCCAATTTATAATAGCATCTAAAAGAATAAAATACTTAGGTATAAGCATATATAATAACATATATTATTTGAGTTATATATGTGTGTATATATATATATATAACTTGAGTTAGAGTAACCTATAACTCAAGAAATAGAACAGTATCAACTACCCAGAACACCCTCATCATGCCCCCTTTCAAGCATTACTGCCCCAAAATAAACACTATCTTGACACTATAGTTTAGTATTGCCTGTTTTTTACTTTAAATGAATGGAAGCATACAATATGTACTTTTTTGTGTCTGGTTTCTTTGACTCAACATTTTGTTTATGAGCCCCAGCACAACTATATTGCGTCTGTTTGTAAATTGTTCATTCTCATTTCTGTATAGTATTCCACTGTGTAAATATACCACAGTGTATTTATCCAACTATCGTCAGGCAGTATTTGGATAGTTTCCGATTTGGGGCTTTTACAAAGTGCTGTGATCCATATTCAGGTTTTAGAGTTCTTCTGTTAGTTACCTATTTATTTTGTTGGTAAAATTACTTTTCCTGAGAAATGCCTTCAGCAACGTCCTTAATTCCAAACTAATCTGCACATTCTTTTACTTGTTGAGTTAATTAGAGCTGGATCAGTGAGGTCAAAAATGACAGATCAATTATCAAAGAGTTGGTGAGTAAAGTCAACCTCCTAGGACAAACACAATTTACCAGCTTAAGCAAACAAGCACAAATTTCTACCCCAACCATTCTAACATGCAGTTTCCTGTCATAAACATCCATAGTCTCAGGGTTACAAGTCAACAGTCTTTAGACTTACTAAAACAAACCTTGCAAGATTATAGAAATGTTCTTTGCCCCTTTTCAGTAAACAGCCTTAGAAATTCAACTATATAATGACAATATATAGAAGCAAAGATTTAGCTTAAATGTTGTGAAAACTTGTAGGTAAATATTTGCTAAACTTTGCCTTTATCTGTCTAAGCAAAGGGTAATGGTTAATCCAGTGTTTTCATTTGTCAAAAATGCTTGTGTCTGTCGTGTCTTAAACATTCTTTTTGTGTTTTCTATTTGAAACTTGTAGCCTCTGATTTCAGTGTTTATCTCAATTGAGCCTAAATTGTAGATACTCGGGACTTGTTTTATTATTTTCCATAATGATGTATATATAAATTTATCTGATAATTACTAAGAGTTTTGCTGAATTGAACTGAATTAAATAATGTTTTAGAAAATAGTTAAGAAGTAAAGATGCCCACTGGGTGTTCTGATGGTTTTATTGTATTTCCTCTTTTCAGAGATGTAAACTAGGAAAAGTATGGTTAATGATTAAATTAAGGTGAACTTAAACAAGCCCTTGAGATATCTTGCATGCATGCTCAGTCGTGTCCGACATTTTGCAACCCCATGGACTGTAGCCCGCCAGTCTCCTTTGTCCATGGGATTTCCCAGTCAAGAATACTGGAGTGAGTTGCCATTTCCTCCTCCAGGGGACCTTTCCAATCCAGGGATCAAACCCATGTCTCTTGCATTAGCAGGCAGGTTCTTTACCACTGAGCCACCTGGGAACCCCTGAGCTATCTTGAGCAGGAATCTAGTGTAGAAGAAAGGTCTGGAAAATAAGAGAGGAAAATACAAGTGCTTCTTTAACATGTTGAGTTAGGATGGCTAGACAAGCCATCAGTCATAAGCAAAGTGGGAAAATGAGCAGAGCTAATTAACAGAAAGGATCCCAAGTTAAAACAGGGAAGAGGAGAAAGATCTCTAAGGATTGGAACATATTAAAAGCAGATAAATAAACATTCCTGTAATGCATGTGTGTGGAGGGGAGACCAGAATCTGTGAAAAGATTTTCACTTGATAAACTTCTGGCAAGTCTAAAGGCCCACACAGAGCTTCTTGTAGGTTGGGTTCCCACGTATAAATCAGGGGATGAGAATTCACATGAAAGCGCTTTATTAGTAGATGTTCCCAAGGAGGGGAGTGGGAAGGGGGCATGGGGAAGGAGGAGGCCAAGCAAGGGTGCTGCAGCCAGCCAGCCCGTGGAGGGTAACGTGGGCTCCGTCGTTTGGGAGCTCTGTAGGCGGTGGCGGTCACACCCCGGAGTTGTCCCCCACTGGGAGCACGGGGACTGGAGTTGCACTCCTGGACTGTCAGTCATTGGTCAGAGGCTACCCTGGGGGCACCTACAGCTCTCTCTTCACCCAGGCCAAGTGGGTGCCAGCAGCCAGGGCGCTCCTCCAGGAAGGAGGTGAAGGTGCTGCAGTTGAGAGAGCACGCAGTGGGGAGCAGGAGTGCGCAGAGATGCTGAAGGGATCCAGGAGGTAACAGGCTGAGCTCCAACAGCATCTGCTACAGAGCTCTAAAGCCTCACGATTAAAAGTGGGGCAACAGCTCCAAAATCCCTAGAGCAAGCAGGATCGGAGAGAGACATGAGATGCTCTGTGGCTTTTTCCAGGCTGCTCTGGACATCTGTGGGAGACAGGCCAATCTGAACACTTCCCCAGGGCGCTGCAGCCTGGAGCTGAGAGAGAAACCATTAGTCCTCAGCTGTAGACTTGTGATTGGGTAAACTGGAGCTTCGTTGAAGTCACCAGGATGTGGCTCACTGAGATCATGAAGGGACACCAGACAGGGTGGCAGCCCAGCCTATTGGTCAAAGGGAGCCCTGAGGCCACCCTTGCCCTTTAGTTTTATTTATCCTTTTTGCCGTGGATTGGATTCGGAAATTAATTCTCCTCTTCGCGTTATTCTTCAAATATTTACTGAGCACCTATTATATACCAAGCACTGCTCAAGTGCTGAGACTGTGGCAGTGAACAGAAAAGATAGAGCCTTCTATCCTCATGATGCTTACAGCCTAGTCGAGAGAGAAGCAATTATCTGTGTGAATTGTGAGCTAGTTCTTTTCCCACTAGACTATAAGCTCCATTTTATATATGTGCATATGACGATGTCCCATAGAGACAAGTGATGAAGAAAAACAGCCAGTCAGAGCAAGTGGATGGAGTGAAGAGTGAGGAGGTTATTTGGAATGGGGCTGCCAAGGGAGGCCTTTCTGCCAAGGGACATTTGAGCAGAGACTTGAATACAATGAGGGTGCAAGCATGTAGGCAGGAGGCAAATATCTGTTAGTTGCAACCAAAAGTCTAATTTTGAAACATCATGGCTTGGGGATTGTATGTGAGCCGACCTACCGTGGTTCCTTGGGCTAAGGGGATGTGTGTTCCTTCTGGGTCAGCGAGGGCCTTCGCTTGGTGCTTTTGCCTCCCTGTTCAGGGCTGAGTGGGCTTCCCTTGTGGCTCAGCTGGTAAAGAATCTGCCTGCAATGCGGAAGACCTGGGTTTGATCCCTGGTTTGGGAAGATCCCCTGGAGGAGGGAAAGGCTACCCACTCTAGTATTCTCGCCTGGACAATTCCACGGTCTGTATAGTCCATGGTCACAGAGTCGGACCCGACTGAGCGATTTCACTTTCAGGGCTGAGCGTGCACAGGGCTAGGCTGACATGACCTACTGAGAGGTGACGGTCTAGATTTTCCTTTATTGTCATTTGGATTACAACATTGCTACTTTTCTTTCCTAGTTCAGTTGTAAAATCAGATTTTAAAATCTGCTTATATGCCCTCTTACTTCCTGGTTCAAGGATGTGATCTTTTTTTCATTTTGGTTTGGTTTAAATCAGGTTTATTAACATATCATTGGCATTCAGTAAAAAGTCACCCTTTTTAGGTGTACGAGTGAAGTCACTCAGTCGTGTCCGACTCTTTACGACCCCATGGACTGTAGCCCACCAGGCTCCTCCCCCATGGGATTCTCCAAGCAAGAGTACTGGAGTGGGCTGCCATTTCCTTCTCCAGGGGATCTTCCCAACTCAGGGATCAAACCCGGGTCTCCTGCATTCCAGGCAGACGCTTTAACCTCTGAGCCACCAGGGATTAGGTGCTTTTGAATTTTGAATTTTGACAAATACACAAAGTTGTGTTACCTCTACCACAAGCATGACACAGAACATTTCCACTGAAGCCTGAATTTTGACAAATTCAGTTCTCTGAATTTTGACAAATACACAAAGTTGTGTTACCTCTACCACAAGCATGACACAGAACATTTCCACTGAAGCCTCTATTTTGACAAATTCAGTTCTCTGAATTTTGACAAATACACAAAGTTGTGTTACCTCTACCACAAGCATGACACAGAACATTTCCACTGAAGCCTGAATTTTGACAAATTCAGTTCTCTGAATTTTGACAAATACACAAAGTTGTGTTACCTCTACCACAAGCATGACACAGAACATTTCCACTGAAGCCTCTATTTTGACAAATTCAGTTCTCTGAATTTTGACAAATACACAAAGTTGTGTTACCTCTACCACAAGCATGACACAGAACATTTCCACTGAAGCCTGAATTTTGACAAATTCAGTTCTCTGAATTTTGACAAATACACAAAGTTGTGTTACCTCTACCACAAGCATGACACAGAACATTTCCACTGAAGCCTCTATTTTGACAAATTCAGTTCTCTGAATTTTGACAAATACACAAAGTTGTGTTACCTCTACCACAAGCATGACACAGAACATTTCCACTGAAGCCTGAATTTTGACAAATTCAGTTCTCTGAATTTTGACAAATACACAAAGTTGTGTTACCTCTACCACAAGCATGACACAGAACATTTCCACTGAAGCCTCTGTACCGCAACACCAGATTAAATTTCAGAGACAAAAAAATAAATAAAACTAAAAAAAAATAAATTTCAGAGACAGAGTTTTGGGTGAAGTGGACAAGGATAACTTTATTGCTTTGCTTGGCAAAAGGGGGCCACAGTGGGCTAACGCTCTTAAAACTATGCGTCCCAACCTGGAGAGGGTAGTGGGGTGTTTTGGCATAAAGCTTCAAAGAGCATGTGATCAGCTTGTGGGCATTCTTCTGATTGGTTGGTGGTGAGGTACGTGGGCATCAGCATCACCATCCTGATTCCAACAGGTGTGGGGTCTACTGTGCTTGTGGGCAGCAGACCATCATTAAATTTAACTTCTCCCACCTGGTGGGGGTTTCAGTATCTGCAAACAGCTCAAAGATATTGTTCTGTATAGCAAGAGAGGGGACCAGCTCTCTACCCCAAGGCTGCCCTATTGTTCCTCCTGACTGCTCATCCTTTGTCTCTGCATCCCCTCCCTTCCCTGACTGGCATCTGTTTGAACCTGCTCCTTGGAACTCAGGGAAGATCTGGAGGCTGAATGAAGCCTACTTCCTGTAATCAAGAAATAATAAGGGGCCATGGAAAGGCTTTTGTGCTGAGCAGCCCGGCAGGGTCCTGCTCACTATCACCATCACCCCAAGAACATGTCCTTGAGAAACCTTATGACCTTTTCTCTCTGTCTCTCTCTGCTGACAAGTTGGGGATACAAGGATACACAAGCATGGAAAATAAAGTTAATACTTGAAAACTGAAATGGAATCTTTGCCTGGGAGTTTAAGCTATAATGGATAAACTATTATAAAGATAAATATAAAATAATTACATAAATATAAAAATATATTATAAAAAGATACCTTTATTAAATGTATTTTTTTATACAAATTGAGCTGTTTCTTCTAGATTCATAAACAAAATAGTTAATATGTGAAAATTGTAGTTTTCACCTGGACAATTTGAATTGTAGAGGATTCACTTTCTTTTCTTCTGTCTGCTTGGAGTTTATTGTCCACTTGGTGCAAGGCAGAGTTATGGAGTGTCAGGAAAGGTCTTGTGTGGCTTGGGTAGCAAAGAGTAGGGTTCTCTCAATTTCCTTTTTGGTGGTTTGATATTAAAAATCCACCTGCTTCTTCTGGCTGGACCCTGCTTAGTCTCGAGGAGGTGAAGGAGGAGGGGGGCTCTGGAGGCCTGGGGAGGTCCAGGGTGCTCTGGGGACTCCAACACTGTGGCCATGACCAGGAGAGTGGATTTCCCAAAAAAGAAGCTACCCCACCAGCGTCCGGGCTGGGCTTTGGGGACAGCGGGATGGTGGGGGACGGCTTCCCCAGGGTACAGAGCACAGGGGCCGTTACTGGCATTGGAGCCCAGATGGCCCCGGTAGTAGTCGTGAGCAGCTGCCGTGCTCTTTCCTGGGGGCTGCGGGAAGCCTCGGTAGCGACCCCTCAAGGGCCCGGGCTCGTGATCACAGGGAGCAGGGACCAGAGCCCTAGGCCATGGAGCCCATTTGGGCAGGAGACAACGGGCAGCTGCCCCAACCAACAAATTTTATCAAATAATAATGTGAACAGGTATGTTTTAAGACTAATTGAGCTGTTTCTTCTTGGTAAGCAACTACTATTTAGTCGAGGTGGGGTATTCCTTCAGGAATCATCTTGGTTCTAGTGTGTTCAGGACATTTGTGTTGAGATGAGATGTGGATGACCTGGTTCCTTCCATTGTCCCCCTCCGTCCTGCAGCCTCCATCAGTGACCTTCCCTCTCCAGGGATATCTTTCTTTTTTCAACATGCCAGTTCTCCTCTATCTGTGGGGAAAAGCAGTTAATTCTTCTCTTTTAAATCCAGCTGGCTTCCCAGTAGCTAACATTTGTTCAGTGCCAGCAAATTGCTAATTGCTTTTGGTCATCATTCCACTTTATTCTCCCAGACCCTGGATGCAGGTGGTTCTTTACAGAAGAAAAATATGATGGCCCTGTGCCTAGATTATCAGTGTTATGAGATCCCAGCACATCATCCTCTTTGATTCTCACGGCAAATCCTGTGTTTATCAGTGAGGAAACTGAGGCTTAGAAGGGGCAGGAGAATGTGTGATATTTCAGGCTCTTGGGAAATCGGTTTCATATTCCCCTTGCAGCTTCATTGCTTTGACTTTGCCCTCAGCTCTGCAGCCTGGCTCTGTTTCTCCTTCATTCCCTGCGCCTGAGTCTCCTGGCCTTTACTCAAGGTGTTTGGGGCTGGGGTGGGGGGGGGCGTGGAAAAATTCTCTCAAAGTGGCTTAAATTTTTAAAGGGGGCTTCCCTTGTGGCTCAACTGGTAAAGTATCCACCTGAAATGCAGGAGACCTGGGTTCGATCCCTTGGTTGGGAAGACCCCCTGGAGAAGGGAATGGCTACCCACTCTAGTATTCTGGCATTGAGAATTCCATGGGGTCGCAAAGAGTCGGACATGACTGAACAACTTTCACTTCACACACTTCACACAAATATGTTATAGAGGGTTAACTCACAGAACATATGGTAGAAAGTACTGGTAGGCTTCTGATAGGACTGGCACCAGGAATTAGAAAGCAGTCAGGAACCAGGGCAACATCTTATTTATTTGAACATGAAATCCTTTTACATAGGATATCCTTAACACCAAGTAACTAGTGTTCCTTAGAACCTTTCTAGACCAAACATGATTCATGGACCATTAGCATGAGCTGAGAGCTTGTTAAAATACAAAGTCAGGCAGCACCCTGGCCACAGCATCAGATTTTCTATTTTAACAAGATCCCTGGGTGACCTGCGTATGCATAACAGCCAGAGAAGCACTAACGCTGGTGTAGAGCACAATTAGGGGAAACACTAATCTCTCAGGCCTGCATCAAATCGGGAGATTGAGCAAATCCCTTTATAGTTTTTAACCCCCTGAAGACAAACACTGGCAAACTTGTTTGCTGTGTTCATCAAGAGGCCTCCACTAGATAGTCCATTAGAATATGAGCTCCATGAACCTAGAACTTTGTTTTGTTATAGGTCTTCCCCTTGCAGTTAGAACAAGGCCTGACATATGGTAGGCACTCAAATGATACTTGTTGAAAATTTTTAAAAAGCACCACAGGACAAAGGAATGTAATAGAGATAGTCCCCTCACTCCCTCAACATTCTATGGTGCTTGACTTAGCTTCAGTAGAAGACACTGTAATGATTGGCTGCATGGGACTTACGCTGCTTGGCATGGACTAACTACTGAACCAAATAGACCCAAAACTGTACAATGGCTCAAACACAGTAGAACTTGATTTCTTGCTCGGTTACAGGGTACTCTTCTCCATGCAGTCACTCAGGCTGATAGAGTGGCTACTACCTTTAACACGTGTGTCCCCAGTTGTCCTGAAACTGTTTCATTTCAGTCATCTGAAAAGGGAAAGATACTTGAAGCAGCATGTGGGAATTCTTTCTTCCTCTGGTAGCCAGCCTTTGAGATACCCCCTGCCTCCTGGTCTTGATCATGCTGAGCCCCTCCCAAACTGGATGGAATTGACCTGTGGAACAAATACAATATTGCAGAAATAACATTGTGTGACTTCCAAGGCTGTTTTACTCTTGAATCACTGAGGGAAGCTGGCTGCTATATTATGAAGACATTCAAGCTTCCCACAGATGGTCCAGAGGCATCCCACCAACAGACATGTGAGTGAGCCAGCTTGAAAGTGAATCCTCCAGCCCTTCAGATGACTGTAGCCCCACTTTGACTACAGCCTCATAAGAGATGCTGAAGCAGACCACCTTATTAACAGACTCCTAAATGCCTGATCCTCAGGAACTAGGAGATAACGAATGTCTATTGTTTTAAGCAGCTTAGCTGCAGGGTAATTTGTTATGCGACAGTAGATGATTAATACATTTCCACTCATTTCATTGGCTAGAAATCAGCCACGTGGCCATACATAACTGAGAAACATAGCCTGGCCTATAAATAAGAGGGTTTTACTAAGCAGTGGGCAGTCTTCCACAGGAATAGACAGAATAATCCAAAGATAAAATAAACAGAATTGAGGACATGGGTTCAAACCACAGAGCTAGTGGACACACTTTGCCTTTCTCTCCATCTCTCCAGAGTCCACCTGCTCTTGGAGGGTCATCTCCCATTCTTGCCTCTTCTTGAAACTGTCTCTGTGAACTTCAGATCACATTCCTCTCTCTCCCCTCTGAACTCCTTTAGCTTTTCTTGGCTTGGTCTCTTCTGTATATAGTAATATACGTCACTGGTTCAGAGACAGGAGGCATCATTTGACATCAATTATGCATTTCCTTGTGATAGCTCTTATATCACTGTCTAGGATGATTAACTTTTCATGTCTGTATATCTTGTCTTCCCAATTGTGTTTAATATCCTAGAGGGCAGACACCAGTGGAGGTAGATGATATATGATTTGTGACCGCATTAGCCCAATAATCTGTAAAGAGATTTATTGAAACCACCAAATCTAATCTTGATGGGAGTTGAATTTTAATAGGAATTCAGTCCTTTCTCTAGATCACTAAACATATGATCACAACCATGTATTTAAAATTCTGTTTGCTAAGCATTAGGTCATAGCCTCAGTGGTACCTAGTACAAGGGCAGTCAGTGAGTATTATCTGAATACAATTTTAACAGTAACTAGCACATCAGAAACTTGATTAAATTTTGGATAAACTATGTATAATGATATTTTTTAATGCAATGAAAATAGCTATTAATCTAGATTTATTTTGATTCCACTTGCTCACCTGTGGTTTAACAGATCCTAATCAACTTCAAATTTCAACTACTTCTTGGTTTTATAAGAGTAACCATCATGTTGCCAGCAAATGTTATTTCATTTGCTCTCATTAGCCCCTCCTTGTGATATATATCAGTCATTTAAAATAATTGCAGAGGCTTTATGTTCACCTTCCATTTGAATCTTAGCTTGATGCCAAAAGTAATGACTCAAGGACTGACGAATAGATATTGCCTTATAATAAATTTATGAAGAGTTTATCAAGCATGTGCACTGTTCTTTGTCAAGCATCTTGTAGCTAAACATAGCAAGCAGACCATTTAAAGTAACAATGTTCACAGTAGAAGCTTTTAAGAATGATCACAGAATACAGCTTCTTGAAAAGGCCAAGTTAAAAAAAAAAAAAAGCACCCTGTGACCAATTACTTCAGCTAATAAATACTTTGGTGACAATTTTGTTATTTTCTATACTGGAAAAAAAAAAAAAGCTTTATTTTCTTATCACTGATTTTTTAAAAAGACCCACGGAATAGTAGAATAAGGAACACTGGTTGAACTCTTGGAATATGTAGTCTAACCGGCTCTATAAATACTTGAAATTAATTATTTATACTATATGTAAGGATTGTTCGTAGAAACTGAGAAATTTAGATTTTAAAATACTGGACCTTTTAATGTGAAAGGAAAAAAATATGACTATGAACTTTTCCCCAAAGATAAATGTTCTAATCTGACTTGAATCACTACATGTCAAACACACATCTTTTCCTGCTGAATTAAATTAGGGAATTGATTTGTTCTACAGATTCTGTAGAAATTACAATGGCTTTGAGCACCAGGCAAGCTCACTGAGAGTACAAAAATCATTGGTTAAAAGAAAAGGTTCTTTGTGTTATGTCTTCATGTGTTCAGACCCCAGAGTCCCTGAAGCAATATCAGCTAAGTACGCCACACTGTGATCTTGTAAATAAAACATGACAATCTAAAGGTCAGAAACTGTTTTACCAGGGTGCTCTCTGACTGCTAAAAGTAGGACCCATGATTGACACACGTCTTCTGTACAATTGTGTCCTTTACTCTGAGTCACCAGAGTTCAGTGTATAACCACATTTCATGTGCTCCCTTATAGAAAATTTTTAAAAATATGTCCATTGACTCTTAGTTGTCATAACTGTTTCTAAAATACTACAAGTACCACAGTATTTGTTAACTTGTTCATATGCTGTAAGTTCAGCATGATTTCATCATTAAAATGTTAATAGAGACTATAAAACTGGTTAGAAAGGCATGCTATAAAAACATACACCATGCAAAATGAAGTGAAATTAAAATATACTGTTATCACTCACAAGAAACAATATAGTGGACTGTTTTTGGAAAAAATATACTTTCACTGATCAAAATGATTCAGTGTCAGTTGAATGCCAAATTATTTTTATTTAGAGAACACACAAATCAAAGGCACTAATAGAAGGTTCATACAGAAGAAGAGATCCTTCCAGACCAGAAGAGGACAAATACTGGGCAGGGTTTAAGAAGGTGTGGGTGTACCTTCTGGGTACAGCCCCTGCATTGGGGTCTGAGCAAGAAAGACCCTTGAAGAGAAACTGACTGCTTGCTATCAATGATAACAATATGGGAGGCTGAGGAGACCCCTTTCAACCCTCCCACCAGTTTGGGAGAGACCCCTCCAGAAGGGGCTAGTTTTATGAAAAAGAAGGCCTTAAGAAAAAGAGTGATGCCTCGTATTCCTTAAAAGTGGCCCAGAGGGAGTTCCCTGGTGGCCTAGCAGTTGGGATTAAGGGCTTTCACTGCCAGTGGCCTGGGTTCAATCCTTGGTCAAGGAATTGAGATCCCACAAGCCAGGATCAAAAGTGGCCCAGAGATAGAACTAGTGGTTGACCCATGACCTTGCTGGGCCTCTTTGTAACTGGAGAAGAACCACCACAGAGCTTGCTATGACCCATTGGCCTCTGGATGAGCCATCTTCCTCTGCCCCAGCCCCAGCCCTGGATCAGCCCTCTTTCTTGCTGCTACAACAGCACAGGAGCTGAGAGCTCCAGAATTTTATGGGAAGAGAAATGGTTGATGCTAGGCCCTTCAGTGATGCAGACATATTTTAGAATAACTTCTGAGATTTTAATAAAATATTATAAAGTAAAAAAAAAACACAATAAACATCATTAGGGACAGCTTGGCTATGGGTTGAAATAGTCATTTGAAATCACAAAACGCTGTTATAGCTGAGCAGCAAAGGACTTTACTTATGAATACTGGAAGCTTTAATTGGTATATGAGAAATTAGAGAAGTAAATATGAAGTATGTATTCTCAGCAGACTCAAGATAAAAATAAAACTCCCTTTAAAAACTCAAGGCAAACACAATAACACATTCAAGGCATTTAACAAAGAGCTGTTTAAGAGTCAGAATATTCAAGTGTTATATTTTTTAAATTAAGGCTATCATGATTATATTTGTTAGAATATGCACTGAGCTGTTATTTCTCTATTCTGAAATACACTGAGCCTCCCATAGAGAACCAATTTACCCGTCATCTTTGCCTGTAGTATGCCAGCATGCCTGTACTTTGTATTATCACATCTGAGCCTAAGTCAGTCAACAAAAGCAGATTTAATATGTGACTAACAGCACTCATTTTTCTTTAAAGAATAAAATAAAAAGAGTAAAATAAAGAATCAGAGACAGAAGCCATACATCTTCATATGGCTTAATATGCACTAGGATAGACCTTAATTAACGTCATAATTCACGTCACATAGGTCAGTGTTTCTCAAGCTATTGTCAAAGACCAATAATTTTATAAATTACAATGAAAATAAATTATTAGGAAAGTATTAGTTCAGTTCAGTCACTCAGTCGTGTCCAACTCTTTGCGACCCCATGAATCGCAGCACACCAGGCCTCCCTGTCCATCACCAACTCCCGGAGTTCACTCAGACTCACGTCCATTGAGTCCATGATGCCATCCAGCCATCTCATCCTCGGTCGTCCCCTTCTCCTCCTGCCCCCAATCCCTCCCAGCATCAGAGTCTTTTCCAGTGAGTCAACTCTTCGCATGAGGTGGCCAAAGTACTGGAGTTTCAGCTCTAGCATCATTCCTTCCAAGGAAATCCCATTGGTATCTCTAATTTTCTTGAAGAGATCTCTAGTCTTTCCCATTCTGTTGTTTTCCTCTATTTCTTTGCATTGATCACTGAAGAAGGCTTTCAGTTCAGTTCAGTTCAGTCACTCAGTCGTGTCCGACTCTTTGCGACCCCATGAATCGCAGCACGCCAGGCCTCCCTGTTCATCACCAACTCCCAGAGTTCACTCAGACTCACGTCCATCGAGTCCGTGATGCCATCCAGCCATCTCATCGTTATCTCTTGCTATTCTCTGGAACTCTGCATTCAGATGCTTATATCTTTCCTTTTCTCCTTTGCTTTTCACCTCTCTTCTTTTCACAGCTATTTGTAAGGCCTCCCCAGACAGCCATTTTGCTTTTTTGCATTTCTTTTCCATGGGGATGGTCTTGATCCCTGTCTCCTGTACAATGTCACGAACCTCATTCCATAGTTCATCAGGCACTCTATCTAAAAAGCATACAAAATGCAAGCCCACTGATCACATAGTGTTACAGTAATGTCAAATTTTTATAGAAGTTTCTACATGCTTATTCCCAATCCCTGTGCTTACCACAGACTAGTAACAGTCTGTGGACTAACAGTTTCCCGGCAAACTTTGAGTAACCCAGTTGGTGTTAGTTACATTCACTCCAAGTTTCATAGGTCAAAATGATTTTTTATTTAAACTTTATGTCAAATGTCCCTTGAAATAAGAAATCCATTGACAGTGACTTGGACATCATCACCCCCTTTACAGTAACCTTCACAATATCACTTAATGTGTGTTCAAAATATGACATCTCATTGTGTACTGAATAACTTTTCTAAAGCAAAAGCTGCCTTCTCTCATTTTCCTGGGTATTTATTTATACCACCAGCCCCCAATCTTGTTCCTTAAATAATTTAAGAAAGGAGGATTGAATGTGGTGTATACCCATGTACTTGTTCTTTCAACCTTATTTGCAGAAGATGCATGCAAATTCAGTTCTGCAGATTTGTTCAGTTTACCCTCAAAGGTGTTTTTAAAACATTAGACTTTCAGTGTCTCTAAGTGAGGCATTGGCACCTACCTGGCCCCACATATGAGTTACACGGCTCTCAGTCTGGTTTCTGAACCAGAGCCTCCTGCTGTTGTGGAAAAGAATGTGCTAGAGGTTGAATCCATTTGGGCTAAAATTTTAGACCTGTGACAGATGAGGGAGAAATTTCTTGTGCAACCTACACAAGTTGTTTAAATGCTCTTAGATTCATTTCCTTATTCTAAAATGGAGATAATACTTAGATCGCAGGATTCTTGGGAAGATTAAACAAGCCAAAGTAAGTGTAATGCCTGGCATGTGTAGTTGAGAACACAATAATATTATTTCCTGTCTGAATCTACCTCCCTATGCCCCCTTTCCCCTCACCCCCACTCCGCCTGCCCCTACTCTTTGCACCATTGGTATTTTGCCTCTGGTGAGTGTACTGCTTCGCTCTGCTGAAGAGAAGGATAAATGAACCCACCAAATATATACCTTTTCTAAGTATAGAGGAAATACCATACTAATACTTGCAGTTTTGCCATCCTTAGAAAAAAAGATGACTCAAAGATGGTACTAAGTGAAAAATAAAGCTCTGAAGGAAAAAGCTGTGCAAACACCCCTGTCCCAAAAGCAGGAACTGCTCATCCATCTAATGGAGGCTTCTTGCCATCCACCGTCCCCATTTCACTGATGAGCACCATGGCCTGAACAGCACGGCACTTCAGGAGAGTGTTTGATCTCTGTTAGTTCTAATTCTTCACTGGAAAAGTACTTGCTTGTCTATTAAATATAAATATTTCCATGATTTTAGGAAATTTCTTTACTAATGGAATTAGCAGAATTGTATGCTTTTATGGGCTTTTTGTTTCCTGTGAAAACTGGTATCTTAGATAATAGCTTACTTAGTACCAAGTGATTCCACTCATAATCATTTAATTTAAATGTGTTTGAGAGAATACATTTAAGAAATCAAATTGTGTGCACTCCTAACGCTTTATTGGCCCTTGTAAGACACTATTTATGCTTTCTGGTCAATTGCCTAATACAGTGCAATGATTCTATCCCACACTTGGTTTGATGTGTCCACAAGTTAATGTATATTTTTCATTCAGTTTAATTATATATAATTACTAAGTGTTTAATTAACTTCAGTTATAAAATTAATGAATATCACTAGTAAAAGTCTCAAACAATTTAGAAGTAAATGAAATAAAAAAGGTGTCTGCTCCTTGCTGTTTACCCAAGGGAGTTGGAAACTTAGGTCCCCAACACAGTCACACACATATATTTATAGCAGCTTTATTTATTTATAATTGCCAAAACTTAGAAGCTAAACCAACATGTGAATGGATAGATAAATAGTGGTACAGTTAGCTAGTGGAATATTGTTCAACACTAAATGGAAATGATGAAGATATGGAGGAATCTTAAGTGTATACTACTAAATGAATGAAGCCAATCTGAAAAGGCTACATATTCTGTGTGCAACTATATGACATTCTGGAAAAGGCAAAACTATGGAGACAGTAAAAAAAAAATTACAAAATGCAAAAATCAGTGGTTGCCAGGGTTTGCAGGAATGGGCAGGGTTGGGAAGGGATGAACAGGAAGAGAACAAAAGATTTTTAGGGCAGTGAAAATACTCTGCATGATACCATAATGATGGATACATGTCACTAAATATTTGTCTAAACATGTAGAATATACACCACCAGGAGTGAACCCTAATGTAAACTGTGAAGTCTGGGTGATAATGGTGTATTGATAGAGGTTCATCAAGTAGCACAAATACACTACTCTGGTAGGGGATGTTGATAATGGGGGGACTATACACATATGAGGCAGGGGTCTTATAGGAAATCTCTATATCTTCCCTTCAACTTTGCTGTTGTCGACTGAAAATATGCACACATTAAAAGTTCAGAGTTATGTTTTATTCGGCAGACATTCTTAGAACTTCAAGCTTAACAGCATCTCAAGTAACCCTGAGAAAACTGCTCCAAGGAGGTGAGGGGGTAGCTGGGCTATATAAGAGTGTTCTAATAAAAGGCAGATAGTCTGAATATCAGAAGATTATTGTTAATTAAAGAAAACCAAATATCTCAAGTTAAGGAATTTAGTGCTTTTCTATGTATGGGAAGATGCAAGAGTCTGGGCTCACTGACATCATTCCTTTGATGTGCATCTCAGCTAACTGGGGCTTGTATCCTGTTTTCCCATCCTGAGTTTCCTGTGACACCCTTTGTTTACTGATAAGCAGGCGATGTTTTATTTCTCACTGTAAACCTGAAACTGCTCTTAATAAGTAAAGTCTTTAAAAAAAAAAAATAACTAAAGCTACTCCTACCATAAACCACTATCCCACTCACACCCCCCAGTCAACACCCTTCCCCATCCCCACTAAAGGTCTTTTAGCCCTAAGAACCTGCACATTTCTGCCTTATTACTCAACTCACCCTGAAACTTTAGGTATAACCCATTCTTCAGCCATTCTGCTTTTCTCCATGAAAGATATTTCTTCTCTTTTTTACTTCTAATCCTCTACCCCTTCAGATACTAGAATCCACTTGACTAAAAATTCCAACTCAACAGTAACAAAAAATGAATTACTAATTTTATAGAGATATACCTCAGACAGTAAAGAATCTGCCTGTGATGCAGGAGACCCATGTTTGATCCCTGGGTCAGGAAGATCCCATGGAGAAGGGAATGGCAACCCATTCCAGTATTCTTGCCTGGAGAATTCCATGGACAGAGGACCCTGGCAGGCTAACAGTCCATGGGGTCACAAAGAGTTAGACATGACTGAGCGACAATGTACAGATAACGGACATATAACGTTATATTAGTTTCAGTGTACAACATAATTCAACATTTGTATTCACCAAAATAGATCTAACATCCATCACCATACATAGTTACATATCTTTTGCCTTGTGATGAGAACTTTTAAGATCTATTTGCAGCAATTTTCCAATATTCAATATAGTATTATTAACAATAGTCACCATGCTGTTCATGGCATCCCCAAGACTGACTTATTTATAACTAGACGTTTGTAATTTTGACTCCACTCACTCATTTCACCTACCCCTCCAGCCTGTGGGCCTAAGAAACACCAGTGTGTTTATTAAGCTTGATTTTGGTTTTTAGATTCCACATTCAGGTGAGATCATACAGAACTTGTTTTTCTCGGTTTGATTTATTTCACTTAGCATAATACACTCAAGGTCCATCTATATTGTAACAAATGGCAAGATCTCCTTTTTTAGTGACTGAATAATATTTGTGTGTGCTTGCGACATTTTCTTTACCCGTTTGTCCACTGATGGACACTTACTTTTTTTCCATATCTTGGCTATTATAAGTAGGGCTACAGTGAACATGGGGATATACATGTCCTTTTATGTTGGTGTTTTTTCTTTCTTTGCATAAATACCCAGAAGTGAAACTGCTAGATCACATTGTACTCCTCTTTCTAATTTTCTTTCAATAACTTCCATACTGTTTTCCATAGAGGTTGCATCAATTTACATTCCCTCCAGTAGTGCACAAAAGTTTTCTTTTCTCCACATCCTCACCAACACTTATTATTTTTTGTCTTCTTCATAACAGTCATTGTGACAGTTGTGAGGTGATATATCATTTGTGGTTTTGATTTGCATTTGCCTGATGATTTGTGGTGTTCAGCATCTTTTCATGTGGGTGTTGGTTATCTGTTTGTTTTCTTGGGTAAAATGTTTAATTATATCTTCCTAGTTCTAATCAGATTGCTTGTGTTTTTGCTATTATGTGAGGTCTTTACATATTTTGGATATTTACCATCTTGTCACATATATAATTTACAAATATATTCTCCCATTCCATAGGTTGTCTTTTCATTTTATTGATGGTTTCCTTTGCTGTACAGAGCTTTTTTTTTTTTTTTTTTTCTCTCTAGATTTAAAAAAAATTGGAAGGAACAAAATGGCAGAGGAGCAGGTGGACATAGAGTACATCTCTCTCCACAGATACATCAGGAATACACCTTCAGACAAAGAAGTGCATGCAGAACACCAGCTGAGAGTGGACAGGAGTGGAAAAGAATATATAGAATCACACAAAACTCCGTAGGATGAAAGAACTAGGGGGAAAAGTAGGAGTGTTAGTAGGACTGGACCTGCCCTCAGCCAGTGGGTGAACTGAAGCAGGGGTCTGATCCCCACATCAAAGCAATTGCCTGATGCGCTGAACAACAGAGAAGGACCCCAGGCAAGGGAGCCTTCTAAGAGCCTGAAGGGGCGGAGCTACGGAGAAAGACTGGCCAAAGAGGCCTTCTGATCGCCAGCTACAAGATACTCAAAAAAGACTGATAGGGCCATAACTCTTGTGGCTGAGGCACTCCATGTCCCTGCACACTTGGCGCTGCCAGGGTCCCCACATGCCAAGCAGCTGTGCCACCTTCACGCTCAACTCTCACTGGGGCAGAGCTGCCACAAGTAAAAAAAAAAGTCTTGCATCTATGCACGCAGGGTCGCTTTGGTTGTGTCTGACTCTTTGCGACCCTGTAAACTGTGACCTGTCAGGCTTCTCTGTCAGGGAGGGGGATTCTCCAGGCAAGAATACTGGAGTGTCTTGGCCAGTACTGGTTGCCATACCCTTCTAGAGCACTGTATTTCCTGCTGCCCTAGCCGCTAACTCCCCTGAGTACCTGATGCTGCCAGAACCTCTGCAACCCAAGCAGCTGCACCACCTCCACACCTGGCTCAGTTCAGTTCAGTTCAGTTCAGTCGCTCAGTCGTGTCAGACACTTTGTGACCCCATGAACCGCAGCACACCAGACCTCCCTGTCCATCACCAACTCCCAGAGTTCACCCTATGCATGTCCATTGAGTCGGTGATGCCATCCAACCATCTCATCCTCTGTCATCCCCTTCTCCTCCTCCCCTCAATCTTTCCCAGCATCAGGGTCTTTTCAAATGAGTCAGTTCTTCACAACAGGTGGCCAAAGTATCAGAGTTTCAGCTTCAACATCAGTTCCCTCCAATGAACACCCAGGACTGATCTCCTTTAGGATGGACTAGTTGGATCTCCTTGCAGTCCAAGGGACTCTCAGGAGTCTTTTCCAACACCACAGTTCAAAAGCATCAATTCTTAGACACTCAGCTTTCTTCACAGTCCAATGTTCACATCCATACATGACCACAGGAAAAACCATAGCCTTCACTAGATGGACCTTTGTTGGCAAAGTAATGTCTCTGCTTTTGAATATGCTATCTAGGTTGGTCATAACTTTTCTTCCAAAAAG